>JAOTQJ010000007.1:15035736-15047772 GCA_025642045.1 Solanum sejunctum | reverse complement strand
GAATTGAGGTGGTTATATGAATTAATAATCTAGTAGGTGATTCATCTACTTGCTTAGCTTGAAATTACTAGCTAAACAGAGAAGAGGTTCAACATCATTTTTGTCTAAGTTTGATTATGCATAAAATCTATTTTAAGGGCATAATTTTATCCCATGTTTTAGCATCATAAATGGAACTTATTTTTATTCCAATAAAAATGAAAGAAGAGCCCAAGTATATTCCAAACCACTTGACTAATTGGGGACAAAAACGGATTAAGAGGAAAGCTGGAAACTGGCAACCCAAATCCATGGGAATGTGATGCTCATTTTGGCCCAATTTTGGGGATTAATCTGCTGAATATTTAGACAAAAATTTTATGGTATTAAGTGGTATTATATGTTCCAAAAATCCCAAGAAAATTCATGCAAAATGAGGCCCTTTAAGAGGGGATTATAAGTAGCAAACTTCACCCTCTTACACTTAGCAGAAAATTTCAGCTTTCCCTATCTTTCTCTCAACACGTTTCTTGACCTAGAAGCAGCAGCCAAAGGATCTCTTAGGCTTCATAAGGAGTTGATCAACCTTTAAGATAAAGGTAAGTAACTATATTTTTGTATTTGATATGATTCCTTCATGAAAATCAAGAAGTAGATGATGGTATGCTTTGCTAAAAATTCTGGACAGCTTGTGTCCAAAAAATTGCTGCATTCTTCTCTTTTGATTAAATGATTTGTAAATGGTTTGTAGGCTGTATTATAAAGAGAATTTGATGTTCTTAACATAATTTGAGTTGTGGACATTACCCTAATGTTGCTGCCCAGATTCTAATTATATTTAACATGTGAGTTTTATTGTGCTATCTTAAGTGTGATGTTGGTTAGAAATTAGGAGTTGTTGGATTTAAAGTTATTGGTTCATGTCCGTAATAACTTCTTGGGTGATGTTATAAGATTGAATTATCACTATTGGTATGTGTAAATGTTGTTGGAAAAGTTTGATTAGAGTTTGAAAAGGTTTGGAATTGTTGTCGTCGAATGTAGCGAATGGGAGAGTAATGTTATGCTGTCCATTTGTAAGTTGTATAGAATTGTGGTATGTTATTCCAAGACTTACCCCTGATTTGGGACTGGTTAAGGACTATATTAACACTAGTTTGATGTGGTAAAATTATTGGAAATAATTTTGGTAAAGTTAAAACGGTTTTGGGATTGTTGATGTCGAAGTAGGGTGAAAAGATATAACGTTATGTTGCTTGTTTATATGTTGAGAAGAATTGTTGTGTGTTGTATTTTGTGGGTTGTTGTGGGACTGTTAAGGGACTTAAAATAAGATGTACATGTCATGTACATAAGAATGGTGGTTAGAAAATACATTTATAAGTGAAAAGGTTAAAGAAATGCCTTTGCGTCACTAATTGAAAGCTTGTTGTTCGGGTGATCGTTTTTATGATATTGGACTGCCTAGAAGTGTTGTGTTGCTGATAATACTAGTTTTATTGCCTAATATGGTATAGATAAATATTTGAGGGAAAGGCAGCCACTCCAAGTTAGTGACAAAGTCATACAATGAGGTATGTAAGGTTACTTGATTTCATATCATTTGGCATGAAACATAGATCCTTCGATAAGTAAAGGTACTTGTCTACTCCAACATGACAAATAGCCATTTATTCACTCTCATACATGGATACCAAGTACATGAGTTCTTGTTACTAAATAAAGTTCATGAGTGATTTTATTTCATACGTAATTTGTTGCTTATGTAACATACTCCCTTCAATGCCATGTTGTCTTTAATGTTTATTTTCATGTTATATATTACATATACAGCCCAAAAGCTCCAATATTATGACCATCAAAAGGATAATCTCAAAGGTAAATGAAAGATAAAGTATACAGTTTGATGGATGGTAGCCCGAGGGGTTCATGAATAACCTAGCAGGGACAATCCCGATAATTGCTACGAGTAGTATCCCGAGAGGGTTCATGAAGAACCTAGCATAGGGACGATCTAGATATAGTTTACCACTGATCAGTTGGTCATTTATTTTACAACTGTGCACGGATTTTACAGATATAAATTATATAGTAAAGGTAAAGTAATATAAAGAATTGAAAGTACATGATTCCAGAGTATGACTATGGGTGGTCCATAATCTTCCACAGATGCATGGTTTCACTTGAGTTATTAATTTATATACAGTATATACTGCCTTACATACTCAGTACATTATCTTGCACTGACGTCCCTTAAGGGGGACCTGCATTTCATGCTGCAAGTACAGGCGCTAGTAGATCTCCCCAGTAGGAGTATAAGATATCCAGCTGTTGTTACCAAGCTCTAGGTTGTTCGGAGCTTTGTGTCTGTCAAAAGTTTATATAGTTGTATTGTATAGTTATTCGAGGCGGGGCTTGTCCCGACCCTTATTTGGTACTTTCTATTACCTAGAGGCTTTGTAGACTATGTAAATTAAAGTATGGTCATGTTTGGTACTTTTGGCACCGTGGCCCCAACAACCTAGTCACATGCATTTTCTTTGGCTTATATCTTTGTTTACTTGCACACAAACATCTTAAAAATAGAATTTCTTTATAAGAAGTGTAAAAAATGCATAAGGATAGGTTGGTTCTCCCGAACCTTATCGGCAACGGGTGTCGGTCTGCCCTAACGGGACCTGGGGCGTGACAACCCTATGATTGCCATGATGAGATGAGGTATATATAAAGAGAGAGTTAGTGTCAGAATGTGTTTAGAGCGTGCCCCAAACTAGAAGGAAGCGTATGTTGATTTGTCGTAGTATTCATACTATTGAGGGTGAAGTGTAGCTCTTAAAGAAGCGAAAAGAGTGCTTTTTATGTGATAGATCAAAATTAGCTTATGATTGTATGTGAGAGTTCATGAGATTGATAGAGTTATAAGCTTAGACAGATAAAGAGGTATAATGAATGGGTGAGTGGTACATGAGTTGTGAAGAGAAAATGTGTTGATTTATTACTCGCTATGAGATTTTAGTAGCATTATGTTCCCTAAATTTGTACCTAGTAATTACAATCGACATTAGAGAGGTATGTGACAGATGCACATATTAGTGCTAGACCTTAAGCTTAAATTTTGAGGAATAGTGTTAAAGAGGAGATAGCATGATGATAGTGATAGTCCTTGTTGGAGATTTGACCTAAGAGTTTTGCTGTATTGCGTGTTCAATGATTAAAATGTTGGCTGGCAAGGAGCATGGTGCTAGGAGTAGAGTAGAATTACCCCCTAAATAGATATAGTAAATTAAAAAAAAAAAGCACTAGGAAAGAGAAGGCTTAAGAGGTTTAGGATATGTAACCATGATTGTGTACAGATGGGTAAGGCTCTAAGTTATGACTGTTATGAAAATTTGAATAGTATATTTGAGTTATTGATGTGGAGTAGGCTGATGTAAGTAATATTTGTCGTCATAAGAAGCTAATTGATTGGGTCATATAAATAGATAATAGTCTAAGTCTTATACAAATGAGTTTATGAGAGCACAGTGGTTGAGCGTTAGCAGGCAAAAAAAGATGTTAGAGTGTAATAATTATGGAAAGTGATCACGTACACCATTAAGAGCAGCAAATATATATATATATATATATATATATATATAGAGAGAGAGAGAGAGAGAGAATTCCATAGAGACATGGGGAAGCTAAGAGTGATATCATTGAAAGGAGTCTGAGTGGATAATTATATGTATGTGACTATAGAATAACAGAAGGATTTGGAGATGCATATTCTTGTGGATAGTTATTCCTTGACCGTGTGAAGGTATATGCTTATAGCCTAGTAGAGGAAATTGATTAATAAATTTAGAGAGAGGACCTTGAGAGATAAGGAGGAGATGATGATGTGAGGAATCAAAGTAGATCTTAAGTTTTGGGATTGTGATAGGCTGATCAAAATGAGATATCAATTCTTTTTTGCCTCATATATTCCTTATACTTTAGTTGAGGTAACATTTCATTCCCTTCGGGTGTATGATTGTTCGTACCTATGGCTTAGTCTCATGCATATTATGCTGCTTTCAGATCGTGCTGAGTTTTAAGGATGAGAAACGATGACTTCATTTATTAATCTTGATCTTACCCCCATGAGTCCAAGAGTTTCTAGTTCTATGTTGAATGTGATATGACTTGAGTTTTACACTATGTATAGTTCTGTTAACACATAATGAGACTTGAGAGATGAGAGATATTATAATCTATGAATGTTACTAGATAAGATTTCTCGATTAAATCGTGCCAATGATCTTTCGTTCCAAGCTCTTTGAGTAATCCAACTTTTAAGCCTTAATAGAAATGTTGATGATAGTAGAGAGGTGAAAGTTGATGAGAGAGGGTGAGAGTTCTTGATTTTGATATCATCTTACGCATACACTAACCTTTGACTTATTATTCCATTGTTGATGGGAGGATGTAAAAGTATTAAATTTCAGAGGTATGATCCTGTTTATTTTGCATTGAGAGAGGTTTTGCAAAAAAAGGGGGAAGGTCAAATTATGATGTTGAGAGTAGTAGATTTGAGGATGAGGGTAGATGAGGAGTGAGTGAGTGTATCTTTATTATGGTATTGGTGTTAAACTTGTGTCATGTAGGGATAGAGATAAGAAGGACGAGGGAGGTAAAACCTTATGATAAATAGTAGATACGTAAGAGTATAACAACAACAATATTACCCCAATGCCTCAAAGGCTTCCGCCCATTGCAGGGTAAAGGGGGTCGGATGTACGCAGCCTGACCCCTATATTTAAAAACATAGCGCGACTGTTTCCAGATGACCCATGATGAGAGTCGAAAGTTGCATTCACTAACTGCTACTTCACAATTAAAAGAAGCGCAAACAGTTTAAAAAGCCATTTTGCTTTATTCCATCATACCCCAAAGCCAAAAAATAGTGAATCTTTGGATTCATCCGAGATTGATGGAAATAGATAGGTAAGAGTATGTTGGTATGATTTTGAGTGAGAACTCATTGAATGGTGGAGGTTAAAATGCTAAGTGGGATTGAAAATTCTAAAATATAGTTAAAGTTGTTAGAGTGATAGGCTTGAATTCAGGGTTATTATTATATGAATATTGATGATAAACTAGTAAAAACTTCATAATAAGGGTTGAGGAAGAGTGTTGAGATAGTGAAGATGACTAGAGAACTTTTAATAAAAGTTCATGTGGAAGTTTAGAGTTGAGTATTGAGGATCTACTTTGTCTGAGTATGATCATCTTGGGAATGATTATCATGAACTATACTTTGTTGCAATTAAATTCCTTATATTAGAAGGTGACAACTTACATAAATTATTCCCAAATTCAAGAATTCATGTTGGTTGTCTTAAAATTATTGGAAGACAAGTTTTTATTTTCTTAGTTGCTATTATAGTATTGCCAACAACATGGTTGAAAAGTTCAAGTTTATTGGCTTACGTTTCTGCTGGGAGTTTGGCATCTATTGTTTTGGTTTTGTCAAATTTTTGGGTTGGTGTAATTGATGATGTTGGATTTGAAGAAAAAGGTGTGATTTGGAGATGGAATGGATTGATTAGTGCAATAAGTATGTATATATTTTGTTATTGTGGTCATGCAGTTTTCCCAACAATATACAATTCCATGAAGGATAGAAGCCAATTTCCCAACGTAATTTTGTTAACTTTCTATTGGTCTTATTTTTTTTTTGAGGCGAGGATCTTTTGGAAATAGTATCGCTCTCTCTGTGAGTTAGTGCTATGGTCTGCATACATTTTATTCTCCCCAGACCCCACTTGTGGAATGTCACTGCGGATGTTGTTATTCTTGTTGTTTCTATCTATCCTTTTTTTTAGATGAGGGTCTTTCGGAAACAACCTCTCTATCTCTATGAGGTAGCGGTAAGGTCTGCATGCATTTTACCCTCCTCAAACTCTATTTGTGGAATTTTCCAGGATATGTTGTTATATGTTGAAGATGGAAAGGACACAATTGAAAAGAGGAAGGCTTATGGAGAAAATGTTACACACTCAAAATGCTCTAAATTACTTTGCGGGAGAATGCTCTCAAACTTGCTTCATTGTTTGTTTGCTTGCTTGATGCCTAAAATGACAAGCCTAAGAGGTATTTATACTAGCCCCTTCTCTAAACGGACGACTAGGATCATTTTGATCCAACGGTTACAATGATGGCCTAGAATCTTCCTACCAAATATCTAAGTTATTTCCTACTAAATATCTAGATATTTACATGTCAAGACTTGCCTAGCGTCTTCTAGAATGTCCCAGGACCTTCTTGGAAGATCCACACATCTCCAGGGAATTCTAGAGAGTTCCGGAGTCTTCCAGACTGTCCTAGAGAATTCCACACATCTCTAGAACCTTCTAAACTATTCTAGAGAACTTCACACATCTCTAAAACTTTCTCGACTTTTCTAGAGAATTCTCTACATCTCTAGAATCTTTCAGACTATTCTAGATAATTAGAAAAAGTAGGAGATGATAATTTTAACATTATATTTGTCTTTGTTTTTTAGATGAGGGTCTTTCAGAAACAACCTCTCTATCTCTATGAGGTAGCAGTAAGGTATGCATGCATTTTATCCTCCTCAGACTCTATTTGTGGAATTTCATTAGATCTGTTGTTGTTCTATCTGTCTTTTTTTAGACGAGGGTCTTTTGAAAACAATCTCTCTATCTTTATGAGGTAATAGAGATAGTAAACTTCTGTTTTACTACTTTTGTATTATCGACTTCATAAATTCAGAAGATCAGAAGTCTTTCGAGTTGATAAATATGATGAGTCACATGAATCTGATAGATACGATGAGTCACATCAATACATTGAATCCAATAAGTCACATGAATCCGATGAGTCACATGAATCCGATGGATACGATGAGTCACAAGAATCCGATGAATCCGATAAGTCACATGAATCCAATTTATACTATAAATCACATGAATCCGATGAGTCACATGAATCCGTTGAATCTCGAGTTTATTTTAAGCTAGCTAAACTTCTTGTAGAGGTTATTCTTGTTGAACTGGAGGTTATGCACATATGTTATACAACTTTGAAAGCTTCAAAGTCGAAAGAAGTTGGACGCTTCATCAAGCAGCTCCTAGAAGCGTCTTCGAACATTCTTAGAGAATCTCTGATTCATCTGCAAGAGTACATAGTTAATGTTGTTGCACCTAGCTCCTCCGTAACTAATATTCATGTCATTATAGAGTTCCTATTGATTGTTCTTACTGATGTCCCCAAGGACATTATTCATCATGACAAATTATTTGTGCTCTTGGCGCTTGTTAAAGCACTTACCAAGGAGGTATTCGTTCTTGTTCGCAACTTGGAAGAGAATATGAATGCAACAAGCATTGTAGGTCTAAACTTTCTAGAAACTATTGAAATCCTCAAGGAAGATCTAAAGAATGTTTTCTTGAAAGCCTATGCAGATTCGTCTCAGCTCTGCTTCCCTATGAGTGATGCTCTTTATGAATATTCATGAACATGTACCAATTACCAAAATCACATTTTTATTAGGTATATTTTCTCTTTGTGGTATTCCACCTCTTGCTTGTTTTTGGTCCAAAGATGAAATTCTTAATGATAGTTGATTGTATTCGCCAATTTTCGCAATAATAGCTTGGGCCACGGCGGGATTAACCACATTTTATATGTTTTGGATTTATTTACTTGCCTTTGAAGGACATTTAAATGTTCATTTTCAAAATTATCGTGGGAAACACAAAACCCCTTTCTATTCACTATCTCTATGCGGTAAAAACAGAATTAAGATAAACTCTTATTTATTACCAATGAATAATAATAAAAGTACTTATATTTTTAAAAATAAAATAAAATATCCAATTGATAAAAATCAAAGAAAGATGATACGACCTTTTATGACTATTGCTCATTTTGTGCATAAAACGATTTTTTCCTATCCTTATGAATCGGACAATACTATGCTATTCCTAATATTTTTATTAGGACTCTTTACTTTGTTTGTTGGAGCTATAGGAATTCCTTTCAACCAGGAAGGAGTTAATTTGGATATCTTATTGAAATGGTTTATAATGACCCGTTAGGTCATTTTGATAATTAGTCCTCTTGATTTCCTAAAAGATTTATCTCAAAAATTTTAGTGGGTGATTTGGACTATGTGATAACTAAGATTATTTAATTTATGGGTAAGTTTGAATAATTTATATAATAGTTGGTTAAATACTAATTTATTTAAAATCCTATATTACTTGACCCATATATTAAAAATTAGTAGTGGAGTTTAATTTAGTTTTTATAATCTAAAATAATCAAGAAGAAAAGAAGCAAGGGTTAGTTGGCTGCATACAAATTTTGATGATCGCTTCAGGTGAGCTTTGACAGAAACTCAACTTTGTTAGCTTTGTCAGTAAATAGTATAGGATACCACACACATGATTGATTATTTTATGAAATTCTAAAGCTTAAATAGTGATTGCAAATAGTCATTATTGTCTAAAGCTTGTGAAATGGAAAAACTATCACAAAATCTCACTACGTGATAATAAAGTTGGATTGAAAACCTATCACTTTGGTGGTCATTAATGATGGTCAGTGATTTTCTATTATTAGAGTTAGTATGTAACGCCAATCATGCCAATGTGAAACGACCAATGACGTAACTAGTGGGCTGGTTTTCAACTGTTATTCATTGTTATTATTGTATGATTAAAATTTCATATATTGAGATATGTGATTAGGTATTAGATTTATCATATTTTATAAACTCCATTAAAGTTATGTTATTTGAAAGAATGGCGATGGAACGCTAGGCTCAAGATTAGAAACTTGACTATAGATTTGGGTGTTTTTAGCTTTGAAATCTTATTGTGATTATTATTTGACTATATCGTGGTGTTACAGATTTCATTTGGAAGGGGAAGGCTCAAGTGCTGATTAATTGTCTTTGGCTAAGGCAAGTGAATTTTTAACCTTTATTAAGTATATAGAATCTTGTGTTTCTTGTGTGAGGTGTTGAGAATGGTTTTGAGGTATTGAGTTAGTGTTGATGTTGTACCAAACTATGTTGTTGTGAATTGTGCATTTTATTAAAGAAGTCATTTTCTCATTATTGTGTAAACATGTCTATTTGCATTTTCTTTTGTGGCAAGTATTCTGTGGAATGAAAAAGAATGAGAAACAAATGGAGGTACCATATTCGAGGGACATGTCGCACACCACGACGGGTACTATGATTCGAGGGACATAATGTACGCCATGATGGATACTGTGATTCAAGGGTCGTGTCGCATACCGCGATAGATGCATAGAATAGAAGTCCCTCATAGGTCCCAAACCGTGAGACAGCGCGTGTGTATCACTAGGTCAGACATGCATCATTATACTTGACATTGCATTGCATTGCATTACACCTTATTATCATTTATAAACGTGTGAGTGCTTCTTGTGAAACTTGTGATAAATGCGCTTGATCCCTTATGTTATTGACATATAATAGTTGGTGTGATTATTGAACTATATGCTATGTACATTGTGAACTGTTAGGCTGGGCTGATTTTATGCTGGTTGTAGTTGTGGAGGTTTGGTTGGAGTGTTGGGTACTTATACTCTATATTACTTAATTTTGTGTTTAGTAGTTCACTTGCTGAGTACCATGGGTTTGGTACTCACCCCTTGCTACAATAATTTTGTAGGTTACGAGCCCGAATTACTGTGATACTCTCTACTTTTCCTTGTCTGAGGCTTCATATGAAGATTGTGAGAGGTAGTTGTTTGTCATCCCATCTGACTTCTTACTCTTATTTATGATTTTGTCCTATTCTAGAGACAATATCATTTGATTCTTGTGTTCCCTTTAGAATCTATTATAATACATTAGAAACTTGTGCATGTGACAATCAAGTTTTGAGAATTTTTAATTAAATTGACTTAATATCCATATTTGAACTTTTATTTTTATTATAATCTCGCATTTTTAATGTTATAGTTGGGTTGTAGGCTGACTTGTCTTGCTGGGATAAGACGAGTGTCATCATGCCCATTTTTGGGTTGTGGCTGTTGGTATCACAACCCAAGTTCATAGGTCTCACGTGCATACAAGCTGAGTCTAAGTAAAGTCTCAAGGATCGATATGGAGACTTCTGTACTTATCTTTGAGAGGCTATGCAGACTATTAGGAAACTTTCCTTTATTTATTATCTCTTATCGTACGTGTTATGTTCGGTGGTACTGAGTTATTGCCCTTGTTCTTTTGACAGATGGCAAATACTAGAACTACTATTTCTAGTGGTAGAGGTGAGGTAGATCCTGAGGCAGTTGTCGAGGCCCCAGCTAGAGGTAGGGATAGAGCTCTAGCCAGAGGTCATGCTCGTGGGGCAGCACCAGTGAGAGGTCGTGCTAGGGAGGTCTCTTCAGAACCTACGACTGACCTTAGAGGGAACCAGGTTCCTTCAGAGCACATAGCCATACCTTTGTTACAGAATACTTTATTGAGGGTGCTGAATGTACTTGAGAGTTTTGATAGGGATCAATCTGACATCAGATTCACTGTCAAGAATCGTAAGACTACCCAACCTTCAAAAACTGTTTCTATCAAACATAGCAATGGAGGAAGAGCAAGAATGGAATGTGGAAGAAGTCACCTTCCAGAAACTCATATCTCTAACATTGTATGCTATGCCTTTTTCCAAATGGTAGGTTGATGGAGAGAAATCCTTTCCCATGCTCGAGGAATTAGTAATACTACATTGTAAAGAGCTTATAGAGATCCCAGAGAGTTTTGGGAATATCGCTTCATTAAATTCCATCTCAGTTGTCTTCGGAAGCCCTCAGCTTGAAGAGTTGGCCCTCAATATTCAGCAATATGTTGCAAATATGACGGGAGAAGACAAGCTTGAGGTACACTGCTATTGAGTTTGCAGCGAAATGAAGTCCTTATCATTCCAGGGAAATCACATAAACTTATTTACTACATTAAGCAATAGTTTTTTTATGCGCGTGTTATCTAACATTAATTGCATATAAAATTTGAATGATCTGTTTTAAATTTAAAAATTAAAAGTTTTAAAAAATATTACATTTTTTCAGTTAAATAAAAAAGGATATTTAAAAAGTTAGTGACTAATTCAATAATACCAATTTTCTTTTCTTTTTTCCTCCTAAATTAGAATTAGAATTTAAATAGGTAGTTTTAAAACTTCCCTAATCTACGTATTTGAGAAATAAAAAAAATTTAAAGGAGGAAAAGATGATCAATTAATTTTGTAAGGGTATTTTCACAATTCAACGTTGCAATTTAAAGCTTCCTCTTTAAATAAAATAATTCATCTAAAACTATTAAAATGCATATATCTAACCAAATCATAAAATAGATTAATTAGTAGAAGACGTCCAAAATAGTAAATTGCTTCTTCTAACTTACTTCTTCTTTTGTGTGTTCGTGACATTTAATTACTCTTTAATTATGTAACAGTAATAAAATTA
The DNA here is from genome assembly GCA_025642045.1 of Solanum sejunctum. Lineage (NCBI taxonomy): Eukaryota > Viridiplantae > Streptophyta > Magnoliopsida > Solanales > Solanaceae > Solanum > Solanum sejunctum. The sequence continues at coordinate 15,036,312 of JAOTQJ010000007.1, read as the reverse complement.
GTAACCGAAAAGAGGCACTCACCAAAATTATAACAATGAATTATCACATAATTGCATCCGTTCATTGCCAGAATAATTGTTTGTGCCAATTGATTATTGGCAAGAAAATGAATAGCCATAGTAGACAAAGACTACCTTTAAACCTTCTTAATTACAATAGTTAGGATGTTTATTCTTATTGTAATTGAGAAATTCATTCTAATAATATAAGCTTTATGATGATGATGATAATGATGATGATATAATGGTATTATGATATTTTTTGAATTACTTCGTGAACATGTATAGTCTTCTTTGCACTGAGCTCATAGGCTTCAGAATGTTGGATCTATCCTACACATTTATGCCTTCTTCATGGTGTTTCAGTTCATTGTGTTTAAATACAATTTTTACCATCGATGTATTGTTTCTTATGCTTCCTGTAGTATTTGTTTTATCTTCTTTGCTCTGTATGTTTGTCGATATATGTTACCTAAGCTAGGGTCTGCATACCCTCTAACTTCCTCAGACCTCACTCGTGGATTTCACTGGTATGTTATTGTAATTGTTGAACTGTAACATTTTGTTCCTTGTGTT
>JAOTQJ010000007.1:15004874-15035636 GCA_025642045.1 Solanum sejunctum | reverse complement strand
ATAAATACTATTGTAATTAATATTGCATGATTTAACATTGATTTTACTTGTGGGTCTTGTATATTGAGAAATTTACTTCATAGTGATTTTAGTTCATGAAAGTATGGTTGTTTTAGCATGTTTTGAGTTTCAAATCTTGGATCTAATGTTGAAATTGATAAGGGATTTTGATGTGAATGTCTTGGGGTGTTGAAAGGTGTTATTTAAAGGTTTTACCACTGATTTTCCTGCATGATTTCATCTCTAAATTGCATGCTCTTTTACACCTATTACACACCCGCCAAGTGTTTTAGAAAATGTCTGGTTATGTTTTCTTGAGGAATTAAAGGTTCAAAGCATGATATATGATACGTATGATATTTTAATGATGAAATGAGCTTATGGACATGATATATATGTATATTTTATATAATGTGTTGTATTACACTATGTTCGGTTTAGGAGGCATAAGTGCTCAGACGACCATGTGAGGGGTGAGTACCTTATCACCAACGTGTCCAAGTGTGAACAACATCAACCATGTGAGGGGTGTAGTACCTTACCACCAGAGTGTCTGGGTGTGAACAACATCAACCATGTGAGGGGTGTGGTACCTTGCCACTAGGGTGTTCGAGTGTAAACTGCATCAACCATGTGAGGGGTATAGTACCTTACCACTAGAGTGTCCGAGTGTGAACGACATTAATCATGTGAGGCGTATAGTACCTTACTACCAGGGTGTCCGAGTGTGAACAACATCTCCCATCCAAAGTTGGGATTCTAGGTTGGTCTCTTCTAGATATATGATATGTGATATAAGCATGATTTATCCTATTATGTTTTACTTATGCATCAATCATACATGCCATATTACTATATTATGCTTACAGTTTAAGGTATACATTTCGATTATGAACTTGTTTATTGTTGCATTGCATACAACATACTTAGTACATTCTACTAACATATACTCTTGCCTACACGATATTACCACATAGGAACCGGTGCCCAAGTCGATCCTTCTCCTCCTCCCCTGCGTGGCTAGACGGTGTTATTCCAAGTTATTTATGGGTCCTCTATTTTGAAGACTTTGGTTTATGTCTTCCTCTAATATCATTGTTTTGAGATACTATCTCATATTACATTTGACTATGAGGGTCAGCCTGGTAGCTTGTCTTGTCCCCCGCTATTTCTCTGTTTTAGAGGTGTATGTTGGACAAGGTATGTGCCATGTATGAGCTTGAGTCTTGACTTTTGACTTTGATGATTACGCAAGTTTCTCCCTTCACCTCGTTGCCCTTACTTTTATTTGTATATGTCTTTTACATGCTTCCACAACCAAGGATGTGTGACGATATGCTAAGAGGCTTGTTTGGGGTCCTTCAGGTTCCCTATTCGTTGTGTCATGTCTAGGCCCTAGGATTGTGTCGTGACACGTAATATTGCATTCATATTGGGATTGATTTGTTCATGATTATTCTTGTCTTATATATCTCTTCCATACTTAGGTACGAATGTTCCTAAGGGAGAGATATTGAGATGACCCCAAAAATTTCTCGAAAATGTGCTTTAGAAGTGCCCAGAATCTTGTTTTCTGTATACCTAAAATCCACTTGGAATTTTGAAAATTCAACTTCATATTCTTCTTTAGGGGGTCCAAATTAGGGTGACAATGGTCTAACCTTGATTTTAAAGCAAAGTAATCGAATTATGAAATTTGCACTTGGTGCAATTTCTAGAGATGGTCCGTGATCTCTCCACGATGCGGAGAAGTGTTCTTCCTGCACTGTCTTTTCCTAGTTCGTCCAAATTTTTCTATGTGTTGGACCTAAGTTTCCCAAAATTTTCACCTATACTTAGTCTTATTTCATCGTCATATCACCCCAAAAACTTTTCCCAATATTTTCCTAAACACTTAGACTAATTTCTGACCCTAATTTCAAGTCCCAAACTCAAGGCCAATCTCAAGGATTTCTTTAAAGATCTAACCCAAGCTTCAAATCTCTATTAAAGTCTTCTTCATGAACCTTTCCAAAGATAAGTTATGTGATATTGAACCGTTGGATCCTTCCACCCATGGTGCCTAAAACCTATTTTACTTAATATTGCATGATTTAAAGTTGATTTTAAATGTGGGTATTGTATATTGAGAAATTTACTACACAGTGATTTTAGTTCATGAAAGTATGATTATTTTAGCATGTTTTGAGCTTCAAATCTTGGATCTAATGTTGGAATTTATGAGGTATTTTGAAGTGAATATTTTGGGGGTGTCGCAAGGTGTTGATTAAAAGTTTAACCACTGATTTTCCTGAATGACTTCATCTGTAAATTTCATACTCTATTACACCTAGTACACAACTACCAAGTCTTTGATAAAATGTCTGGTTATGGTTTCATGAGGAATTGAAGGTACAAAGCATGAGATATGATATATATGATGTTTTAATGAAGAGATGAGCTTATTGACATGATATATATGTATGTTTATGTAATGTGTTGTATTGGATCATGTCCGTTCTGGTGGGCATAAGTGCCCGGATGACCATGTGAGGGTTTAGTATCTTACCACCAGGGGGCCCGGGTGTGAACAACATCAACCATATGAGGGGTGTAGTACCTTCCCACCAGTGTGTCTGGGTATAAACAACATCAACCATGTGAGGGGTGTAGTACCTTGATACCATGGTGTCTGGGTGTGAACGACATCTCCCATCCAATGTTGGGATTCTAGCTCAGTCTCTTCTACACTTATGATATCTTATCGAAGCATGATTTATCCTTGCATGTTTTACTTATGTATGATTCATACATACCATGTTACTATACTATGCCTATTGTCTAATGTATGCTTTCCAAACTGTACTAAGACGTACTCTTGCCTATATAATATTACGATGTAGGAACTGATGCTACAGTTGATCATCCTCCTTCCCCGCATGGCTAGACGATGCTATTCCAAGTTGTTGGTGAGTCCTCCATTTCGGTGACTTTAGTTTATATCATTCCATATTATCTATGTTTTGAGATATTATCTTATGTTACATTTGACTATGTGGGTGAGCCCAGTAGCTTGTCTTGGCCCTCGTTCTTTTTATGTTTTAGAGGTGTTTGTTGGAGAAGGAGTGTACTATGTATGCACTTGACTCTTGACTTTTGAGTTCGATTATTATGCAAGTTTCCCCCTTTAGTCCTATTGCCCTTACTTTTTTTTGAATATGTCTTTTGCATGCTTTTGCAACCAGGGATGTGTGACAATATGCTAAGAGGCTTGTTTGGGGCCCTTTTGGGTTCCCCATTCACTATGGCACGTCTAGGCCCTAGGCATGGGTCGTGACACCCCCCCCCCCCACTTGGGGAGATAAGTAGCTTAATTTGCCCAAATTGCTTTAAATTCTTCTAAGTCTACGATATTTCCTATGGGTTCGACCCTAACCTTGGTTAGGTTATATATCTTAATAACGACCACTTTAGACTTCAAAAAGGAGGTATAGCTTAGGCGACATCAAGATTTTGGCATCATTGCTGGGGAATCCGACTAGAATTGTTTAATTTAAGTAGTTCGAGAATTAATCCTTATTTCCTTCATTTTACATTTTTTGTCATTTTTGTTTTACTTTAGGGTGCAGGTGCAGTATATCCCCAACACACAAAGTCGAGGCATTCCCTTTACTCCATTTGACCCAAAGATAGAGAGAAGATTACAAGGATGGGCTAAGATAGCACAAATAACATAATAAATGTAGCTCTGAATCAGAACTCGAATGTGAATGACAATGAAAACAACCCACCTCTTCTTGAAGTTATTAATCAACAACCAAAGGACTAAATGCCAAAGCTTACCAGTGGGATCAATATCATTGAATCCTATGGCTATGGATGTGAATTAAAACGACCCAAGCCTAGGACCTAGGCGTGGCATGATGAATAAGAAAACCAAAAGGACCCCAAACAAGTCTTTTAGCATATCATTCACACATCCTTGGTCATGGAAGAAAAATAAGCATTAACAAATGATACAATTAAAAGAGACAATGGGACTAAGGGAGGTATTCACAAAAAAGAATAAAAGAGTCAAGCTCATAGCATATAGAAATCACAGCATCCAACAATACATCTATCTTAGAATGGAGCGGGGGCCAAGAAACTTCCTGGGCTCACCCTCATGCTAACAAGTGTTCAACATAAAGAATTCTCAACATAGAAAGAGTAACTTAGATATTGACCTCGGTATTAAGGACTCAGCAATGCTTTCCCCAAAGTACAGAACTAGCTATGTTGAGGAGGAGGATCGGAAGGAGCTCTGGTCCCTACATGGTAATATCATGTAGTCACAAAGTATGTGTTAGTATATTTGAATGTACTATTTATGTGGGGTGCAATGCAACAAAGACATAAGGTAATATATTTAAAATACATAATCATAACCTATGGATTTATATTCTCAATATGGCACGCATGATCAATGCTTGTAATAAACATGCTTGTAAATCATTCATCTTTCATAATATATCATATATATATGGGAAGACACCTTAACCAACATATACCAAGTAGCTACAACTTGGACTCTGAGACCTGACACCCCCTCAGTTCAGGTGACTGAGCATGACACCCACCGGCGAAGTGTGGTATACATGCCAAGGTAAACCAAATATAATAACATCAACTAGATGGATCTACTAGTATGACAATGTAAAATATAAAATCCTATGATGGCACAGATATTAGAGACAAAAGACTTTATATAAGGACCTCTTGAGTTGAGCACCCATCTTAAACCAAAATCGGTCCTAAGTCAAATCCCATGAAATACTTGGAATTATCATACTTCGATAATATCATGAGTAAGTTGTAAGAGACATGATTACTTCACCTGAGTAGCTCATAAACATGTTTGAGCTCTTCTAATGAGTGTAACTTGAACATGAGAGTAGAACATAATCATACATGAACCCTTGCTTTAACATGAATATCTCACAAGAGGTAAAAATATTAAAATAGGGGTTAACTTTATACTTGTAAAATAATAGATACTTTTCATGAATTCAATGCCTGTTGAAAGACCTTTATCATCATGAAGATACTTGACTTGTAAATCATATAATAGTTTATCAAAACTTAAGAATTCTTGTCATGTAATTTTATCAAACACATGGTGGGTTCATGATACTTATTCAAAACCATGCAATTCAAGAGTGAAATAAGATGAGCAAAGTCAATGTAAATAAAACCATCAATATAGTAGTAAAACCCTCATTTAAGGTATCTTGAAATCCATCACAAAAGCTCATAATAGTTTCTAGTTTCATAGCTCAAATCAGGCATAGTCTCAATAGACAAAACCAATTCATGGAATATGCTTAAAATAGATATTCATATACAATTATTCAATATTTGATAAAACCCCAACACAATTCCTATTCAAAACTCATAATAAGAGATAACCATAGGTAATGTAACTTCAAATCATGCAATTTCCATCAAAAGAGAAGGTTGGGCTCCATGGGTGCAAGGACCCATGGATGAATTCCCACATACCTTAAACCTTGAATTCCTTGAAATGAACATGAAGGAGACTTAAAGCCTGAGATGAGTCCTTGAGTTCCAATATATATCTTGAAATCCTTAGATTTGAATGAGAGAATTGATAGAGTCTTGAAGAGTTTTAGAGAGAGTTTTGTAAGTTATAGAGTTGAAAAAACTGCAAAGTATAGAAGATTTCAAATTTAAATGGGTATCGGGCTATTACCCCAATGTCCTTGGATGAAATAAGAAAACCAAAGAAATTATTGCATTGGTTCATGCCCTTGGTCCTAGGTGGACCAGACGCGGAGACCAAACAACACTAGTCAGAGCCCCAGGTGCGTTGCAGCCTAGGCATAGACAAACACTGGAATTCAAAAAATGAGAAAAAGTTATTTTTCACTTCTAGTATTCAAAAATCAAGGTTATACCCATTCCCCACTCAATTATGCTCCCTAATCTAGATTATGAAGTTGAATTTTAGAAATCATGCACAGATTTTGAGATATATGGAAATTATGATTTTAGGGCATTCCAAAGCACATGAGGGGTGTTTCAATATCTCTCCCTTGGGAAAATTCATCCTGGAATGTCAAACGAACATGGGTAAGAGAAATAATTATGAAGATTTCAGCCCAACATTAATGCAACAAATGCATTTAAACAACATTTTCAAAAGTATGAACATGAATGTCCAAAATCACTACAAACTTGTTACCACAAACATGAATGCATGCAAAATGACATGAGGACTGAAACTTAAGACATGGAATCATAGATGGGACTTAAGTTATTTACTTCGGCTTGAGTAGAGCTGAAGAGATATGGGTAACACTTTTTCATGTCCGCCTCGGCTTCTCATGTGGCACTTTCACCTTGTTGATTCCTCCAAAGGACCTTGACAGATATAAAATCTTTGTTCCTCAACCTCTGCACTTGTCTATCCAATATCTCTACCGGGACCTCCTCATAGGTCAAATTATCTTCCTCAACACCTACACCCTCTAAGGAAACAATAGCATTTGGGTCACCCTAACACTTCCTCAACATAGTTACATTAAAGATCAGATGAACCATATTAGTCTCCATTGGCAACTCCAACTCGTATGCAACCTTACATACCATCTTTAAGAGTCTATATGGTCCTACGAACCTTAGGACAAATTTCCCTTTCTTGCCAAACCAGACCACACCCCTTATGGGTGAGGCTTTCAAGTAGACCCAGTCTCCAACCTTAAACTCAAGATCTCTTCTTCTTACACCAGAGTATGACTTTTATCTACTTTGGGCTGTCTTCAACCTCTCCCTTATCAAGGTCACCTTCTACAAGGCTTCCATAACTAAATTTGGGCCTAATAAAGACATCTTCCCTACATCAAAGTACCCAACCTGGGATCTACAACACTTATCATATAAAACTTCAAAGGGAGCCATACCAATACTAAAGTGGTGGCTATTGTTCTAGGAAAACTCAGTAAGTGGAACATGTTCATACCAACTACTGTTAAACTCCAAAACACAAGCCCTAAGCATATCCTCAAGAGTTTGGATAGTCCTGTCCACTTGACCATCTGTTTCAGGAGGAAACGTCATGCTAAACTTGACCTTGGTACCAAAACCCCTTTAGAAGGACCTCCAAAAGTGAGAAGTAAGTTGAGCACCATGATCCAAAATGATATACAAGGACACCATATTCAATCTAACCAACTTATGACTATACAACTTGGCATAATCTTCAGCACCGTAAGTGGTTTTGACCGTTAGTGAGCCGATTTTGTCATTCTATCCATAATAACCCAAGTAGAATCAAAGTGTTTCCTAGTCTTAGGAAACCTAACCAGAAAATCCATGATGATCTCTTCCTATTACCAAGTAGGAATTTCTATGTCTTGGGCTAGGCCACCCGACCTTTAGTGTTCCACTTTTCTTTTTTGGCAATTGTGACATCTGTATACTAACTTCACATTATCCCTCTTCATACCACCCCACAAATACACCTCCCTCATATCTCTACATATCTTTGTGGAATCGAGGTGAATAGAATAGGATAAATTATGAGCCTCCTTCCAAATCAACTCCCTTAAGTGAAAAACATTAGGCACGCATAACCTACCTTGGCACCTGAGAGGACCATCTCCCCCTTAGGGGAAAAACTCTACTTTACCACCCTTCATCAAAGCTTTCAACTCTAGCATAGTCAGGTAAAGGTCTTGTCTTGACTTGATTTTCTCAATCAAGGAAGATTTGGAACCATCAACAAGTACTACATTACCAGTTTTAACTTCATCTAACCTAACCCCCAACCTATACAACCGGAGAACCTCTTTAGCCACCTCCATGTTACCAATATCAATATGAGCTAGACGAACCACAGACACTCTAATAGATCATCGACCATAACATAAGCCTTGACAGGATGATAGTGAACATTCATGTAAAAGTCCTGAAGGAGTTCTAACCACCTTCTTTATGTCAAGTTAATACTTTTGGTGTGAAAACATATTCGAGACTCTTGTGATTGGTAAACACATCAACATGAACCACATATAAATAGTGATGCAAAATTTTCAAAGCAAATATCACTACCACCAATTCAAGATCATGTGTGGGATAATTTCACAGATACACCTTAAATTTCCTAGAGGTGTATGCTATTACCTTGACATTTTGCACCAAAGTACACCTGAAACCAATTCTTGAGGCATCACAATAAACTAAAAACCCTTCTAAGGCTTTTGGCATAACTAAGATAGGAGTGCAGATAAACTTATCTTTCAAAGTTTGAAAACTCTTTTCACATTCATCGGTCCAAACAAATTTACCTTCTTTTGGGTCAACTTATTTATAAGGGAAGCAATATAAGCAAAACCATTCACAAACCTTTGGTAGTAACTCACCAAACCCAAGAAACTACTAATATATATCAAAGTCAAGGGTCTAGGTCAATTTTGTATCACCCAAGAAACTACTAATATCCATATTTATGCTATCACCCAACACCACATGCCCTAGAAAATCAACCTCTTTCAACAAAAAATCACGCTTTTCATATTTAGGAAACGACTTCTCATCCCTCAATATTTACAATACCACCCTCAAGTGATTCCAATAATCTTCATCACTCAAGGAATAAGTAGAAATATTATCAATAAATACCACCACAAACATACCAAGGTAGGGTTTAAAGACCCTATTCATGAGATCCATAAATATAACTGGTGCATTAGTCAACCAAAGAGACATTACCACAAATTCAAAATGCCTATACTTAGTCTAAAAATCCATCTTAGAAATATCACACTCCCTCACCTTCACTTGGTTGTATCCGGGCTGAAGATCAATCTTAAAAATGTGACTAGCCACTTGTAGTTTATTAAAATGGTCATAAATCCTTGGTAGAGGGTACTTGCTTTTTATAGTGACTCTATTGAGTTGCTAGTAATAAATGCAAATTCTAAGGAAACCATCTTTGTTTTTTAACAAACAACACTAGTGCACCCTAAGGTAACTTGCTAGGACATACGAAACCCTTCTCCAACAAATCCCTCTATTGATACTTTAACTCCTTCAACTCCGCCGGGGCCATACGATAAAAGAGAATGGAAATGGGTTGTATATCGGGAAGGAGCTCTATACCAAAGTCTATTTCTCTTTCGGGAGGAAGATTATGAAGCTCATATGGAAAGACATCAAGAAACTCATTGACCACCAGAATCAACTCAATAGGAAGGACTTTGGACTCAACTTCCCTAACCCTCACAAGATGATAAATACAACCCTTAGAAATCAACTCTTGGGATTTAAGACAAGAATTGAATCTACCCTTAACCACAACATTATGAATTTCCCTCTCAAAGATGGGCTCTTTATCGAATTGAAATTTAACGTTATGGGTTCTACAATCAATGGAAGCATGATATACATATAAGGAATTAATCCCAAGAATAATGTCAAAATCCACAATATCTAGTTCAACAAAGTGACAAGGCAAGACTTTAAGCAATATGGGCACAGAATAATCTCTATATACTCTTTTAGCAATAATGGACTCACCAATAGGGATAGATACTTCATAAGATTCATACAACAATTAGGGACGTACATTAAGCTTATTGCCAACAAAAAGAGTAATAAAGGGAAGAGTGGCACCCAGGTCCATCAAAGTATACACATCATAATCAAAAACCTATAACATATAGGTAATAACATTAGGCACCTCATCCACTCCTTGCCTTCCGTTGAGAGCATAAAACCTATTTTTCCTTGGAGCATCCACTTTTGGCCTCCCTATGCCCTTTGACCCGCATTACCACCTTGTCCTTTAGGACAACCATCTCTATCATTGTTTTAAGCATGAGGACAATCAATAACCTTGTGACATATTTCACCAGAACCAAGGTAAGTATTAGAATTTTTCAAACATGGTCCACCATGCTTTATCTCACACTTTTGGCAATTAGGTGGGCCATCCCACCATTTTTGCCTTGAAATCTTAGTTTAGATACCCTGTCATTGGCAAACCTTTTGTCAGGAGCATTGGAGGACCCTTGGCCTTAGAACTTGCGGCCTTCTCGAAATCGGTCACCCTTAGAACCTTGGAAACCACCTTCAAATTGAGCCCTCTTGGACTCCACACTTCTTATATTTCTAAGTTTTTCCTCTTCAAGTTGATCGACATATGTCATGAGCTAAAACAAATCAATATCACTGACTAGCATGGTAACACGATACTCTTCATTAAGGAAGTTGGACACACCTAACACAAATTTGTTTATTTTAGATCTATGGTCCGCAACCAAATGTGGAGCATACTTGGAAAGCTTGTTGAACTTGAGGGAATACTCCCTTACACTCACGGGCCCTTACTTAAGGTTCATAAGCTCCATCATCTTAGCCTCTCTAACTCAATTGGGAAGAGCCAATTAAGGAAGGCAACTTTTAACTCCTCCCAAGGAATAACATCATCATCTTCCCTCTCCAATTTTCATTGAGTAAACCAAATTTAGGTCACACCTTTGAGTTGGTAGGCCACTAATTCCACTTTCTTCTCCAAATTCACCCACATGATATATAGCACCTTATATACCTCATCGATGAACTCTTGGGGATAATCTTCTGCCTTGGACCCATAGAACTCCTGTAGATTCATTCTTGTGAAATCCGTCACCCTTGAGGTTAGAATAAGAGCATCAGTGGCTTGGAACTCTTGGTTCTTTTTGTTGGTCATAGCATATGACAACATTATGATGGCATCTCGAAACTCTTCTTTGGATACACCTCCATCTTTACGAGCTTGTGGAATAGGAGGGGTCGGTTGCTTCTCGAGTGTGTGGGCTCTCCTTAGCCTTCCCCTTGGTATCGAAATAATCTAGAAGAAACAACATCATTCATTAAGGGAAAATACTTATATTTACATCTAAAGCTCAATATAAACTATTAAGGAGTAAAAACATTTCCAAAAATGCCTCACAGCCTCCCATTAATAGTTATGACATGCTTCACAACCATGAACAAGACTTTAATTGATGCAGTGTGTTGGATTTTTGAGGACCATAAACAATCGAGTGATCTAATACCATGGTTGTCATGACCCATACCTAGGGCCTAGATATGACATGGCTAATGGGGAACTCTAAGGAACCCCAAATAAGCCTCTGAGTATATCAATCACACATCATTGGTTGCGAAAGAAAAATGAGCATAAACAAGTGATATAATTAAAAAGATAAGCAGGACTAATGCAAGTCTTTGATATTTATAAAAGCATAAAAGAGTCAAGCTCATAGCATATACAAATCATGTTATCCAACAACACCTCTAACATAGGATGAAGCGGCGTCCAAGATACTTCACAAGCTCACCCTAATGGTAACAAGTGTTTCAAATAAAAAAGTCTCAACAAAGCAATGGTAACTTAGATATTTTCCTCAGAGTTGAGGACTCACCAATGCTTTTCCGAAAGTATCGAACTATCCACATGGAGGTGGATGATCTAAAGAAGCTCCGATCCCTACATGGTAATATCATGTAGGCATAAAGTATTGATTAGTACGTTTGAATATACTAAATACGTGTGGTGCAATGCAACAAGTATATAAGATATATTCAAAATGCATAATTATAACCAATAGATATATAATCTCAAGATAGTATGGATGATCAATGCTTTAATAAAACATGTTTTTAAGTAATTCAACTTGCATAATATATCATATATATATATATTGGAAGAGACCTCAACAAAAATAGACCAAGAAGCTACGACTTGGACTTTGAGGCTTGACACCTCCCTTAATTTAGATGATTAGGCATGACAACCCCCATCGAAATATGGGCTACTTGCCAAGGTAAACCAAATATGAAAACATAAACTAGATGGATCTACTAGTATAGCAACGGTAAAATATATAATCCTATGGTAACACATATTTTAGAGACTAAAGACTTTATATAAGGACCCCTTGAGGTCCTTGATGCAGAAGTGGGATCATGTGCTTTCACCTTACCCTACATTATTGGAGATGGGGAGTTAGTAAGGATGTTGTGTAATCTTAATGCCAGTATAAATTAGATGCCTCTTGCAGTCTACAAAGAGGTAAGATTGGGAGCCCCTATTCCAACGAACATGCGATTGTTGATGGCTGACCACCCAGTGAAGAAACCTATGGGAATACTTTATGGCATACTCAATAAAGTTAAGAAATTAATATTCACTGCTAAAATTTTTGATCTTAGAATGAGAAGTTCACTTTGAAGTCCCAATCATCTTGGGAAGGCCCTTCCTAGCCGCTTGTTGAGTACTTGTTGATGTGGAAGTTGGCAAACTCAATTTAGATTGAATGATGAAGAAGTTGTCTTCAAACATCTATCAGTCAATGAAGAGGCCAGACGACCTTAAGAAGGATGTTTGGCAGTTGGTGAAGTCAGAGTAACCATATTGAATGAGCTATGTCATGATAATAAATCAACTGCTACTTGGGTGCACCCCAAGATACCTGATGTAATAGTTTTGGTTTTGGTTTATTTTTAGCTTTGGGACATACAGGTAGTTACCTTTTCACATTTTGGTAGTAAGTAATGTACATTGGATATGTTGCATATAGGGCAATAGTGTGTTCAATGAAGAATGTGCAGGTACATGACTAAGTCAACCATCATTTGCTGAAATGGTATCAAGGAGTGTTTATATGGCTGGTTCTACTGGCCATATGTAAAACTAAAAACCATACATTGTCTTGTAGAAAACTACCAATGACCAATACTTTATGCACTCTAGTCCACGAGCCAACTATACGGCTCATAGATAAACTACAAGAGATAAATGGGGCATATAGACTCTAAGTAAGTTTTTCTATTTTTGACTAACTGTGGAGGCTTCTATGACCAACTATAGAAGTTAAATTAAAATTTGTAGCTCATAAATTCGTCCATGAAACCTAGTCCCCAAAATTAGGGTTTAGGCATTCCATGAAACCATGATCTAGGAGCCATAAAATACTCTACGACCCATAATCGGGGTTTCTAAAGCCTGGGCCAATTAATTTTGGACCAACTCGGTCAACCTATAAATAGAAGGTGTCAAATTATTTTGATTCCATTCTTCCCTAAAATTACACAAAGTACCTAACTCCCCTACACTTATTTTTCTGATCACTGATGACCGGCCACCACCCCCTTTTCTAGCCAATTTATTGGCAGTTTCTAGCAACCCTAGGTTTCCACTTCCTCGGCTCCTACTTCAATTTTTGGTATCGTTGTTGCTCAATTTTGACAATTTGTTGGTTCTAAACCCTTTTAAATATAGAACTTGTTGTAATTAATTTGATATTAACTATCGGGCATGATAATTGGACTAGCAAAGTTGTGAACCCATGTGTGTCATTGTGTGTGCTTAAATTTAAATTATGACTAATAATTTTGTCAATAGTTGAATATGATTGAAAGACAGATAATTGTGTGTGCCCTTGTCTATGTGTTTGGATAATGTATATGACAAACATGTCATCATAGGTCATTTAAAATGAATTGGCTATGTGCTTGAAAAATCAATATGTGATGGAATATATGTGTAATTTGATGCTTATTCATTTTAAAGGGATTTGTTGGCTTAGGAAAATGTGGAAAATAATATTTGATGGGCTTGTATTAAAAGAATTGCCTATGTAGTGTTGGGTGTTTGATTGAAATCATGTGGGGGTGTGCCATACCTTGCTTCGATATTGACGTAACTATTAAAAATATCATTCGTGGTCCATTTTGATGGGCTCAGAAACTTAAGATTCTAGGTTTTTCAATCTACGAGGGTGTTCTACGACTCACAAGAATTTCCATGAGCCATACTTGCTTTCATATGAAAATCTAAAAACTTGAAATTTTGAAGAACTCATCAGATGAGACCATCTGCTAGCCGTAGAATATTCTATGACTCATAAACAGGTCTAGTAGATCCTTGCCTATAAAAACTGAAACAATGGAACACTATGATGACTTAGTATATGAACCATAGATTCTTCTATGAGTTGTACCTAGTCTAGTAGATGCAATTCAAATCAAAAAATGTATGAACATTGTTCTTACAAAGTCCTACTACGGCCTGTAGAAGTGTCTTCGTAGTCTCATATGTGACCATGTCATAAATGATTCTACTATTTATTCCTTGACTCATGGGGCTAACCATGGTTACTAAATATGTATAATTTAGGTGCTCTGGCCCTAATGCCAAGACATGATGAGATCAGAGACTTATAGTGGAGGTCGAGATATAAGGCCTCGTAGGATCAGTATAAACCCAAGGTCAGTTATTCCATTGAGGGTATCAGCATCTGACTTGACCTAGAGGCTGAAAGTCTATACACACAGGCTACCACAAAACTTGGGAAAACCTAGACCCAGGCTATTGCTGTTTTCTCTCCCCAGCCTAAAGAGAGAGGTAACAATGGTAGAAGCTTTATCCAGCGTCAGAGTATAATGATAAGTTAGAGATAGTGCCCTCTGTCGCACCACCTCAGGCATCACCATAACCTCTAGACACTTTACTTAGACAATGGTGTGTTGAGGGTATGCAGGAGATCTACACAGAGGGTATATAGTGGAATAAGCTAGGCAAACTAGGTCGCTCTGCTTTTGAGCAGGACCAGATCATCATTTTCGAATTAGATAGTGTCCCTAGCCATTAGGACATTATCAGTTGATACGGACTCTAGTAGCTAGCAAGAGCATTGGGGATGTACTCCCCACCATGTTTCATGAGTTTTACACTACCTATGCATATATAATTCTTAGCACTCTTCCCAAGGGGAAGAAGTGCCTCACTCACCCCAAATTGACACACACTAAAGTGAGGAGCAAATAGGTGTATATATCCAAGATGAGCATTCGTCATGTATTTTTAAGGCAGGAGGTCCCTGCCTTTAGATCAACAATTGAGTAGGACCATAGATAACGATATGCTAGGGAAAATACCCTTTTAAGAGACTAGAGCTGAAGGGTTGGTTTGATAATATGGGTTACTATATAGATTGTGAAGCAGCGCCAAGACCCTACATGGATAGCCCCTTTATCTGAGCATATTGTGAAGGCCTCACTCAGCTTTACTACCAAATTCTGGTGGTTATTGTGAGATCTCAGATCCAGTTACTCTTTCAAATAATACTTTGACATCAAATCATGCTATGTATATTGCTAGCATCATGGTTGGCTATAAGATTTACTAGGCTAGCCTCATCTTGGAGCAGATACATAACTCGGCCATGAAGATGTCTACCTCTATCCCCTTTCCTTGCTTGATTTACAAACTCTATATAGAGTTGGTGGTGAAGTGTCTACAGAAAGTTCATGGTCTCGAGTAGGTTTTTTGATATGATGCAAAACTATGGATTGTTCATTGGCCTACCATAAGAGTATCTGCAAAGTCATCCACACAATGTTGCTTTTATCTGTAAAAGTGTAATGTGATCATAAATTTTGTCTATAGATGCTATGGGACTTTGTCACTTGTTATTATCTTTGATAAGTAATGCAGTCCTATGGCTATCTGAACTCTGGCAAATTTTGATCAACTATTAGGTTGAGTTGCAAAAGGCCTTTTTTGGAGAGGTACTTCCTAAGTTCAAAGGAGCTCAAGTTGAAAGATCAAATCAATAGCATTGAACAATATCCAGGCGACTCAGTTCGTACTACATGGGAGCAATTCACAAAGTGCTTTAGGAGTGTCTCGGATCGCAAAATTATTCATGATGCCTTGGTGGAGATCTTCTATCATGCCCTGTAAAAGAATAGAAGAGCATGTGCTGGCACTATCATGAGGGGCATGTTATTAGATTAGCCATTAGCAAGGGTTAGTGAGAAGCTACAAAATGTGGTAAAGACAAATCGTGCATGAGCACAAAAAAATAGGTCATCTACCAAAATTTTGTATTCTATCAATATTGCTTCTGAGCAAGATAAATCTATAAGGAGATAATGCAAGTGCTTGCTTGGATTAGTACCAATATGGAGGTGATAATGAAGCAGAATATGAAATGAGTTAATACAGCTATACACGAGTAGTATTATGAGCAAGACACTTGTTTCATTGCTGACCAAATAAGGTTAAGTATCAACTCAACTCAACCAACATTACAGAGTTACATTACCAAATAGGCTAACACTTGTTCTATTATTATCAAATAGAATGAGCAACAATTTGGTTAAGTATCAACTCAACTCAACCAACATTACAGAGTTACATTACCTAGAAACATAGTTCAAAGTCGAAAGAATGAGGGGTAGTACATGCTGGTGATTACTCATTATGGTAAGAGTACCATTGATTCTCCCATGCTGGTCGATAGCAATGATTCTCTAGGAGGGATAGTTGAGGTCAAAGATGTGGAGACCAAAGATGATCATTCAAAGAATGGGGCTAGTGATGCTGTAAAGGTGCCACAGAAGCTGAAGCCCATTCCTAGATCGCGTTCTCCCTTCCGTCAAAGAATGAAAAATAATGAGGAGGAGAAGGGTAAGTTTAATCACTTTCTCTCCATACTGAAGCAATTATCCATCAGCATTCCTCTCATTAAGGCATTAGATAAGATGCCATGGTATGAAAGGATTATGAAGGACTTGGTTATGAAGAATTGGACATTGAGTCGGGAGCTCTCCCAAGAGCTACAACATTGCAGAGCAATAACTACAAGGTCTATGGTTTAGAAGTGAGAAGATCCCATTGCTTTAACCATACCATGAACTATTGGAGATATGGAGTTCGCAAGGTTATTATGTGATCTTGATGCCAGCATAAATCTGATACCCCTTATGATCTTCAAAGAGTTAGGATTGAGAGCCTTTACTTTGACGAAAATGAAATTATTGATGGCTGAGCACATGTGAAGAATACTGTAGGGATACTTTATGATGTACTCATCAAAGTTGAGAAACTCATATAGACTTTATGATCTTAGATTGGAAAGATAACTTCAAAGTCCCAACCATCTTGGGAAGGCCCTTCCTAGCCATTGGTTGAGCATTGGTGGATGTGAAAGTTAGCCAACTCAAGTTTAGATTGAATGACGAAGACATTGACTTCAACATCTATTAGTCAATGAAGAATCTAGACAACCTAAAGAAGGATGTTGTGGCACTTAGTGAAGTCTAAGAAACCAAGTTATCTGATTCATGCCATAACAATAAATCAATCACTACTTTGGTGGCAACCCAAGATATTTGATTTAACAGTTGTAGTTTTGTTTTGTTTTTATCTTTTGGATATATTGGTAGTTTAATTTTTGGCATTTTAGTTGTATCTAATGGACATCGGACTTCTTGCACATTGGGTAATAGTGTTTTATGTGAACAATGTTTCATAGGACTTATAGGTATGTTTGTATGACTAGTTCTATGGGCCATATATAAAATTACGGCCCAGACATTGTCTAGTAGAACACTCCCAATGAGTAAAATTATGCACTCCAATCCACGAGCAAACTTTATTACTCATAGCTTAAACTATGGGCTATGAATAAGGCATGTGGACTCTAGATAACTTTTTCTATTTTTTGCTAACTACGGAGGTTTCTACAATCAACTCTTCAAGTTGTATTAAAATTTATGGCTCATAAACTGGTCCATGAAACCTAGTCCCAAAATTTAGGTTTTTTGGGCATTCCATGAAACCAAGATCTACAAGTGATAAAATACTCTATGGCCCGTGATCGGGGTTTTGTATAAATGAAATGACCCCAAAAATGCCTAAAACTATGCCTTGAAAGTACTTAGAATCGTATTTTCGATATATCTCAAATCAATGCATGATATAAAAAATCTAACTCTATATTTTAGGGGACAAAATTGAGTGTGAAATGGGTCTAATCAAGTTGTAAGAGCAACTATAGTAAAATTTAAAATTGCAAAAAAATGTAATTTTGAGTGAACTAGCTCGCCCCAGGTGGACACGGCAGGGGGGTAGAAAAGGCATAATTTTGTCTAGCTTTTTTTGTTCTGGTCCAAGGCTTTTGGGTCTTGGGCCTAAGACTTCCCATGCATTAACATACATAAGCCATATTTCGTCGTCATATCATTTAAGACATTCCCAATACTCTCTCAAACCCTTAGACTAATATTTCTCTCAAAATTCAAGTGTCTCAATCTATTCCCGATCTTAAGGAATTCATCCAAGCTAAAGTATATGGGTTTAATTTAAGGGTTCCTTTCACCCATGAAGCCCAAGCTTCCTTTTTACATAAATTTCATGTTTCTAAGTTGATTTACTTATGGGTCTCACTTATTATGAATTATACTATGAACTATGTTAGGCTTTCATGAAATTGTGACTATTTTAGCATGTTTTAGGCTACGAATCTAAGATACATTATAGGATCTAATGAAGGGTTTCTATGTATATTACTTAAGAGTGTTGCTAAGTTTCAATGGACGATTTTACTTTGAATTTTCTTGCTTGATTTCATCCCTAAATTGCATGGTTTTATACTAGCCCTATGCACTCCCCAAGTGTTTGATAAAGGTCTGATTATGATTTTTTAAGGAATTGAAGGTACAATGCATATCTTTTTAGTTGAATGATTTTATGATGATGAAAGAAATGTATGTATATGATATTCTATTATATCATGTGGGGAATTGACAATGCCCCACTCGGGGCGTTGTGAGCCTAGGTAACCATGTCTAGAGGTTTGTACCTTGATAACCATGTCGAGGGATTTATACCTTCATAACTGGGTGATGGGGTTGATACCTTAATCACCATGGGTGGTAGGGTGTGATAATCTACCAACCAATCAAGGGGTTTGTACCTTGATAATCGGGTTGAGAGGTTGATAGCTCAATTAGCATGGGTGATAGGGTGTGATGATCCACCAACCACTTGAGGGGTTGGTACTTCAATAGACTATGAATTCTATAATGATGGTCTCTTCTTGATCGAATAGGAATTGATATACCGATTAAGAATGCTCATTGAATGAGCATTCTCAATATTATGCCTTGAAGAGGACTCGAACCTCCACGCTCTTTAGCACGAGATTTTGAGTCTCGCATGTCTACCATTTCACCACCAAGGCATCTTGAAAGTGAATCGTATTCCATAAATATGATATCTATCTGGTGTGATGTATGGAATATATGACAAAGGTGGATCTATTGATCAGTCATGTCATATAGGCCTGAGTTGGACATCCAATTGCTATTATCTTCTATGTAAGTATGATTTACTTCAAGCATCTTCCATGCATACCATATTGTTAAATGCTACTCATTGTATATGTTTATGCATTTCGATTATGTTGCTTATGTCTTATTGCATTGCATCCTATATACTTAGTATGATATTCTGTGTAGGAACCGAAGCCACACTTTAGTATCTTTCTCCGTGTGGCTATTATAAATTCTCTCAAGCTTGTTGGTGAGTCCTTCATTCTAAGGACAATGTCTATGATCTCATTCTATGTACTAAGACTATCTTTCTTTTATGTATATATTGACTATGAGTGTGAACCCGGTTGCTTGTCTTAGTCCCCGCCCCTATCTAAGTGTTAGAGGTGTTGTTGGACATGTTATGTATTGAGCCTTGACTCTCTTGTTTTGATGTTTATGTAATAAAAGTTTTCCTTTAGTCCCTTTGCCTTTATTTCTAATCTAATTATATTTTTTAATTGCTTTCATGACCAATCATATGTAATGATATGTTAAAAGGATTTTTTAGTGTCCCTTCGGGTTCCCCATTTGCCATGTCACATCTATGACCTAGGCGTGAGTCATGGCAAACTTGGTATCAAAGCACTAGGTTATTAATGGTCCTCGGCATCCAACATACTATGTCGATTAGAGTGTTATTCAGGTTGTGTTGTGCACCATAACTATGAGTAGAAGGCTATGAGACATTTTCGGAAATGCTTCCCTTCTTCTTGATCTATGCCATGCTATAGGGGTTAGGTGAGTTTTGCCTCTAATGAATGTCCTCTGTCATGGTTAGATCAGTCCTAACACAAGAGGAAGGAGATCCTGTGCTCCCAAGGAACAACTAACTCATAGTGAGCTTGGTGATGCTCTCACCTTTCTAGTTCAAGCTATGGCCAACCAAGTCAATGAAGGGGCCCAAACCCCTAATTCTCCTACCCTGGGATCTATGGTGAGAGACATCATGAGGATGAACCCATTGGAATTCTATGGGTCTAAGGTAGATAAGGACCCTCAAGAGTTCATTAATGAGGTTTATAAGATATTGGCTATCATGAGTGTTAGATCGGAAGAGAAAGCTGAGTTGGTGGCCTACTAACTCAAAGTGGTAGCACAAAAATGGTTTAATAAATGGAAGGAGGAGAAGGGAATCAATAATGTGGCTATTTGGGATGAGTTCAAAGTGGCTTTTCTTAATCAGTTCTTCCTTGTTGAGCTTAGGAGGCCAATATGGTTTAGGGAATGGAAAGTGTCTCCCTGAAAGTGCCCTTCCTTTTTTGATCCCATTTTTAAAGACTCGAAAATAAAATTACAAAATTCAAAAAGAAATATTTTAGAACTCTAAAAATTTTCAAAAGAACAATAAATTATTTAGAATATTTTTCAAAGAAGCCAAAAAATGGCTTATCAAAAGTATTGGATTTCTAAAAAAAATCAAAAAAGAACTTTCAAATGTAAATCTCTTTGTATTATTTAGATGGGCCTTTCGATACAATCAAATAGAAAGCCCCAAGGGCGCTATATTGTAGGAGCCCAAACTATGTGATTGAATAAATCAATTCTGTGGGACAAAATTCTAACTGACATATATGATTGGTCATATAATCGTGCTTACACAAATGCTTTTTATACAAGATTTTTCGTTAGTGGGATAAGAGGATTAGCTGAATTTACTCATTTTTTTGATCGATGAGTAATTAATAGGATGACTAACGGGGTTGGGGTTATTAGTTTCATTCTAGGAGAAGGTATCAAATATATAGGGGGGACGCATCTCTTCTTATCTGTTCTTGTATTTAGCTCTGAATCAATAGGAATCCTTGCATGGAGTTTATAAATTTAAAACAAGGATCTATGAGTGTGAGGGAGTATGCCCTCAAGTTTAATCAACTCTCTAAATATGCTACCCACTTGGTTGTTGACCCAAAGTCAAGAATGAACAAGTTCGTAATGGGTGTATCAGATTTGGTAAGTGAGGAATGTCGGTCCGCTATGTTGATTGGTGACATGGACTTTTACCATTTCACGTTGAACAAATGAAGAAGGAAAATTTGAGGAAAAGGATGAGTCGTGAGGCTAAGAGGGCCCATTTTAAGGAAAACTTCCAAATTCAAAAAGTTGATCGATTCCATCAAGGCCAAGGATCTTCTCATGTTTCTAATAGAGGGTTTGCCAATGAATTCCCAAGGGCCTAAGGATGATTCATGATACATGTTTAAAATGAGGTAGGAGTCATGGGGCCCATGTTTGAAAGACATTAATGCATGTTATGGATGTGGGGAAGTGGGTCACAAGAAGATTGATTGTCCTCATAACTGCAACAAGGGTAAGGAGGTCTGTCCACAAGGTAAAAATGCAGTTCCTTAGAGCAGAGCTAGTCAACAAGGTGGTGCCACAAGGAATAATCATTTCTATACACTCCAAAGGAGGGAAGGGGTTGAGTAGGTTCCAGGTGGCATCATTGGTATGTTTAAAAATCTTTGATTTTTAAGTGTATGCATTCATTGATCCTGATGCCACTCTTTCTTTTGTTACCCCTTTTGTTGCCAAAAATTTCCATATTGAGATCGAATTGTTATGTGAGTCTCATGAGCTCTCTACTCTTATTATTGCATCTATTATTTCTAGAAAAGTGTATAGAAATTATCCCATTTGCATTGTGCATAAGCTATTGCATTGTGATCTTGTTGAGTTGGAAATAGTGGATTTTGATGTCACACTTGGGGTGGATTAGTTGCATGCATACTATGCCAATATTGATTATAGAGCTAGTAGGGTCAAATTCCAATTCCCAAATGAACTCGTCCTTGAGTCAAATAGTCATAATGTTATGGTCAAGGGTCGGTAATCTCTTGTATTGAAGCTCATAAGTTGATCTCTAAGAGGTGTCTTTTTCATTTTGTAAGGGTAAGAGATATGGAGTCCAAGGTCTTTTTTATAAAGTTGGTTCTAATTATAAATGTGTTCCTTGATATCTTTCCAAATGACCTTCTCGGTATTCCTCCTGAAAACGAAATAGATTTTTCTATAGACTTCCTTCCCGATACTCAACATATTTCTATTCCCCCTTACTGTATGGCCTCAGTGAAGTTAAAGGAGTTAAAGGATGAATTGAGAGATTTGTTGGAGAAGGTTTTCACTAGGCCTAGCCAATCACCTTGGGGTGCACCAGTGTTATTTGTGAAGAAGAAAGATGGGTCCCTTAAAATGTGTATTGACTATCGATAACTAAATAGGGTCACCATAAAGTATAAGTATACCCTTCAAAGGATTGATGATCTGTTTGACCAATTGCAAGGGGCTAGTAACTTTCTAAGATTGATCTTCACTCCGAATATCATCAAGTGAAAGTAAAGGAGTGTGATATTTCCAAGATGGCCTTTCAGACTAGTTATAGGCATTATGAGTTTGTGGTTATGTCTTTTGGGTTGACCAATGCACTGACCATCATCATAGATCTTATGAATAGGTTCTTCAAATCCTACCTTGATTTGTTTGTTATGGTCTTCATCGATGATATTTCGATCTATTTACATTGTGAGGTAGAGCATATGGGTCATTTGAGGATAGTGCTATAAAGATTGAAGGAAGAGAAGTTGTATGATAAATATGAGAAATGGGTATTTTTGTTGAAAGAGGTTGCCTTTCTCGGTCATGTGGTGCAGGTGGATGATTTTAGCTGGAACCTAAAAATATGGATATGATTAGAAATTGGCCTAAACCATTGAGCTCATAGGACATTATAAGCTTTTTGGGTTTAGCGGGTTACTGCAGGAGCTTTGTGAATGGGTTCTCTTTTATTGGTTCTCCTATGATCAAGTTGACTCAAAAGAAAGCCAACTTTGTGTGGACCGATGATTTGAAAATAATTTCCAAACATCAAAAGATAAGCTTGTGTTCGCTCATACATTGTCAGTACCGAAAGGGCTAGAAGGAATTGTTGTGTATTGTGATGCCTCCAGAGTTAGTTTGGGTTGTTTATACAAAATGGTAAGGTGATACCCTATGGTTCTAGACAACTCAAAGTGGATGAAAAGAATTATCCAACTCACGATCTTGAATTTGCCGTCATGGTCTTTGCTTTGAAAATTTTACGTCACTATTTGAATGGGGTGCATGTTGATGTGTTCACTAATCATAAGTCTCCAATATGTCTTCACCCAAAAGGATCTCAATTTGAGACGAATAAGATGGTTAGAACTTCTTAAGGACTATGATATGAGTGCATTATTGTCTCAGTACGGCTAATATGGTGGTCGACACTTTGAGTACGGTGTATATTGGTTGAGTAGGTAAAAGCAAAGCAAGATCTTGGCCCCGCTTTAACATAGTTGAGGGCATTGGTATAAGATGGTAGTGCCCTTAGGTATCAAGGTAGGTTATATGTGCCTTATGTTGATGGCCTAAGAGAAAAGATTCTTTACTTGGCTCATGTTCTTCCTACTATATTCACCCCAATTCTATTAAATATATAGGGATTTGAGAGAGGTGTATTGGTGAGGAGGTATGAAGAGGGACATTACCAAATTTGTTTTCGATTATTATAGTTGCTAACAGGTCAAAGCCGAACATCAAATGTCGAGTGGCTTAACTCAAGACATAGAGATTTTTGCTTGGAAGTAGGAGGATATTAATATGGATTTTATCGTTGTACTTCCCAAGACTAGAAAGGATTTTGATTTTATTTGGGTTGTGGTTAATAGGATGACAAAATTGGTTTATTTTCTATCAATTAAGATCACATGTGGGGCTGAAGATTATGCTAGGTTGTACATTCATGACTTGGTGAGGTTATGTGGGATTCCTTTGTCCATTAGATCGGATTGTGGTGCATAATTTACTTCACATTTTTGGAGGTCCTTTCACAGGGGTCTTGGTATAAGAGTTAAACTTAGTACAACCTTTTACCCTCAAATGGATGGCCAAGCTGAAAGAACTATCAATACACATGAGAATATGATTAGAGCTTGTGTATTAGATTTTAAGGGTAGCTGGGATGATTATATTCCATTGATTAAGTTTGCCTATAACAATTGCTATCATTATAATATTGGTATGACTCCTTTTGAGACTCTTTATGGTAGACGTTGCAGAACACCTATTGGGTGGTTTGAGGCTGGAGAAGTGGCTTTGTTGGGAATAGATGTTGTTATGGAGGTTCTTGAAAAGGTCAGGATGATTCGAGAAAGGTTGAGAATAGCCCAAAGTCGCCAAAAGTTCGATGTTGATGTGAGGAGAAGGGATCTTTAATTCAAAGTTGGTGATTGAGTCTATTTGAAGATGTCACCTGAGGTGCGATGCGCCAAAGGCGTGGAGAGGGTATAATTTTGTCTAGTTTTTTTGTTTCTGTCCAAGGCTTGTGGGTCTTGGGCCTAAGCCTTCCCATGCATGAAAATACCTATACTTAGCCAGATTTCACCCTTATATCATCCAAGACATTCCCCAATGCTCTCTTAAACCATTAGACAAATATTTCTCTCAAAATTCAAATGTCCAAATCTCTTCAAAATCTTAAGGAATTCATCCAAGCTTCAAGTCCACATTCAAATCTTCATCAAAAAATTCTCCAAATCTAATGCATGTGGGTTTCATTCAAGGGTTCCTTTCATCCATGAAGCCCAAGCTTCCTTTTTACATAAACTGTATGTTTCTAAGTTGATTTACTTATGAGTCTTACTTATTATGAATTAGACTATGAACTATATTATGATTTTATGAAATTGTTACTATTTTGGCTTATTTGAGCTACAAATCTAAGATCCATTATGGGATTTGATGAAGGATTTCAATGTATATTGCTTGAGAGTATTACCAAGTATTGATAGACAGTTTTACATTGACTTTTCTTGCATAAATTCATCCCTAAATTGCATAGTCTTATACTAGCATTACACACCTACCAAGTGTTTGATAAAATTTCCGATTATGATTTCTTGAGGAATTGAAGGTTAAGTGCATGTCTTATGAGTTGAATGGATTTATGACAATGAAAGGAATGTATATGTATGATATTCTAATATATCTTGTTGGGAATTGACCATGCCATAGTCGGGGGGTTGTGAGCCCAGGTAAACATGTCGAGGGGTTTGTACCTTGATAACCACATCGAGGTGTTTATACCTTACTAAACACGTCAAGGGGTTTGTACATTGATAACCGGGTTGAAGGGGTGGTACCTCAATCACCATGAGTGGTAGGGTGTGACGATCTACTAACCAATAAATGGGTTTGTACCTTGATAACAGGGTTAAGTGGTTGTACGTCAATCACTATTAGTAGAGGGTGCGATGATGCACCAACTAATTTAGGGGTTGGTACCTCAATAGACTATGAATTTTACAATTAAGGTCTCTTCTTGCATATGTATTATGTTCTATGTAAGCATAATTTACTTCAAGCATCTTACATGCATCCCATACTTTTATATGTTACTTATTGCCTTTGTTTATTCATTTCGATTATGCTGCTTAACTCTTGTTCCATTGCATGCTACATACTTAGTATATTAATTGTACTAACACATACTCTATGCCTGCATGATGTTACCATGTAGGGACCAAAGCCCCACTTGACCATCTTCATCTACGTGGCTAGTACAATTTCTCTCAAACTTGTTGGTGAGTCCTCCATGTCGGGGAAATGTCTATGATCTCATGCTATGTACTAAGACTATCTTTCTTTTATGTATGTACTGACTATGATGGTGAGCCCAGTTTCTTGTCTTAGCCCTTACTCGTATCTATATCTTAGAGGTGTTGTTAGATATGTTATGTTGTCACGTTCCAAGTCCCATTAAGGCGGACTGGCAACTGTCGCCAATAAGGCTAGGGATGACCAACTTGTATCTATGCTCTTTCTACATATATTATAAGGGATTTCTACATTTTCCAGGCTTTGAGAAAATAAACAGCGATAACATGCCAAAAGGAAACGCATATGGAAAGACCGTTGGAACTACGATATCTAATGTACAAGACCTGACACCACTTTAATTTACATAGTCTACAAAGCCTCTAGATAAGGAAAAGTATTTGATAAGGGTTGGGATAGGCCTTGCCTCCACTAATTATACAACACAAAATGTAAGCTCTAGACACGCAAAGCTCCGAAGCAACCTGGAGCTTGGTAAAAACAGCTGGAAATCCTATACTTCTATTAGGGAGAGCTACTTGTACTTGTACCTGCAGCATGAAATGCAGGTCCCTCGTAAGGGATGTCAGTACGAGATAATGTACTGAATATGTAAGGCAGGGTATACTATATATGCAGTAGAAACTCAAATGAAACTATGCACTGGTGTAGGATAAGAGACCACCTTTAGTTGTACTATGGGATCATGTACTTTATGTTCTTTTTATCACTTTACCTTTATTGTATAATCTTTGCATAACATATAATACAAATGACCAGCTAATCAGCGGTAAAACTGTAATAGGATCGTCCATGGCTAGGCTCTTTCTTAACCCCTTGGGCAACCCTTCATGATAGGATCGTCCCTAGCTAAGTGATTCTTCAACCCCTCGAGCTACCACCCATCAATAAGCAATATACTTTACTTTATCATTCATTTACCGTTGAGATGATTCTTATGGTGGTCATAATATTAGATTTGTACGACTGTATATGTAGCATGTGACATGTACATAATTATACAAGACAATATGACAATGAAAAGAGTACGTTGTACAAATAATGAAATGTGTATGAGATGAAATAACTTGTGAACTTTATTTAGCAATAAGAACCCATGTAACTTGGTATCCACGTATGTATGTAGATTTAAAGGTGACTATGTATGGGAGCATATGAACATGTGAAAGAGTGGATACATGGTTAATAGTTGCGTCAGAGTTGGTAAGTGCCTTTATGTACCAACGAAGAATCTAGATTTCATGCCAAGTAATATGAAATTCAGTAGCCTTATATACCTCACTGTATGACCTCGCTATTACCTCAAGATAACCTTTCCTTACTCCAAATATTTATCCAAAAATAGTAGGTGATAAAACTAGCATTAGCAGACAATAGATACAGCTTGGCAGCCCAATCTCATAAAAAATAACATATGGGCAGTAAGCGAGTATTTATAAATCCGAGCATATTCTTTCAACCTTTCCGCCCCTGATTGTATTTTCTAATAAAATTCTCATATACATATAATATGCAGCCTATTCTAGTGCTATAACAGTCTTACAATAGACCACAAAGCATAACTCATAACAATTCTACAAAACATACAAATAGGTGACATAACATTACATCCTTTTGCTACATTTTAACATCAACAGTCCCGAACCTATTTCAACTTTACCCAAACTGTATATAATGTTTTTACACATAATACCAGTCTTACAATTGTCGACAAGTATTCCCAAATTAGGTGAAGATCGTGAAACAACAATTTTCAATTATCAGCCCACAAGTTTCTTTTAAGAGTACAATTACAAGTTGTACAACAACTCTTTTTTTGTGGACTGTAAAAGTGGTGCCGTAGTAAGGTTTCATCATTAACAAACAAACCATTGTTATATACATGAGTTTTACTTCACAATACAGCCAACCAAGAAGAGAAAATCCTCTTGAACAACAAGAAAAGCTCACAACAATCCTTAAGAAACATGTTGTCCAAATTTTCAGCACAAACATAACCAACATAGTCTCTTCTTTTTGATAAGAAAATCATACTAAACACATATGTAAACTTACTTACCACTACCTTCAATACGAAGGTCTTATCCAAAAATCCAGAAGTCCCCTTGTGGCTACTTTGCTAGGTTAAGAAGTTATAGAGAGAGTTTGTGAAAGATGAAATTTTCCAAGTCTAAGAATGACATAAAGGTGCTATTTGTAAGCCTTTTTAAAGGGGATTTTGGCCTACTTGCCTGTGTGTTTTAAGAATTTTATTATTTAGGTGGTGATGCAGTAGCTTGTCCCCTTCACTTGGCCCTTTTACTTGGACCTAATTGGATCTCAAAGTTGATGGGCTTTGGCTACCATTTTCCAAATTTCTCTTCACTTAGTTTGGGCCAAAATGGTTAAGCGGGTTGTGATATACTTGGTACCTTTTGATATTCTTCTTGGGATGAAAATAAAGTCCATTTATGATGCTAGAAGATGACATAAAGTGACACCCTTAACACTAACTTTATTCATAATTGGACTTGGACCAATTCAACGTCGGGCCTCATCTCCGTTTAGCTAGCAAATTTAAGCTAAGCAAGTAGGTGACTCACCTGCTAGCATCCTAAGTCCTACAAGCACCTCACTTCTATCACTTCATTTAAGGCTGTGATCTCCTTAATTTGACTTAAAACTTATTTACACTCAACCCTCTTCAGCATTAGATGCACATATCGCCCTATAACATGAGATTCAAGTACTTTTAAAAATAAGCGCTAATTTGACCAAACCATATCGTGTTTCATTTGCATAGTTTTAGTATTGTAAGATGTGGGGTGTTACATCCTTCACCCCTTAGGAACATTCATCCTCGAATGTTAGCATAATTGGATAGCTTAACCACATTTAAACCTTTACTTACACAAACTTTTGACAACACATTAATTATTCAATCACACGTACCTATTTGTGTCTCAATTCTGCATGTTGGACTTCCTCTTTAGCTTCAAATAAGTAAGTGTATTTTGATTTCATCACGTCCTCAGACTCCCATGTCATTTCTTCTGCTTGCTAGTTTCTCCAAAGTACTTTTACTAAAGATATTTCTTTATTTCTTAGCTTCTTAACTTGACAATCTAGAATAGCAATAGGTACCTCTTCATATGTGATATCTCTTGGAACCAGCACATCCTCAAAAGGAGTGATAAGAAATGGGAACCTTATGCATTTTTAAAGCATTAAGACATGAAAAACTGGATGAACCATTGAAAGCTCTTGGGATAGCTCTAGTTCATCAGCAACTTGCTCGAACCTCTTAATAATTTGATATGGTCCTTTGTAACATGGGCTCAGTTTTCCTTTTTTACCAAATCTCATAACCGCTTTCATTGGAGATACCTTTAAGAATACCTGATCTCCTACTAAGAATTCTAGTCCTCTCCTCTTAGCATCCACATATGATTTGTGATGACTTTGGGTTGTTTCTAGCCATTTTTGTATTACCTTAACCTTTTCCATGGCTTGTTGTACTAGATTTGGCCCAAGCAAAGTGGTTTCACCCACTTTGAACATCCAATTAGCGATCTACATTTCTTTCCATACAAAGTTTCATAAGGTGCCATCTTGATACTCGCATGGTAGCTATTATTATAGGCAGATTAAATAAACTGGCAAATGGTCCATCCAACTACCTATAAAGTCCAATACACAAGCTCGCAACATATCTTCAAGTTTCTGAATGGTGTGTTCTGCTTAACCGTCTATTTGAGGGTGGAATGTTGTACTTAAATTCACTTGTGGCCCTAAACCCCTTTGGAAAGACTTCCAAAACTTTGCAATGAATTGAGCTCCTTAGTCAGATATAATGGAGACTGGAACTCCATATAGCCTGACTATCTCTTTAAGGTATAGCTTGGAATACTCTTCAGATGTATAATCACTCCTAACTGGCAAGAAATGTACTGACTTTGTGAGTCTGTCAACTATTACACATATGGAGTCAAACTTCTGAAATGAGCGAGGCAACCTAGTAACAAAATCAATGTTGATCATATATCACTTCCATGTTGGAAGCTCTATACATTATATATAACCTCCTGGCTTTTGATGTTCTACTTTCACTTGTTAGCAATTAGGACATTGAGCATGAATTCTACAAGATCATTTTTCATGCCTCCCTACTAAAACATTCCCTTAAGGTCATGGTACATCTTAGTTGATCCTGGATGGATGGAATATCAGGAATGATGGGCTTCTTCCATTATCTTCTTTCTTAATCCATTAATATCAGGCACACATAATCTATTTTGGCAGTAAAGTACTCTATTTGTGTAAGGTTAAAGCCCTTTATCGTACCTTAATTTACCTTTTCCTTAAGTTGTTATAGAACAGGATCCTTGAACTATTTTTCTTTCACCTCCATTACTAATAAACAAACTACTGCATTATGTACAATAACCCCTTACTTTGGAGTTTCAAGAACGCGAACTCCCAATCTGGCTAGCTGACGTAGATCCTTAGCCACTCCTTGACTCACCACAGCTTGCTCACTAGTATTCATAGTTGCCTTATGACTCAGATCATCGGTCACCACATTTGCCTTCCACGAGTGGTAAAGTATATCAATGTCATAATCCTTTATTAGCTCTAGCCATCTATACTATCTTAATTTTAGGTCTTTCTGCTTAAAGATGTAATGCCGACTCTTATGATCAGTATATATGTCAATGTGAACCCCATAAAAATAGTGGCGCCCTATTTTCAGAGCAAATATAACTGCTGCTAGCTCAAGATCATGTGTTGGATAGTTTTTCTAATATGGTTGTATCTGTCTAGATGCAAAAAGCAATTACCCTACTATGTTATGTCAGTACACACCCTAAGCCAACTCCTAAAGCATCACAATACACTGCATACCCCTCAGTGCCTTCTGGGAGTACTGGCACAGGGGCAGAAGTTAGCTTATTT
>JAOTQJ010000007.1:14966277-14987435 GCA_025642045.1 Solanum sejunctum | reverse complement strand
CAATTGGGTCTCAAATATGATGGACCTAGGCTGCCAATTTCCAGCTTTCTTCTTAGTTGGGTTTTGGGTCCAAAAGGACAAGTTATTTGCAGTGTGCTTTGGATGTTTTTAAATTCTTCTTCGACTGAAAATAAGTACCATTTATAATGCTTAAACATGGGTCAAAGTTACATCCTTAACATGGAATTTATTTGTAATCAAACTTAAACCAATTCGGTGTCGAGTCTCGTCTCTGTTTTAGCTATCGATTTTAAGCTAAGAAAGTAGGTGACTAACCTATTAGATTATGAAGTCATAGAATAACCACAATTCGTTTACTTAGTATAGGGCTAATATATCCTTAATTTAACACAAACACATATACACCCTCAACCCTCTTAAGCAGTTAGACTCACATATTGCCCGTTAAGACGAGATTCAAGCACTTTCAAGAATTGACGCTCATTTGAACAAAGCATAACATGATTTATTTATATAGCAGTAGTACATGTAAAATGTGGGGTGTTACATTTGAACTAAGCATTTTGTTGTTATAGAACTACAATGTTGAAGCTCTTGCTAGAGCTCTTGGCTCATAGTGTGCTTTTTCGTCACCAAATCGTTCATATATTTAGCATACCCGGGAATCTTCTCCAATGCTTTAATGAGGGGAATGTTGATGGACAATTTTTTCAATAAGGATAAGAAGTGCTTAAACTTACCATCCTCCTCTTTTTGCTTGAGCCTTTAGGGAAAAGGGGGGGAGGTCTTGGGATAGCCTTGTTCTTTCCTTGCTCCTTCACCCCTTTGCCTCTCACCCCATTGTTAGCCAAACCTTCTTTCTTAACCTCAACCTTGTCATAGACATTCCTTTTACACTCTTTAATTACACCCACTAGCATTGGAGGGTCAATGGTACTCTTCCCACTCCTCATCATAACTACCATAAATGCTCCTCATTCTTTGAGTTTTTGGACCATATTGCTTGGCAAAGTACTTTGTTGGCATTGATTCAATTGGAGGGACACTTGACCAAATTATTATTCAAATTGCTTGATCGCCATCGAGTGAGACTGAATACTTTGGTTGATACTTAAGATAGCCAATTTCATTCCCTTCAAAGTCTCACCTTGGTGATTGACCCTCTTCAACTTGTCAAACATTTCCTCAATCCTTGAATTGCTAGAACCAACTTTGCAATCATGAGGAGGACGCACGTAAGGACCATTTCTATACCCATCTGTTTGGCCCCATTCAACTTCTGGAACCCTATCTCTTTCAAAATAACCACCACAGTTATCTCTATATACAACCTCTCAATTGTAGTTTCGACCTTAATTTCCAGAACCTTGACGCTAATAGTCCGGATTGGATGCTTTGGCACTATTCCAAAACCCACCATTTATCTCTAACAAAGAAATCTTCATCAAAATATGACTCACCATACATGGGCGCTCTTGGGGGTTGGTGGACTACTGCATGAACACTTTCTTGAGTTTGTTCACCACCAAGTCCACGCTAGTCTGGAGTTGAGCAAGTTGTTGCATGATCTCATCATTGATTTTTACTGGATCCGAACTAATACTCACCACACAAGAGCTTCTTGTAGTAGCTCCCTCCCTTTGGCCCCATGCTCTATTGGTCTTCACTACTTGATATATCATTTCCGCTATCCTTGTGAATGGTTGGTCTAGGAACATGCCTCCCACGATTGTATCGGCACATGCTTGACTATTCTCATCAAGAGCTCGATAGAAAATTTCCATAAGGCATCATCCACAATCTTATGATCCAGAACCATTCTCAAATACTTGGTGAACCTCTCCCACATTGTACTAATGGAATCACCCGGCAATTGCTCAAAGTTATTGATTTTGTCATTTAGTTTGAGCTTTTTGGACCTTGGAAAATATCGCTCTAAGAAGGCTCTTTGCAATTCTGCCCAACTAGTGATTGAACTCTGTAGGAGTTATGACAACTATATTGTTGCATTTCCTATAAGAGATAAAGTGAACACTTGTAACCCAACAGTATCCATAGAGAGATTCTATGTGCCCATCACACTTTTACACAAAAATTCAGCATTATGAAGATGAATGTGAGGATCCTCAGTAGGCAACCCTACATACAAACCACGGTTCTGAAGCATTTGTAGTAATCCACTTGACATTGTGAATTTAGTGTCTACCGGTAGTGGTGGCAACACTATAGCACATGTAACATCCATAGCCATAGGGTTCAATCCATAGCCATGATTCACTAACTCAAATATCCCAAATAATACAACCTAAATTAGGACATTACATGCAGGA
This sequence comes from Solanum sejunctum, assembly GCA_025642045.1. Classification (NCBI taxonomy): domain Eukaryota; kingdom Viridiplantae; phylum Streptophyta; class Magnoliopsida; order Solanales; family Solanaceae; genus Solanum; species Solanum sejunctum. The sequence continues at coordinate 14,985,144 of JAOTQJ010000007.1, read as the reverse complement.
CGGTAAATTATGTTCTTCCAACCCTTGGAAAGGTGAAGGTCTAATTTCACTATAGCGCTTGGACGGCTACTATAGTATGCCAACTAACTGTTACCTATTTTCCCAATCAACCTCTCCTTAGTTGGGTTTGGTTGGTTAGACAAGAACATATCAATCAAATTGTGTCACCAATTTCTTTTTCCTATTCATCACTACCTTGGTCGGGATCATGACACTTGGCGGGGTTTAATGCTGGCCACCATTAAACAACAAGCAAAATGATATGGACAATATATGCAAATACACAACTCAAAAGGTGCAAATAATTCAGATTATTAAGCTAGCTACTCATGGTTCCCACAACACCCAAGTTGTAGTGGTTTAGCTACTCATGACTTAGGCAAGAAAACAAACAATGAATGAAACATACATAGTTGAGAAAATACCCAAGAATAATAAAGAACAAGGAAACCCTTCTTAGAATCATAAGCTTGAATGATGAAATTGATTTATAAGTGATTCCAAATCTCTAGAGTCTCCAAATTGAAACCCTAGTCTAAAACACTACAATATTCTAAGAGCTTCTCTCCCTAAAATCTCTCTAAAAATATGTGTCATTCTCCTCTCTTCTAAAAACCCTAACATATACTATATACAAAATAATCCTTCAAATAATTTAAAAATCTAGATCGGCAGTTGTTACGACTCGTAGTTATGGCTCGTAGGGTGACCTACGAGCCATAATCAGGCTTTGTTATCAGCACTTGGTATTTTGGACTTCACTACTATGATCCACCTTTATGAGTCGTAGTCTAGTATATGACTCGTAGTGCCTTCTTGTAATCTACCATTGTATTTCTTGGTCCAATTTCAATCAACACTATTAATCACTATGAGGCCTCCTTTTACAAGTCATAGTGAGAATTACAACCCATACCCTGGGCTTGTATAGCTGAACTTCAATTTCTCAACTTTTGATTTTGAAAACTATTAATTGCTACGATCATCCCCTATGATCATAGCTTGGGCTACAACTCCTAGTGGGTCTCGTAGATTCTTAAATTCAACAAAATCTGCTACTTTTCTCTAAAATCAGGACAACTTGTACTTTTTACAAAAAGTAAACACAAAACACATAAAAACCATTAAAAAGTCACATTGAGAACACACAAAATTTCTTATTTTAGGCACCAAATGTGTTGTATTTTGATAGCACATCAGTAGCTCCTCTCATTCAAATTCAACTGACTAGAGACATATGCTCGCACCTTCCCCTTTTGCATTAATACACTGCCCAAATCTACTCCTAAAGCATCACAATATACAACAAATAGCACTCCCTCCTCAGATAAGGCAAGAATAGTTGCGAAAGTCAGTAAATCCTTGAGCTTTTGAAAGCTCACCTCACACTCCTCAAACCACTGATATTCTACATTCCTCTGAGTCACTCTAGTTGATGGTTCTGCTATAGATGAAAATCCCTAAACAAATCATCGATAAAATCCTGCCAAAATAAGAAAACCCTGAATCTCAGTCACAGAAGTAGGCCTAGCCCATTCATGAACAGTTGTTGCCTTAGCCAAATAAACCATAATACCATCCTTTGTCACCACATGCCCAAGCCATTAATTAGAGTAAAAACTCACACTTTGAGAACTTCGCATACAACTTCTCTTCCCTCAATCTTTGAAGTGCAGTCCTTAAGTGTTGAACATAATCTGCCTCACTCTTAGAATAAACCAAGATATCATCTATAAACACAATAGCAAATATATCCAAGTAGGGTTTGAACATTTGGATCATCAACTCCATAAAAGCAATCGCGGCATTATTTAATCTGAATGACATAATCACAAACTCATAGTACCCATAATGGGTCTTGAAAGTTGTCTTTGAGATATCAGACCCAAACTCTTAACTAATGATAATCAGACCTCAAATCAATCTTGGAGAATACCAAGGCACCCTGCAATTACTCAAAAAGATCATAGATCCGATACAAAAGATACTTATGCTTGATGGTCACTGTGTTCAACTATCAATAGTCGATACAGATATGTATAGTGTCATCTTTCTTCTTCACAAATAAAATAGGAGCACCCCAGTGAGATACACTTGGATGAATAAATCACTTTTTGAACAAATCTTCCCATTGCTCCTTCAACTCCTTCAATTAAGCCAGAGTCATTCGATAGGGAATAATAGATATGGGCTTAGTGCTCAGCTCCACATTAATAGCAAAATCAATATCACAATCTGGTGGAACACTAGGTAAGTCAGTAGAGAATTTTCATGTTCTTTGATTTACCTAGTTTTCTATTTGAAATCGGTGACACATCCAATCTAAGAGGTCTTTCTGATATTATCGTCATGACAGTTATCCCATTTGAGTACATTTAGCCAAACGTGTAACTCATATTGGACAGCATGGTCAACTGAAATTTCTCCTAAACGTAGTATTTGTCGAGCGATTCTTCTCGCTGTGAAAAGAAAGAATGGCCTAATGAGCAAGGGAGAAGAAAATGGCATCCTTATTTGTTTGGCGCAGACCTATTGCCAATACTAAGTAGCAGTCAACAATTTGTATCCAGTTCGAATTCTCAAGAATAATTCTGTCTTCCACAATGGTAGTCCCACTGCGGCCTCTGAGGCAGGAGTGAATTTTGGTCATGATACGGCTTTGTTCTTGGTCTTGTTTAATAGATGTCGAGTGCCGCTTTTAACTGTCCGATACATCCATAAACTCTCTAGCAACCCTGGTGGTCTCCAATGATGGTAGCTCTTGAGAACAGGCCCGAATATGAGACAAATATGCCAATCATCCCTCTCCATCAACCGACAAGCATTTATATAAGAAATAACACCCTTGGGATAGGAGCTAGGTGCTCTAGTCCATACCAACTGAGGCAAGACAAGGTCATGGTATTCATATGGCAGTCAAGAATAGCATGATAAGGTGATAACCAATTCATGCCCAATATCACATCAAAGTCAACCATATCCAACAATATCGAGTCAACAACAGCATCCCTCCCCATAAAAGTCATAATAAAACCCCAATATACCCGATTCACCACTAATGATTCACCTACCAGGGTGGAAACACAAATAGGCTGAACAAGAAGCTCACACATAATATCAATATTAGAAGCAAAATAGGCTAACACAGAGGAATACGTAAATCCTAGATCAAATAAAATTGAAGCTGAATAATGGCACACTGAAATCATACTAGTGATAATTGCATCAAAGGTTTCCGCCTCAACTCTATCTGGGATCACATAGCAGACTCTATGGCCACCACTAGCCTGTGGGCCTCCAAGGGCTCCACCTCTCACTATACCACAACCCCCTCTAGTACCACCCCTCATAGCCTAGGGTATGTCCCTAAGTGTTAGGGTTGGATGAGCTAGCTGAGATCGTAAAGCTTGGAAGATACATGATACGAATAATGCCTGGTCAACTGCCCTACCTCATCATAACTATAGCAAGCCCTGTCCTCTCGCCGTTGAGATGGCTGCCTTGAAAAAAGACACCATATCTAGCTGCACTAAATAAACTATCTAAACTTGTCTGAGTAAACCTAGATTTGTCTGCACTATTAGCTTAGGGGATGGCTACGTGGATGGCCTGGCCTTGATGGCCCTGCCTCTAGAACTCCCTATCTCATAGTGGGGATTCACTAAACTAATCATATTGACGAAATCTCTTCCCGTCGTTCTTCCTATCATACCTAATATGGTCTATCATACGAGCATGATCCACTACACTTTAAAATGTGCCTCCAGCCAGAACTAAGGAAGAGGTAGCCTCCGGAAGTTACCCTGCTGATTCTTTAGCAAATTGTTGAATCCTCTCGAAGTCGGTAGGGATATTGGATAAGGCATATCTAGAGAATGTATGTCATAGGAGGATCTGATGGAATTCAAAAAGGACCCACATGAATCGTGGTTAGATCAGATGAAGCTATAGAAAGGCCAATTAGTGTTGTAGAAATCGATGCACCAATAGTAGTTGGGAATAGAGATGCTCACTCTAATCTAGCCAATACCCTCAAAAGTAACTCCTACACCGAGGGTGTAGCATCTGGGTCTGAAGATGGTGGGATAGGGTCTATAGGTCCCTCTAGCTCATAATTACGCTCTGGAGAAGCCTATCTAGCCTTTCCTCTGGACAAAGCTGCCCTTCTAGCAAGTCCTCATCCCCTAGCCCTATCATGAGCCTTGCCTTGACGCAAGTGGTAGCCACATCAGATAACTCGAGCTCTCCCACTAATCTTCAGGATCTAATAACTAGAATCTAAGTAGAAGGAGTAGATTAGATAATTCCAAAACATATGATATGAAGAAATACACAAATCAAAACAAGATATGAAAGTCCTTTACTATCGAATGCCTTGTAGCCTCCTGAAGATGGGTATGGACATCTACATACCAGTCTGTAAGACTTTACTAGACACCTTGCTCTTGACTCAGGAGCCTAACAAACCTAGAACTCTAATATCAAACTTGTTATGACCCAAAATTGGATCGTAACTAAAGAAGATAAAGTAAAACGAAAACAACCACATAATTTAATCCAAATCCCAAAACCTGGAGTCATTAGTACAAGAGCTTCTAAATAATATGAAAGACTAAATATAACTGTCTCAAATAAAAATACAATGATGTCTAATACAAAGTCTAAAAATGAAACAACAATAAAGGAAATCTCAATGATCCACGGGGACTCAAAGTCTAAGCCTCACTACTAAGATCTGAATAGATGGAGAAAAGCTCTGTTATAGTGAATCAACTTCCCTATATAGGTCCTTTGCTCAATCTGAAGGGAGAAAACAAAGTTGGAGTGAGTATACTGAAATTTACCTAGTAGGTTCAATCGACCAGGTAAGCAGAATTGAATAAGTATGTGATAGTAAAGAATACTACCACCTACAAGGAAAGGTTTAGTGCACCAATAAATATAAATATAAATAAAGTAAGATATTAATGATAGTCAAAGATGAAATACACATATAGTGTGTGAATACAAATGCATAAGGTGGAATCACGGCAGACTCTGGCATCGATGTATACATCTACTAAACTGAATCTACCATGTAGAACCTATAGGGTCTCGTTAGACCATATGCAAAATCTCTCAAGTGTCACGATGGTCGCTGGAGCCGATGATACCTCAACAGACTCTGGTACCGATAAAGAGGTCTCAAGTATCACGACAGACTCTTGCACCGATGATACCTCACGGACTCTAGCTCCAAGAGGGAGATATCAAGTAATACATTTGTCTCAAGGACAATACAATAAAGATGTAATGCATGCCAAGTCACAATATCAAGATGTATATTAATAGTAGTGTGCCTCGGTGGACTCTGGCCTGGTAAATAGATCTCAAGTTGTATGACTGCATCAAATATCTCAGTGTCTCCGTGCTGCAGATGCAATATGAGATATATACATGTTAATACCACAATACGAGTACATATATGTAATATGACATGATAATGATATGGAAAATAGCCATGACATCACAAGGTTATGTCAAGTGCATCACTAGTCTCATATCATCACCCTTTCCTTTAATAATCAAAATGGTATTGAAACTAGACTCTTCAAGTTCCAAAACATGCTCATATGTCTCAATGGTATCACAATTAACATCATTTCACCACATAACTATCCCAAATGGTATCACAAGTCTCATATTACCACATTAATATCCAACATATCTCAATTCTCAAGGTTTCATCTTAAGTTATCAATAGAATCATAAATTACTCAAATTTCAGCATAACCAGTATCATATTCCTATCACAATTCTAGCATATCAACCTGATTTCTTATAAAGCAATCTATATATTACAATTATCACATGAACATATCCAATAACTCAAATTCAGTCCCAAAATTATTAGCTAAACCTATCTCAATGCCGAAGTCGCACTCGGACAAACTTTCAATCAACTCAATCCTCGAAACGATCCCTAAATTGATCAATTGATATCAAAAATAGATACTACACATTAAGAAATGAATTTTGATACTCATATTATACTAACTAGGCTTAGGTGCAAAATGGTCAAACTTAGGGCCAAAATTCAAAGTTCTCAAATCTAAAAATTATTTTGAAATCAGGTTCTACCCGAAAAAGGAGTCCGTGGGTGAAAATTTCACTACAATTGAGTTCAAATCAGATGAGAAATCACCATTTAAAGCTTCAAAATCATACACTAAAATTACTCAATTTTGGACATTCAAAATCATCAAATTCAAGGCAAAATTAAGATAAAAGTCAGGGAGATTAATCAAAATGATCTTAGAAACACTTACCCAAAAAAAACTCCAAAAAATCTCGTCTAAAATTCCCCCCCCCCCCCTAAAGCTTGAAATTCAAAGAAATGAGTAAAAATGGTATATCCTCGAGTTTTAAAACTGGTCGGGCATATTACATTATATGAACATGGGTTGAGGCCTGTGAACATAGAAGGGAGGACTTGGCAAAGCTCCACAAATGCGGCAGTAAATTTGCAAATGTGGAGAAGGGTTGGAATAGGAGAGCTATTACTCCGAGAACACAGAGAGGACCAAAATATATGCCTCCACGAATGCAAATGCTCTTCCGTGAATGCAGAGAAGGAACCTGAATGCACCAGATATTCCTTGCACCAGCAAAAGTCAGCCAACAATAAAAGCCTATACAGTCCCTCGAAATTCATCCAAACTTAGAATTTTACAAATCAAACATGTATTCATACTAGAAACAGCGATTTGGACTCAACGAAATAGTCAGAATTCGATTCTAAGGTCTCTTCAACACAATTACCAATGTGAGTCAAATAAACTAGTTTAAAACTTAAAATACCAAAATTGCGCTCGGCAACTCCAAAAACTATAATAAGATCATTTCTAATGTTAGTTTTACCATCCAGAACTGTTGAAACTATCAAATTTTGAACTCCGAGTGTTGACAAACTCAAACTTTGGCTTTAGAAATTACTAAAAATGCAACTTTGGGCCTACAAACCTCATTTTAACTTCAAATTTAATTTTGTAACCTCTCCTAGAATAGGTTTGACATTTCAGAGCTGATGAAATCAATAGATTTTCGATCCGACACCCAAAAATCAAAATAGTACAAAAACTCATTTTTTCAACAACTTAAGTTTTCAAAATTGTCAAAATTCAAATTTTTCAACTTTTAAAACTCAAAATTTTAGTTTTAACAATAACAATAGTTCAAAATAGGTCCAAAGTAACTTATGAAAGGACCAAATAATAATTTTCGTAGATAAACTCAAAAATAACCAACAAAGTCATTACATAGAAGATTCACCAACTCTCGTCTTCAATGATCCAAAGCTAGCCGCGTAGAGGATATCGAGGAGCATCGATCCCTACATGGTTACATCATATTGGCATAGAAGTATGCGTCAGTACTTTGGATATACTGATATGTAGGTATGCATACATTGGAAACAAGAGAAATGATTCATTCTAAGTCCCATGTTAAAATAATACATTTATACGGGCATTAGTAAGTTATAATCAAGTCAATATCACTTTGACATCAAAAGGCAACTTTAAAAGAATTTAATAGGATGCATGGATGAACATAGTCGTAAAAAGGAAATCATATAAACTTGGAACATACATGAATTATAGGGATTTAAATCGTATACCATAGAAGAAATATCTTTGAAGTATAAGGAGAACATACATACGGGTGATCATTTAACATATTACTTTAGCCATAGAACATGAGATAATGCATATGAGAAATAAAGAACTTACCCTTATTTGAATGCATGATGAGGCACATAGACTTAGATTAGTGAGAAACCGTATGTGGTTATGTACAATTAAAATAGCAACATCCTTGGGTTAACAATGCATCAATTTACATAAAAGATTATTTTTATTATGGAAGAAACATTAGTAATCATAATGGAGATCACTTTACATACTTGAATACATAATCATATACCTTTAGGAAAAGTACCATTTGGGAGTAACAAGAGACCATAACTTATGTGAGAAAAATAATTTGAGATTTTAAAATAATGAGTCATATAGTCCTTGAACCATCTACTATAGTAGTAAACATCCATGGTATAATAAGGAGTAGTCATCACAGATCATCATAAAAAGGACATCTTGGGGACATGGAGAGAATTTGAACATATGTGAAAGCAATCTTTAACCAACATAAACTATGTGAACTGAACCATGGAGTCACGATGTTTCCCCTACATCGAAACAAAGGGGGAGATCACTTGCCAAGGTGACCTCCTAAGATGCCTAAGTGTATTCACTAAAGCTGACTATTGAATAAGCCTCTTTTAATGGGTGGTCTAGAAAAAAACCTCTACTAGCAGGTGGTTCCTATTTCCTAGGATAGCACATAGTTATAGGACAATAGATTCTACTAATGGTCATGCCTCTTCTAACGGGGAGCTTATGCATTCATCCCAAGGTCTAGTTGGGGCTAAGCAAAACTCTCATGGAATAATCATAAGCATGAATCATAAAATCATTTAATATGGAGAGGTATTCTACTAACCATCTCATAAGCATTTAGAACATTAATCATCATCATAGGGATAGCTCTTAAATCTTGTCTATGTTTCTACTTACAGGCTATCATCATCTCATAATTGTAATTAGGTGAGAGAACTCATATTTCAATCATTCATTTATTCTTGACTTCAATACCATTTTAGGAGCATGCCATGTTATGGGATATTTCATGATGCAATGCAATAATACAGGTAACTTAGCTTTAAAAACTTGAGAATTGAAATATTCATAATCATATACATTCATGAAAAATAACCCATACTTGAGGTAACCCATAAACCAATTCACAAACCCATTACTTGAAATAAGTCAATACATCAATCCATGCAATTCATGTGATTTAGACTTGATTCATATGTAGCACTAATAATAGAAGTAGGAATTTGAGTAAAACCAAACAACTTTCCATCAACTTCATAACCCAAAATTCCATAAGAAAAAATCACAATTAGTCATGGTATCAGGGAAATTACTAGTTATTCATGTATAAGAGTAGTAAGATACATCAATTTGAAGGATACTTTAAGGAACACATATCATAATCTTCATAATCCCCAAATTGTCTTGTAAAGAAACCTCAAATAAATTCATGAATTTCAAGTAAAAACAACTGAGTTTATAGTTTTCCATGCATATAGGTGCTAGAATCCATAAATTTTAAACCAATTTTAGGAAACTCATTAATTATCTTTAAACCCTAACTTCCAAAATATAAGAATTAAAGACATAACATCCATCCCATGAAATTAAACATTATTTCATAATAATAGGCCAACTAATATCAATAAATTCATAACATAAGCATTTGGAATCATAATATGAAAACCCATTAAGAATTGCAACTTGATATTAAGGAATGCAGTAGAAAATAATTTGGGTCTCCATGGGTGAAAGGAACCCATGGATGAAACCCACATACCTTTAAGCCTTGAATAGAAGTTTGAAGGAAGTTCAAGCTTGAACTTGGTGATTCTTGAAGGATTCTTCACTTGAATGTTGAGAGAAAACTTGAAAGGATTTTTGAGTATTGGGGGTTCAATAGTTGATTGAGAGGGTGTTGAGTGTATTAGTATAGGTATGAGAGGGTAACAGGGTCCAAACTTCCCTTAGGGTGCTGAAAAATATATGGAAGAAATGACAACCCTCCCCCCCCCTTAAAACCAAAAGGATGTTTGGACGAAACCTTCCAAGAAGGCCATCCACAACTTGTCAACAACACCACTGGCCATAGTGTGGGTCGTAAGGTGCAGGCAGCTTGACAGTGCTTCACTAAAATGGGTGTAACATTTTGGTCTAAACTCTGAATGAGGTAAAATCAATGGCGTTAGAATGATAATTCAAAGAGCTTTAATTCGGTAGGCTGTCTAGCAACTAATTCGTTGTGTGCTAAAAAATATGATCATTTGAAGTCGACAAATATATGAACCCGTACTAGAACTTAGTCAATTGGAATCATTTACACTTGGCTTGATGGGAAAGGGGCTTGGAATTGCATAAGGGATCATGGACGGGCTAGCTAAGGCTTTTAAGGGCTTAAGGGATAGGAAAGGTCGAAAATACCTTTATAAAAATAGGTCGGATCAATCCACGAAGGCCCATTTATAGGCCATAGATGAATGTACGACCCTTCTACAAATCGTGAACCAAGATTTAGAAACTATCCTATTGGACCCAAAAACCACGAACCCTTCTACGGACCGTAAAACTTACTATGGGCCATAAAACCCTTTGTAGTTTCCTTTTGTACTTAACCAAAATTCCAAATTTTCATGACCCTATCTACATCCATTATTACTACTCGTGGAGCACTTCACAACCTACAAACCAACTCGTGCTTCATTTCCAAACTTTAATTTTTTCAAGGCCCAATTCCTCAATCCACGAGGCCTTTGTACGATCCGCGAACTAAACCGCAATCCGTACTTAGGTCTTGTGGTTTCATTCCACTGATCAAATTTTACCTTTTTCTCTTGTCTCAATCTTCAAACTTATGAGTAGTTACAATTGAGAAAGTTGTAACCTTGAGACACTAGAAACCCATTAAAATCACCACTTGTTGGAGCACAAGTCTCCCATCTTTTCTTTGCCATCAGAACTCACACTCTTAGCGAGAGCTAACCCCTAAAATTGTGCAATCATCACCACTATCCTCCATCAGTTTAATAACCTTTCTAGTCAAAAGGTCAACCTCACAAAATCTACAGTTATCTTCTCCGAAAACTACACGCCCCAGAACAAAGAGTTATACTCCTCCCTTCTCAATATTAATAAGTCTTCGATAATTATATGTGCCATCTTTCATAGTAAACCTTCCAACACCGACTTCCAATATCTTATTGATAATATGAGTAAGAGGCTTATTGGATGGAAAAACAACATTCTTAACATGACTAGCAGAGTAGTGGAAGCATAAGCTACTTTTGGTGGTATTCCCTCCCATATAATGAACTACGTCAACTTTTCAGCCAAAATGACCAATACCATTGACAAAGTCACATGCAACTTTATCTAGAAATCTATTATTGAAAAGAGGAAACTCTACTTGATTAATTGGGACACTATTACCAAGTATAAGGATCAAGGAGGACTAGAAATCAACAAATGTGAAATAAGAAATAGAGTGATCCTTGCAAATTTAGCTTTAGAGGATCACCCCAAATCCCAGCAAGCTCCGGGTCAACATCCTAACTAGCAAATACAATGGTACAACTATGTATAGTGGTGTTGGTAGGATTGTGGCCAGAACATGGGAAAATATCCAAAGGGTATGAGCAGATATTGTTGATGCTATGAGCTGGGTAGTCCATAAAGAAAATAAAGTGGGTTTTGTAGAAAGCCATGGCTACCTAACCTCAAAAAAATCAAAAAACACATCCATAGTCCATTCCTGGAATGAGAACACCTCCTAAAGGTTGGAGACCTCATGCAAAATGGTCAATGAGATTTCAACAGCTTATGCTTTCCCATTTCTGAAAACTTACAAAGCATAATCAAAAACTATTCCCTCAATCGTAAGGGAATAAGGAGGATATAAGAGTTTGGGACCTTACAAGTAATGGCAGTTTCTCTACAACTTCAGCATACCAACATATCTATGAAACCACACTAGAAACCATGGGGATAATAACAATAAGTGCAATTGTATCTAGGCTGTCAAAATTCTTAATAAAATCAAAACCTTGGATGCTCCATCATAGCAGGGCCCCAACTAACCATAGTCTTCACTCCAATGGCCTAAATGTAAATCTAAGTCGCCACCTATGCGACTTTCAAAAGGAGGACATCAACCACATATTCTTCAATGTGGTTTTGCTACCACCTTTTGGAATGCAATCAGGAGCAACAACACGAGCCCCATAACCCTAGACATGGGGAGCCTAAATGAGGGAAATTGATGATGTACTAGCAAAATATTAAGAATACGAATTTTAACTCTTGGCTTAGCTGGGGTACTCTTTTCCCTTTTTGCCTCAACAATAAGAGGGAACCCACTAACTTTGTCCACATCCTTGGACAAGCTACAAAATACAAACTCATCATTATACAAGCTAGTCGCAACAAAGCATTAACTCCAATCTTTAGGGTTAAGTGGGAACCCCCTGAACATAAGAGCCTTCAAACTCAACATAGATGGAGCAGTACGCCACAACTCTAGGCTAGTGGTCTAAGAGGAGTGTTCAGAAATCATAAGGCCAATAGGTCTTGGGCTTGCACAAATTCATACCCCATACAGACCCAATAGGAGCAAAATTCAAGGGCCTTCGAATAGAAATCTTATTGGCCATCCAACGTAACCTCCCCCACCCCACCCCACCCCAAAATAACACTGATGCTCAGGAGGCTATTAAATATTCGAAACCAATAACTTGCTCTGTGATAATATTGTTACTAAATGCAGGTCCTTAATGGACAAGCCGGAGGTCACAGGGCTGCACCATGTATTTAGGTAGCAAAACAAGGTAACAAATGTGATGGCATAGGAAGGCACTAAGGACCCATTTTGAAGGCACCATTATTTTTGTAATTCCTCTAGTATTCATAATAAATAAGGTGGAAACAGATATCCTAGAAACTAGCAATATTTAGAGAAAAAACTCCACTACTATTTGCTCAGAAGAAATGTGACTCAAACTATTTCATCTTTATGTCCTGTTAATCCGGAGGCCCAAAGCCTTCCAAATAGTAACGGCTAACAGCCTTTATTATAAAATATATCCATTTCACCTAAAAAAAACAATAAGAATACCTGTGAGCCAGTATTATTAAGAAAAGTATATAAATTCTGAATCACCAAATTGAAGGATATATCAAGCTCTTTTCCCTAATTTAAACATATTGCTATGCCACAGGTTGGCCTGGAGTTCTAAAACTCATTATTTTGCTCCAGTTTAACCGAACGTAATTGATTGGTCAGACACTACATAATATAAAATCTCCAAAGCAGTACATTTTGAAGTTTAGAGCAATGCGACAGAATCAACCTGTGATGCAAGGGACCAGACAGCTTGTTAAGTTTACATTACAACAGGAAAAAGAAATAGCAAGGCAGCAAGTTCCATTCACAGCCTAAAGAGAACATAGCTGATGTTAGAATGAGACAACTACTACACAATAAACACAAACTCTCATCTATCCCACTCCGCCTGCATAAGTTGTGGAACCACCTCTGGCGGGTGCTGAGAGATTCTTTCCGAAGGCTGATTAGTGAACCGATCCCATCCCATGATGTGAGGTAATGCAAACTACATTTATAAGAGCAAAATTATTAATAGACAACGAGAACCACAGCAAAAAGTCAAAAATGAAGTTGCAACTCATTGGAGAAATATTTGTAGTAAGGTACACAACAGTATAGGACATTCTACTCGGTGATTACTTTGTACAACAATAATGTAACTGAAGGTACACATCTCATAAGCACTAAGCAGTATAATCATTTCTTTATGAAGTAATGAAAATTGTATTAACCAAAGGGCTAAACATACTCGTGTATAAGAACTGTAGTAAAAAATGGAAAACCATATTAAGATATATCGCTATCTACAAATAACACCCAATCTTCCAACACAAAGAGAAACCTTGTCAGTGCACTAATAAGAAATAACACTATGTGGTTTTAATCATACAAGTCAAAAAGGTTAGAACACAAAAGATTGTACGCATTTTCATTTAAGGTTCATTTCTTGCCAAATTCAAAAGATTGTACGCATTTTCATTTTCAGGTAAAGGTATGATGTATTCTTAAACAATCACTAGATATTGGAGATGTATGAGGTTCTGATAAGAAGTTTTACTTCTTTCTGATATGAAATGTTCATTCACCATCAATTAGATTCCACTAACAAAGTCAGACCTAGAATAAGAACAGGTAACAGAAGAATATCAAAGTAACAATGAAGCAATAAGTTTGAGGGAACTAATTGAATGGAAGCATAATTTCTTTAACAGAAGAAAAATCTTAGTAGATCATACACTGAAAGCTGTTCGCATAACAGCAAATTCGGCAGTAGTAACAGGAACAGAAAACCGATCATTGGTTTCGAGATTATTGTTGACAACACCTGCATAAAGGACAAAACCAAATGCTGCAATTAATTACAACAACAACAACAACAACAACAACAACATTCCCCATTGCCTCAAAAGGCTCCCGCTCATTGCGGGGTGAGGGGAGGTCGTATGTACGCAGCCTAACCCCTATGTTTAAAAACATAAAGCGACTGCAATTAATTATGAGCATTAATGCATTGCTTGCCAAAATATGAAACACACCTAGAAGACAAACAAGAACTGGATGAAGCATATACATCATTTTTTAATCATATCACGAAAACAGTTACATTTAAGCATATCATTGATCCTCAACGTGTACAGCTATCCATTACAGAAGTAAATAGTGATGCATCTTATGGCTTGGAGCAAAACTTTATGAAAAAGGTGAAGATATAGACTGATACTTACTCAATGAAACGAAATAACCACTGCCATCAGCATTTGGCTTAATTGACAAGCTCTTTCTAACTTGACCAGCATTACTGTAACATATAACCTCTGCTTAGTTATATAGTGATGAGAATAAAGAGAAACTAATCATGAGTAGGATGCAAGGATTCTGTACTAAAAAGAGTGTTTGTGTGTGTCTGTGTCTGTGTCTTTGTGTCAGTGCATGTATGTACACTAGAAGATAACCCTTAGCCAAGAACTGTATCAGAAAATCAACCTAGACTGCATTGAAGGATCGTGAAAGAATTCAGAAGAATCTCTGGTCCCCATACTTATCAAAGATCCAACTTCTGTTGCAGATAAAGCAAACAACTGCAATATGTTGAGTCATGCATCAGTCACGTCAGATATCAGATATGTGAACATGTGCAAGAAAAGGAAGAGCAAAGCAGAGTGGTGAAACAAACATATAGATGGATATTTATTTAACATCCAGATGGAAATTTCAAAAAGAAAAATAGGCACACTTATAGATGACTAATAACTCTAGAGAAAAACCAAGAGCAAAACAACATCATAGTTATGAAAGTACCACCTCTCAAGCTTATTATAAACCTATAAGTTGGTGGCTCATACTAGACCCTGTACTAAGCATCCAAACATGAGATGACCAATCAACACTCTGACGAAACTTAGGAATATACCATCAAGAACAACTTAACAGCCTTGAAGAGAATTAAAAGCTGACGGGAACTCCCTTTAAGAAGAAAATGATATCTGAGGAAATTGATGATAAAAGTTGTACATACAATATCTGTCGATATGTGCAAGTTCAAATTGAATTTATTTCAGCACTCATTAGAGAGAATGGAAGACTGTTGATTGGAAGGAACTATTGAGGATTTAATGAAACTAAGTTGCTCATTTCCAGTCATTGCAAGCTAGGCACCAGTGGAGGTTACTTGCCACAATTTCTCTCTTCTTTTATCTCATAAATGTAGAAAAATCCATACCTGTAACACTTGCGAGAATCATTCAACAAACATGATGTGAAGAGCTTTTCTGAGTACATAAAGATCTAAACTTGGTTTCTTATCATCCTGGTGGTACTCAAAAATAAGAGAAAACTGTATGAGCACATTACCTGCCTCTTTTCCCAGTCATATTTGCGATCACCAACAGATGGCCAGAATGTCAACATAATGACACCCCGGCGCTTGAGTTTAACAGCTCCAGACTATAATAAGAAGAATGGATGAGCAGAAGCATCATTTGAACATTACAAAGAGATGCAACTACAGTTTCTAATTCTATTTAAAAAGGTAACAAAGATCATACATCCAGTCTACTAAATGTGGGCAGCTTAGGTTCAGCAGAAAGTGCTGCTTTGCCTTTAAATACTGAAAAGGGAGCAAATACTCGACCTTCCAATTTTCCTGCTGTCAAGAGATGAGACAAGGAGATTATTATAGCATCAAGATTACAACTGAGACTTCATGAAGACATGAACATCTTAAAATTAAATTCATACCATCAGCTGCAACATTCTGTCGAACAGCAGAAAAGCCCGCAAAAGTGTTGATGGCATGCTGCCAGATAGAACCTTTGACACCCTCTCCAGGCAATTCTTTATGCAACTGATTCCTTTTGTGTAGAGAGAAAAGCATCATATTAGGGAGGTTCTTTTTTTTATTATTTTTAACTTTACTTTAAAAATTCTATTCACACTCTGCACACTAAGCAAATATTCTTTTTTCCTACATTGTTAAAGGTATTTTATTGAGTATCCAGCATCAAGAAGTACTGTAGGAATATTACAGAGAGAGCATCACTGCTGCATGTATTAAAGAACACAAAAACTCCATCATGGCATCAGCATCATTTGCAATAGCCACGATACAGAAAAAAAAAGAGATACATCTGTACTTAATGCTAATTACAGATTCAGGTTGGATTTCAAAAGTTCTTGCACCAAATAGCAGAGAGATTGAGTTCCAGGTCTTCACTTTTTTCTTTCTCATGCCTTTTTAGTCAACCAGCACTGCAGCAACTCCAAAGTTGTCATCAGATATATCAAATTTACTCCAATAGCATTGAAAATGAGATCCCGGATTTGCTTGGTGAATGAGCAATGGACGAAAAGGTGTTGGTAATATCCTCTCTGTGCATTTCACACAGTGACCATTGCTACAAATATGGACCCTTCTTAGTTAAAGATACTCTTGAGTTAAACAACAATGGATATGCTTTTCACAAATTTTCATGAGAATTTATGTGCCTCCATAACATAAAATGGGAATGAGGTCTTAAATAACTTGGTACTAGTTTAAGTATGGTGGGCTTCCTTCATATTACTCGGGGTGTGTATGGTTGGTCAAAACTTTTAGAAAATACTTTCTTTAGGAAAACAAATTCCTTAAAAGTAAGGAAAATGAGCCTAGGGCCTAGATCAAGAGGCAAAGGGTGGAGGATTTGTGGCTGAGGTCATAGGCTTAAACCCCATGCCATGCAAAGCGAAGCCGAATATTTAAGTGGAGAAAGGTAGAGGGGCAAGCCCATTATCTACCGAGTTTAGAAGACTGTGGTTGGTCCAAAAGGTAGCCCAAAGATGGATTTAAAAAAAAGAAAAGAAAAATGACTTCACTAGTGGAAGTAGGAAAAACTACTCCTAACAAGTGTCATTTCACATTGATTGTGTCTCCTCACCCTCCAACACACTCATCTTCTCCCCAAACCCACGATCACACACCCTTACCATCATGTCTAGATTATGTATATATATTTTGAGGATAATATCTTTTGAAGATAAATAAGAAACATACTTCTTTTCCACAGAGAACATTAGAATACACCCTTGGTCTATCTTCACTTTAGGGTCTTGGGCTTTGAACTTATATTTGCAGCTATTTTTCGAAAAATGAACATAAGCGTGTACAAACTGCAATTTGAGAGTAAGCAACAGTAGATGGAGATTCAAGTTTGAGTTTGGGTCCTATTTCTCGCAGTAGAATGGAACTGAGGACAACCATTTTCTTTGTTCCAACTAGGAGTATGTCTAGACCGGTCATTCTTCCAAATTTATATACATTCGAGAGTCTTTTCCTACCACTTACACTGTTATACATGTAAAAGAAAAGCTAAAGGAGCAGCTAGGGTTTAAGCAGGGTTCTAGAGAAAAACGTTCACCATTTTCGTGATAAGAGGGAGCAGGGTTTAAGTAGAGAACCTGAGGTGGAGAATCCGAGTGAGTTTCAACATTGTCGTAGAAACGAGCGAGAACCTGCTGATTCTTCACTCTTCCTTCCTCGTTTTCCTCTTTCCGGGGACGAACTTCTGCTATGTTATGCCTCAATTTCAAATTACGACTATATTTGGCTCATATGACTTTACACTCGTCTGACACAAAAGAATTTTAACACACCGTATGCCTTTAAATCGAATTATTTATATTTATATATTTTATTATATTTTGTATTTTTATATTATTAAAAATTTATTTCTTTAATATTAAAATTCACATGTTGGCATCATAATAATATTAATATCTGCTTGTATAATATATCAATAAGGTTTACATATATTAACAGGGTAACACAGATAATTAAATTCAATCTTATATGATATTGTTATGGTATACATATACCAACAGAATATATAACGAATATATTTTCTATTAATTTAAAGTTTAATAATTTTTTATTTATTTCTTAAAGAAAATTCTATATATTAATCAAGTATTAATATACCATCAGAATATCACAAAAGACTAAGTTCATTCTATATGATAATACTATGGTGTATATATACCGCTAGAATATATTTTATAGTATTTATACTGACATCAGCATGACACTAGCACGCGAAATAAAAAAGGGTAAGTTAGTAAAAAGGTAAATAGTTTGGTAATGGGCCCATTAAAGATAAATAGTTTAGATTGTGTCTATTAAGAGTAAATAATTTCAAATTAGATCTATTTTGTGCATTTTAAAAAAAAATATGATAGATTTGGTGGACTACATAAAAAGAATATTAAGTAGAATGTTTTAATAAAATATTATAAAATAATTTTAGGGATAATTACTGTTAGACCCCGTAATTAATTCGCTCGAAGTAAATCGTCCAATTGGAAAAGTTATGTCTAACATGGCGTATTCTCAATTAAGTAAGTTCACGGTGCTTAATTATAATTGGAGTGTACATTTTAAGTTGGAGTCGGGAGTCCTCAATTGGATTAAAATAGAAAAGTTTGGGAACCTACTTGAACAATGGGCTAACTAGGAGCCCTTAGGGTACAATTTTAAGAAATGCTTTTTCTATAAATACCCCCTCCTTGTTAAAAAAAAAATGAAGAAGCATTTGAGGTCTTGTG
>JAOTQJ010000007.1:14926069-14966177 GCA_025642045.1 Solanum sejunctum | reverse complement strand
TCCCCACCCTTGTTTGGATAATCCACAAACTTTGGCCCATTTTGCCACACTCGAACCAAGCACCAATATCTTTGTAGCATCTAACTCTATGGTTCTTACCGCACCTTTGAAACCTAGGAGCAATTTGACCACCATTAACACCTTGAGCCTTTGGGTTAGGAACCCTATCATTTGCAAACCTATGGGCTTGGGTGTTAGAGGACACTTTTCCTTGATATTTGCGGCCTTATTGGAAATGACCACCTTTGGCACCTTGGAATCCACCATCAAGTCAAGCCCTCTTCAACTGCCCTATTCTTCTCAGTCTAAGTTTCATCCCTTCAAGTTATTATATGTATGTCATAATTCGTGATATATGCATGTCCCCAATTAGCATGTACACTTGGTGCTCTTCATTGATCAAGTCGTATTCAACCGACACAAATTTGTGAATCCTTGCCCGAGGGTTGACAACCAAATGACAACTGATGTGCTATCAAAATATAATACTTTTGATGCCTACAATATAGGATTTTGTGTGTTTTCAATGCGATATTTATGGTTTTTATATTTTTTTTGTTTAGTTTTATAGGAAAGCAGGTTGGCCATAACATAAGGAAAAATTGTAGAGTTTTCTAGTTTCTGATGATTTACGAGACCCTCTACGAGTCATAGAGCATTCTATGAATCGTAGAGGTAGTTTCGTGACAAATTTTAGTGAAGGATAATATCTAAAGGTTAGATATAAGAGACCTCTAGATAAATTATAGAGCATTCTACGAGTCGCATAGATAGGTTTCGTGAAGATTTCTAGAGAGGGATAATTTAAAGATGTTGAAGCCTATGAGTCTAATATATGATACATAATTCAGTTTATGAGTCATGAAAATGGTTTGTTGAAGTGAAATCCAATATCCCAGAAGCTAATTATGTGATAATATGCAATGTAGAGATGGTACCAACATGAGTGGTATGTACCCCTCAAGACCATTCACAAGAAGTCAAGCAAACGATCTCCAAGACCTACAAGCAAAGTTCATGAAAAAGAAAGCATTAGAGGAGCTTGAGGGTCACAAAAGAAAGGCTTACAAGGTCTATCAAGGTGAGCAGAAGGAAGAAAGAGACCATGTGTGTAAATGTCTATTACTTGAATTCAAGGATTTGAAAAGAAGGCAACCAAACAAGGGTCTTACTCATTAAGGCTAAAATTGTAAAGAAAATGACTTCTTTTATTTACTTAGTATAAATAGTCATAATTTAGCATTTGAAAGACTTAGATTATGTCGAATATTAAATTCTCAAACAATAGTATCTTCTTAGTGAGTAATTAGTGAGTAATTAGGGTAAACTCTTAGAATTGGTAGTTGACTTATTTGCTTGATTAATTAAAGAATCACCCATTTGTGGTTCTTGATTTCCTTTAATTCTTCTTGCAAGGGTATTATTTGGATTGTTAAAATCAATTTGGAGGTGAGAATTTTAGTCCCTTTTTACCCATATTTTCAATAGTTCAAATTTAATCACATATCCTTTTATTTTCTTCCCTTTTCCCTTTCTTTCTTATTTGATCTTTATCATTACGAGACCCCGATTACAACTTGTAAATCACATTTTAAGTTGTAAAAGAGCTTTCATAGAAGTCGCTGATTAGTTTTTCTATTTTATTAAGGACTTTATTATAATTATTATAAATAATATCTTTAGGTCATTTTTCAGAGAGAGCCATCAAATTCATTGTAATTAGGGTTAGAATGCATGACTTAGAGAGAAAATTGAGAGAATAAACTGGTGAATTACTTTGATCTTCAAATCTTGTAATTCTCCATCAATTTTGAGTTTGCTTGATTTTTAATTTGATTGGGTGATTAATTATATTTTATCAACTCATATATTCTTCAGCTACCCATAGTATGGATGGCTAAATCCATAACTTGGGATTGTGGGAACCATGAAGATCTAACCAAATAAACCCAGGTAATTTGTAATTCTTGGAATGGGTATTTACATGTATTAACCAATTCTCTTCATTTTGCATACTTTCTAGTGGTGGCCAACGTTAAAAGTTGACTAGTGTTACTTTCCTAATCAAGGTAGTAATGAATAGGAAAAGACATTAATTAATAGGATTTGATGATGTGTTCTTGTCTAATCAACTGAATTGGACCAAGGGGAGGTTGACTAGAATTATAGGTAATGGTTAGTATAGCACACTATTGGATGTGCCAAGTCATATAGTGAAATTCGCCTCTCACCTTTGACTAAAGGTCTTGGTGAACTAAAATTACCGTTTTACATGCTATACTCTAGTCAAGAATTAGGTTATCCAGTGATACTGAGTTGGTGAATCATTGGGAACACAATACCCAAGTTGCTCTCTATTATTGATTCTCTCCCGTTATAGTTAGTGTACTGTGTTTTCTTATTGATTACTACAACCCACTCCTTTTCGGGGAGTTGAGTTGGCTAATTACTTGAATTTCTTATTTGTAAATTATCATAAGTCTACGTATTCCATGTTGGATTGGACCTAACCTAGGTTAGGTTTTATGTTTGACAACGACTGCTTAATCCTCTAAAAAGGAGGTGTAACTTGGTTAAGATTAGGAGCAAACTTGGACAGGTTATTGAACTTAAGAAAATACTTCCTTACACTCATAAACTCTTGCCTAAGATTCATGAACACCATCAACTTTGCTTCCCTTAGCTCAATTGGGAAGAAATAATAAAGGAAAGCAACTTTGGATTCCTCCTATGGAATAGGCCCATCATCCACCCTCTCCATCTTCCGTTGAGTATACCATATTTGAGCAAGGCCCTTGAGTTAGAAGGCTGCTAGTTCCACTTTCTCCTCCGAACTTACCCTCATGATAACTAAAAATTTATACACTTCATCAATAAATTCTTAGGGTCTTCATCTACCTTTAAGCCATGGAACTCCAAGGGATTATCCTTGTGAAATACCTTACCCTTGAAGCCGGTGCAGGAGCATGACAAGCTTAAGCCCCTTGATTAGCCACGGCCCTTACCAAAAGGGTGACTACATTCCAACACTCAGTGTAGGTGACTCCTTCTTTCTCTACTTGGGGAGCTTATCGGGCTAGTTCACCCTCGGGGGTGGGAGCTCTTTCTGCCATTCATCTCGGTTACATGATCTAAAAGAGGAGAAGATGACCCATTAGAGATTGGAAACCTTACTTTAAATCTAAGGAACGAAGTAGAGCATGATGAATTGAACTATTTTCTAAAATTCCTCATAGCCTCTTATTCGTAGTCACACTGTGCTTTACAAACATAAATAAGACTTTACTCGACACTGTGTGTTGAATTTTGGAGGATCATTCAGAAACCTAGTGCTCTGATATCATGCTTTGTCACGCCCTAAGCTGAGGGCCTAGACGTGATACAGCAAATGGGAGCTCGAGGTATCTCATCACAGTCAAAAATTACCTCTCACTTTAAGGATAAAGTGATCATTATCAAATATAAAACCTCACCATAGGTTAGGGTCGAATCCTAAGGGAAGATGAAGTTTTGCCACATTGATTCACCAATAATTAGTTCAAGCATCAAATAACTCTATTCTCAATAAAGGAGGGTTGTAATGATATGTAGTGAATAAAACTATACTAATAAAGCAAAGATACAATCAAATTGGAGAACAACTTGAGAAATTGTGCTCCCATGATTCACTTACTCAAACACCCCAGATAACATAACTCAAATTAAGACATTGCATACTAGACAGTAACTTAGGTTCTTCCAAACCTTGGGCAAAGGTGAAGGTCGAATTTCACTATGGCACTTGGCTAGCTACCATAGTGTGTGAAAATAATTGTTACCTATTATCCTAGTTAACCTCTCCTTAGCCGTATTTGATTGATTAGACGAAAACACATCAATCGAATTCTGTCACTCATTTCCTTTTCCTATTCATCACTACCTTGATCGGGATCATGACACTAGGTGGTGTTTAATGTTAGGCACCATTAAATAACAAGCAAAATGAAACAAAATAGATAATACATGCAAATACCCAACTCAAGAAGTTCAAATAATCCAGGTTATTAAGATAGATACATATGGTTACCACAGCCCCAAGCTGTGGGTTTAGCCACTCATGGCTTGGAAACACAAATCAACAATGAAATAAGAAGTCATGGAAGATTTCTTACCCAAGCAAATTAAAGAACGATGAAGCCCTTTCTGAAATTAGAATCACAAGCTTGAATGATGAAATTTATCCACAAGTGAATCTAAATCCCCAAATTTGAGTCTCAAAGTAGAACCCTAATTTTCTACTCTAAAACCTTACAATAATCTAAGTGTTGTATCAAGAAGTATAAAGAATTCTCTCAAAACTATAGAAGAATCCTTCTAAAGCCCTAACATATACTATTTATACTATTTACAAAAAGATTCTTAAAATAATTAGAACATATGGTCGGCAGCTGCTACGATTCGTAGCTACCTATGAGGCGTAATCGACCTTTCGTGGTCAACACTTGGCTTTTTAGACTTCACCACTACGATCCACCTCTTCAAGTTGTAGTTTGGTATACGACTTGCACTACCTTCTCATAGTCTACCCTTGCATTTCTTGGTCCAATTTTAATCAATTAAGTTAATCACTATGAGGCCCCTTTCTATGAGTCATAGTAAGGATTACGACCTGTACCCTGAGCTCGTATGGCGGAACTTTAAATTTTTAGATTTTGGTCTTGGAAACTATTAATTGCTACAATCATCCACTACGATGCGTAGATTGGCTATGACTCGTTATGGGTCTCGTAGATCTTCAAAAATCACAAAATCTACAATATTTCCTAAAATCAGGCCAACTTATATTTTCGGTAAAAATAAACACAAAAACACATAAAAACAATAAAAGTCGCATTGAGAATAGATAAAATCCCTTGTTTTAGGCACCAATGTGTTGTATTTTGACAGCGTATCAATGCCATCAACTTAGAATTGTTGCTTGTCCTCAAGTGATGACTCAATCTAGATAGGTAATAAGCAATACATACCAATCAACTTACTGGCATATAACTTACTGACTCCCAACTCAGGTACCCATAACAACATTTTCAAAAATCATGTAGCTATTAAGCAAACCACAAAATATTGACTCATTTGACAATTCTACTATGACAAGTTAAGGAGCATTACCAATCAATAAATATTCACTGAATAAGTCAAGTGCTAACCATGCAATGCAAATGCCCTCACAAAAAAAAGTCTCTTTTAAACTCTCGATATGATTTCAAAAGATACTCATGGGACTTTGCAAGCATACTCACTCTCACAAATGAGATACATGCATGATAACCAATACCATAGGCTTTTGTAGAAAAATCATAGATTTTGCTGAAGCCCAAAACATACAAGCTCACCTACAATTGTAGCCTAACCTACGAGTCATAAGGTGATCTCGTGGAAAGAAATAGAGATCAAAAATCAAAAAGTTGGTACGTGGAGGCCAGATTTATGAGGTCATTCTATGAGTTGTAGGTCTTAATACGACTCATATAGGTGGACTCGTAGCAAAAATAGAGAACCAAAATTTTAGACCAAAAATTGGAGGCCTAAACTACGAGAGGAGCATCTGAATCGTAGCCCAAGAAATGACTCGTACTAGTGGGTCGTACCAGCTGAGTCCAAAATGTCAAGAACCTACTGTGAGACCCTACTTATGACTCATAGGACACCCTACGAGTCATACCTGTGAGGCGTACCAACTGTCAGCTATCTTTTTTTATGTAATTTTATGGTTATTTTGTAAATACTATAAATACTTTAAGTTAGTGTTTTTAAAAGGAAGAGGAGATTCCAAATACTGAATATCATCTTTGAATATACTCTCAAGAATATTTTTAAGGTTTTAGCTTAGATTTTTATTTTCTCTTTGAAACCCACTTTTGGGGAGTACTAATCCCATATTGTATTCATTCTCAATATATCAAGCTTGTGGTTTGCAACTTGTGGTGCTATCACTCTTCATTGCTTTGGGTAAAACTCTCAACTATGTCTTGTCTTTGCATTTTTATTGGTTTTGCTTTAGCCATAAGTAGCTAAACACCCACAACTTGGGGTTGTGGGAACCATGGGTAGTTGACTTGAGATGACTTAGATTTATTTCATTTCTATGATTGGGGTTTTGTATGTATTGTTTATTCCCCCTAATTTTATTGTTGTTTGGTGGTGGCCAACACCAAACCCCGCCTACTATCATGATCCCAACCAAGGTAGTGACAAATAGAGAAAGGGAAGTGGATGACAGGATTCGATAGATGTGTTCTCGTCTAATGACTAGGACAATAAGTAATGGTTAGTTGGCATATTATGGTTGTCAACTAAGCACCATGATAAAATTCGACGTTTACCTTCACAAGAGGGTTGGAAGAACCTAAGTTATCATCCTGCATATGAACTTTCAATAGTAGTTATGTTGTCTAGGGTAATCGAGTCAACAAACCATGGGAAACACAATTTCCAAGTTATCTCCAAAATTGAGTGTTTTCTCGTGTCGTAGGATAACATTTATTTTTGCTTTTGTTCTTGAATCATGAACCACTACCCCCTTCCAATTTAGAGATTCTTGTTATAGATACTTAAAATGATTGATAGTGAATTCTTATAGTCAAACCTTGTATTCCATGTGAATTTGACTTAACCCTTTAGTTAGGTTGAATGCTGACAGTGATTGCTTTTTTATTGGAGAATAAATGTCATCAACGAGACCAAGTGTTTCTCCTTGGGGTGCCCCTGTCTTATTCATGCGAAAGAAAAAAGGGTCTCTCAGAATGTGCATTGGCTATAGACAACTGAATAAGGTCACTATCAAGAATAAGTATCCTATCCCAAGGATAGATCATTTGTTTAACCAACTTCAGGGTGCCTCTTGTTTATCAAAGATAGACCTCAGATCTCGCTACCATTAGTTGAAAATGAGGGAATGTGACATCCCAATGACAACCTCTAGGACTAGATACGACTATTTTGAGTTCTTGGTCATGTCCTTTGGGTTGATGAATGCACCTACAACCTTCATGGATTTGATGAATAGGGTGTTCAGATAGTATTATTATATGTTTGTTATTGGTTTCATCAATGACATTTTGGTATATTCAAAAGATGAAGAGGAGCATGCAAATCACCTCAGGATTTCCTCCAAACAATTAAGGACTATGATTTGTATGCAAAATTATCAAAATGTGAATTCTGGCTCAAGTTAGTGGCTTTTCTAGGCCATATTGTCTCCGGCGATGGTATTCGAGTGGATGCTCAAAAAATTGAAGTGGTTAAGAACTGGCTAGACTGACCTTTCCAACTGACATAAGAAGTTTCTTAGGGTCGATAGGCTATTATCGCAGATCTATTGAGGGGTTTTCTTCCTTATCTGCACCATTGACTAAGTTGACTAAAAAAATGTCAAGTTTCAGTGGTCCGATGAATGTGAAAAGACCTTCCAAGAATTAAAGACTAGATTGACTACTTCCCTAGTTCTAACCTTGCCCGATAGAACAGAGAATTTTATGATCTATTGTGATGCCTCGAGAGTTGGATTGGGATGTGTGCTAATGCAGAGAGGGAAGGTGAAAGCCTATACCTCTAGAAAACTTTAGATTCATGAGAAAAATTATCCAACCTATGATATTGAGTTGGCAGCGGTAGTATTTGCACTAAATATCTAGTGTACTACTTGTATGGAGTGCATGTGGATGTGTTCACTGACTACAAGAGCTTGCAGTATGTCTTCAGTCAGAAAGAGCTCAACCTTCGACAGAGAAGATTGCTGGACTTGCTCAAGGATTATGACATGAGCATTCTCTACCATCCAGGTAAAGCTAATATTATTATTGATGCTCTTAGCAGGTTGTAAATAGGTAGCAAAATCCCTATTGAGGAAGGGAAGAAGGAGCTGCTAAAGAAGTGCACCGGTTGTCTTGATTAGTAGTTTAACTTGCGAAGAATGATGAGGGAGGAGTTTACATTTAAACGGATCTGCTTGCTTTATCTTTGGTGGCATAGGTGAAAGGAAAGCAAGATCGAGATCCTGTCATACTCCAATTGAAGGAGTCTGTCCAAAAACAAAATGTAATGGTCTTCTCTAAAGGGGGAAATGGGGTGTTGAGTTATTAGAGTAGATTGTGTGTTCTAGATATTGATGGTATTCGTGATAGAATCATGGTTAAAGCTCATAGCACTAGATATTCCATTCATCCTAGCTCTACCAAGATGTACCACGACTTGAGAGAAGTTTGTTGGTAGAGTGGAATAAAGAGGATTATTGCTGAATTTGTCTTAAAGTTCCCGAATTGTCAAAAAGTGAAAGTTAAGCATCAAAGGCCATGTGGATTACCTCAGAACATTGAGATTCTGGAATGGAAATGGAAGATGATCAATATAGACTTCATTACTGGTCTACTGAGGTCTCAAAAGCAACATAAATTGATATGAGTGATTATGGATAGGATGACCAAATCGGCTCACTCTTTAGCAGTTAAGATAACTAACACTGCAGGGGAGTACACCAAGTTGTACATCCAAGAGATTGTGAGGTTGTATAGAGTTACCTTGTCCATCATCTCAGAGAGAGGAGCTTAATTCACCTCCCAATTGTGGAGATTGTTCCTGAAAAGATTGGGTACCAAAGTAAGTTTGAACACAACCTTTCATCCATAGACAGATAGTCAGGCAGTGGGTATGATTCAAACATTAGAAGATATGTTTAGAACCTATATTCTTGATTTCAAGAGAAATTGGGATTATCACTTACCAATGATTGAATTTGCATATAACAATAGTTATCATGCAAGCATTTAGATGGATCCCTACGAAGTCCTATATGGGAGGAGATGTAGATCACCAATTGGGTGTTTCGAGGTTGGAGAAATGGAGTTTATCGGGCCTGATCTTGGCCATCAATCAATAAAGAAGGTTAAGGTCATTAAAGAGAGTTTGAAGATTGTACAGAGTCACCAGAAATCCTAAACTGATGTGAGGAGGAGAGATTTAGAGTTTGAGGTAAATGATTGAGTATATTTGAAAGTGTCACCCATGAAAGGTGTCATGAGATTTGGGAAGAAGAGTAAATTGAGTCCACGCCATATTGGATCTTATCAGATTGTGCAGAAGAATGATAAAAGGTTGCTTATGAATTAGAGTTGCCTTCCAAGTTAGACAGAATCCATCCAGTATTCCACGTGTCGTTGTTGAAGAAATGTTTGGGAGATCTTAACTTGGTGATCCCTGTGGAGAGAATTGGAGTGAAGGATAGCTTGACCTACAAAGAAATTTGGGTCCAAATCCTTTGTCAGATTGGCAAGTTGAGAACTAAAGAGATAGCCTCAGTCAAAGTCTTGTGGAGAAATCAATTCGCCGAGGAAGTCACATGGGAAACTGAGGGAGAGATCCAAATGATGAGAATGTTGAAGGTAATTTTCTTACCCTTAACTAAATTGATTATCTATTCTTGAGTTTGAATAAAGTAGATTGATGACTGAGATAGAATTAAGAGTTTGATTGATAGATGTGAAGGATGAGATGAGTTTTTGAGTTTATTCGTGCCTTGATGTCCACTATTACTCATCATTCGAGGACGTCTAGATGTGATACAGTTAATGGGGAACCCGAGGAGACCCCAAACAAGCCTCTTTATATATCATTACTCATCCTTGGTCGCGGAAGCATTAATAATATTAATAAGAGTAGAAATAAGGGAACGTCCTTCATCACATAAGACATCATTAAATAAAGAAAGTCAAGGCGTATAACATAATAGCATAACTTCTCCAACAACATGTTTACTATATAGATAAGAGCGGGGGCCAAGACAAGCAATCGGCTCACCACTATAGTCATAAGTATATAATAAAGAAAGAGATAGATATCATAAGAGCAAACTCATTGTCCCCAAAATTGAGTACTCACCAACTAGCTTTGAGTAGAAACACTAGCCATAAAGAGAAGGATGATAAATTGGTGCTCCGGTCCCTACATGGTAACATCATGCAGACATAAAGTATGTGTTAGTGCATTTGAATGCACTAAGTATGTAGGATGCAATGCAACAAGAGATAGGCTCAGGGCAAAATGCAATATCGTAAGCAAGAGATAACATAATAGCAATATGACATGAATGAATGGTACTTGAAGTAATAATGCAATATCATAAGCAAGATATAACAAAATAGCAATATGACATTAATGTATGATACTTGAAGTAAAACATGCTTATATAGAATATATTACACATGAAGAAGGTGATCATCATTAGATAATTAAGGCCTACTACCTCGTTGGTAAGGAAATTGAGGTATATACCCCCCATATGGTAGCATAGGCCTACCATCCCCCGAGCTGGCGATTGAGGTATATACCCCCCCAATGTGGTATCATGGGCCTATAACCCCCCAAGCTAGGCGAATGGTGTATATATCCATTAATGTGGTAGTTCGAGCCTACCACCCCTCGAGCTAGGCGATTGAGGTATATACCCCTCAATATGGTAGTTCGGGCCTACTACCCCCTTAACTAGGCAATTGGTCAACTTTCATCACAATAGATACTTTTCATGAAATCATCACATAAATACCTTCCTTTTATCATCATAGAGTCACTCAAGTCATAGGTCATGCAATGGATCATTAATGGTTCAAGAATCCAAGACCGGACATTTTATCCAACACTTGGTGGGTGTGTAGTGTAAGATCATGCAATTCAAGAGTGAAATCATGCAAGAAAATCTAATGTAAAACCACTTACCAACACTTAGTAATACCTTCATGCAAGATACATCAAAACAATTTACCAAATCAAACAATAAACCATAAATTCATAGCTCAAAACATGCTCAAACAGTCACAAGTTTATGAAACCCAACATAGTTCATAGTCTGATTCATAATAATTAAGACCCATAAGTAAATCAACTTGAAATTATGCAATTTAGGTAAAAAGGAAGCTTGGGCACCATGAGTGAAAGGACCCAATGGTTGAAACCCACATACCTTGGCTTTGGAAAATTTTTGATGAAGATTAGAAATAGTGATTTGAAGCTTGGATGAATTTCTTAAGATTCGAAAGAGATTTGGACACTTGAATTTTGAAAGAAATATTAGTCTAAGGGTTTGAGAAAGTATCGGGGAATGTCTTGTATGATATGAAGGTGAAATATGGCTAAGTATAGGTATTTTCATGCATAGGAAAACTTAGGACCAAGACCCAAAAGTCTTGTATAGGACTAAAAACTGGCAACAATTTAACACTGTGGCGTGCCCTTGGCGCATCGCTCCAGGGGTGCGGAGAGCTCTCTAGAATTTGATTTTTGGGAAATTAAAATTGTGATTCATTTGCTCTAAAATCGGGGTTAGATCCATTTTCTACTAAATTTTTCCCCTTGATCAAGAATATGAAGTCAAAATTTTAAAATCACGCACGAATCTTTGAGATACATGAAATTACAATTTCGGATATTTTCAAGGCACATTTTCGGACACTTTTTGGGATCGTTTCAATATCTCCCCTTTGGGAACATTCATCCCCAAATGTAAAACAAAGGTATATGAGAGACGTAAACATGACAATTTCCGCCCACATAAGGATGCAACAACACACTTAAACATCATTTCAAAAATCTCAACATAAGTGTAAAATCATCATGAACTTGTTAATTTAAAAATGAATGTATGCAATGACGTGAGGGATGAACTTAAGACTTGAGATAATATGAAGGACATAGAATTAATACCTTAAGCTTGAATAGAATGAAAGAGATAAGGATATCTCTTTTGCATGTCTGCTTCGGCCTCTCATGTAGCACTTTCGACTTGTTGATTCCTCCAAAGGACCTTAACGGAAACCACATCCTTGTTTCTCAACCCTTCACTTGCCTATCCAAAATCAGAAATGGAACCTCTTCACAAGTGAAGTTGTCTTCCACAACACCCACGACATCAAGAGGCACAATAGCATTAGGATCTCCCTCACATTTCCTCAACATAGATACATGAAAGATCGGATAAACCAAATCTATCTCACTAGGCAATTCCAATTCATAAGCTACCTTGCCAATCATCCTTATTTCCATATAAGGACCCACATATCTTGGACTCAACTTGCCCTTCTTACCAAAATGAACCACACCCTTCATGGGTGATACTTTCAACTAGACTTATTCACCAACTTTGAACTCAAGATCCCTTCTCCTAACATCTGCATAGGACCTTTGACGACTTTAGGCCATCTTCAACCTTTCTCTAATACTCCTAACCTTCTCAAGAGCCTCCATAACAAAATCTAGTCCCAACAAAGCCACCTCTCCAACCTCAAACCACTCAGCGGGTGACCTAAAACATATGGAGAGCCTCAAAAGGGGCCATACTTATGCTAGAATGATAGCTATTGTTATAGGCAAACTCAATCAATGGAAGATATATGGTCATCCCAACTACCCTTAAACTCAAATACATAAGCCTTAAGCATATCCTCAAGTGTTTGGATAGTTCTTTCAACTTGTCCACCTATTTGAGGGTGAAAGGTCATACTAAGTTTGACTCTTGTACCAAGACCCCTTTGAAAGAACCTCCAAAAATGTAAAGTAAATAGAGCACCACGATCTGATATCATGGACAAAGGAACCCCATGCAACCTCACAAAGTTATGAATGTACAACCTAGTATAATCTTCATCCCTATAAGTGGTCTTAACCGGTAAAAAGTGAGCCAATTTCATCATCCTATCAACCACAACCCAAATGGAAGCAAAACACTTTCTAGTCTTTGGCAACCCAACCGAAAATTCCATATTAATCTCTTATCACTTCCAAGTAGGAATCTCTATGTCTTGGGTTAAGCCACCCGACCTTTGATGTTCATCTTTGACTTGTTGGCAACTTTGGCAACCGAAAACAAATTTGGCAATGTCCTTATTCATACTTCCCCACCAATACACCTCTCTCAAATCTTTATACATCTTAGTAGAATCGGGGTGAATAGAATAGGAAGAACTATGAGCCTCATTAAGAATCTTTTCTCTCAAGCCATCAACACAAGGCACATGTAACCTACCTTGGTATCTAAGGACATTATCTCCCCCCCGGGAGAAAACATCCACCTTACCATGTTTTACTAATGCCTTCAATTCTGACAAAGCAGGGTCAAGATCTTGCTTAGCTTTCCCCACCTCAACCAATGAAGATTTAGAGCCATCAACTACCGTAACACCCCTATTATCCACCTCTTTCAACCTAACCCTCAATCTAGCCAACCGATGGACCTTCCTAGCCACCCTTTTGCCACCATCATCAACATGCACTAGGCTATCCATGGACACCCTATTCAAAGCTTCGGCCACCACATGAGCCTTATTGAGATGATAATGCACACTCATATCATAGTCCTTAAGAAGTTCTAGCCACCTTTTTAGTCTTAAGTTGAGATCTTTTTAAGTTAAGACATATTGGAGACTCTTATGATCGGTAAACACATTACATGCACCTCCATACAAATAGTGACGCCAATTTTTCAAAGAAAAGACCACGACGGCTAACTCAAGATCATGAGTAGGATAATTCTTCTCATATACTTTGAGATGTCTAGAACCATAGGTTGTCACCTTACCATTTTGCATCAACACACAAACCAAACCAACCCTTTAAGCATCACAATATACAATAAACCCTTCTAGCCCTTCCGGTAGTGACAATATAGAAGCTTATCTTTCAATGTTTGGAAACTCTTTTTACACTCATCGGTCCATAAAAATTTGGCTTTCTTTTGGGTCAACTTGGTCATAGGAGAAGCAATAGAAGAGAACCCAATCACAAATCTCCGGTAATAACCCCCTAGGCCAAAGAAGCTCCTAAAATCCAACGGGGCCAATGGTTTAGGCCAATTTATAATCACATCCATCTTTTTAAGATCCATCTTAATATCATCCCCCGACACACGTGACCTAGAAAGGCAACCTCTTGCAATAAAAATTTATACTTCTCATACTTAGAACAAACTTCTATTCCCTCAATCTTTGTAGCACCACAATCAAATAACCTCTATGCTTCTCCTCACTATGCAAATAGATCAAAATATCATCAATAAAGACCACAACAAATGAATCAAGGTGGGGTTTGAAGACTCTATTCATAAGATCCATGAAGATAGCTGGTGCTTAGGTCAACTCGACATCAGAACAAATTCATAATACCCATATCTACTCTAGAAGGTCGTGTTAGAAATATCACACTCCCTAACCTTCACTTAATGGTACCCCGACTAAAGATCAATCTTAGAGAAGTGATTAGCCCCTTGCAATTGGTCAAACAAATCATCAATCCTTGGAAGAGGATACTTATTCTTGATGGTTACCCTATTAAGTTGCCGGTAGTCAAACATATTCTAAGGGACCCATCCTTCTTCTTCACAAACAACACTGGTGCACCCTAAGATGATTGGCTAGGCTTAGCAAAACCCTTCTCTAACAAATCCCTCAATTACTCCTTCAACTCCTTTAATTTCGCTAGCGCCATATGGTAAGGGGGAATAGAAATGGGTTGAGTATCGCGAAGGAGTTCTATACCAAAATCTTTTTTTACTTTAGGGAGGAGCATTGGGAAGGTCATTTGGGAAAACATCTAGGAACTCATTTATCACTAGAACTGACTCAATAGGAAGGGCCTTGGACTCCACATCCCTAACCCTCACAAGATAATAAAGATACCCCTTAGAGATCAACTTATGATCTTTAATGTAAGAGATGAATCTACCTTTGACCACCATATCATGACTTTCCAACTCAAGAATGGGTTCATTTGCGAATTGGAATTTGACTCTACGTGTTCTACAATCAATAGAGGCATAGTATGAATGCAACTAATCCATCCCAAGAATAATGTCAAAATCTAACATGTCCAACTCAACAAAGTCACATGGCAACAATTTATAAAAAATGAAAATGGGGCAATGTTTATAGACTTTAGTAGCAATAATAGATGCACTAACGGGAGTAGACACCTCATATGGCTCACATAACAATTTGGGTTCCACATGAAACTTTTGGGCAACAAATGGGGTAACAAAAAAAAGTTTGGCACTCAGATCAGTCAAGCATACATATCTCAATCAAAGACTCTTAACATACTGATGATGACATCGGGAACATCATCAACCCCTTGCCTCCCTTGGAGTGCATAGAACTGATTGTGCCTTGAGGCACCACCTTGTTGACCACCCCTTTCTAAAGGAACTATATTACCACCCCAGCCTTGTGGACGAACATCTTTACCCTTGTTGCGATTATGAGGGCAATCTATCATCTTATGTCACTTTCCTCCATAACCGTGACAAGCACCGGTATACCTCAAACATGGGCCACCATGACCCTTACCATATTTTGAACTCATAGCATTAGGACCCACATTACCATCACCTTAGGCCCTTGTTATGTCATTAGCAAGCCTTCTTCTAGTAGCATTAGAGGACCCTTGGCCTTAATCAAATCGGCCACCTTTGGGACTTTAGAACCTACCATCAAAATGGATCCTCTTGGCCTCGTCACCCTTTCTCTTCCTCAATTTTTCCCCCTCCAATTGTTTGGAATAGGTCATCAAGTGGGATAAGTCCATGTCATTAATCAACATAATGTCTCGGTAGTCCTCATTCACTAGATCGGACACACCTATCATGAACTTATTCATTCTAGACCTCGGGTCGGCAACCAAATGAGGAGCATATTTAGAGAGTTCGTTGAACTTGAGGGCATACTCCCTCACACTCATCTACCCTTACTTCAAATTCATAAACTCCACTATTTTTGCCTCTCTAAGCTTAAGAAGGATGAACCAATTAAGAAAAGGCTCCTTAAACTCCTCCCAAAGCATTATATTATTGATTCCCTTCCCCTCCTTCAATTGATTAAATCATATTTGTGCTACCACATTGAGTTGGTAAGCCGCCAACTCTGGCTTTTCTTTCGATCTAACACCTATTATAGCCAAAATCTTATAAACCTCATCAATGAACTCTTGAGGGTCCTCATCCACTTTTGACCCATACAATTCCAGTGGGTTCATCCTTATGAAGTCCCTCACCTGAGATGCCGGTGTAGGTGCATGAGTGGCTTGGTCCCCTTGGTTAGCTTGTTAGCCACTACTTATGCTAGCAAAGTGAGAGCATGTCGGAGCTCACCATGAGCTAGTTTTTCCTCGGAGTGTGGGCCTTTCCTTTTATTGTGTTAGGCATGATCTAGCATAGCAAAGAACAATTATATGGGAAAAAACCTTATTTTAACTCTATAGCATGACTTAGAACATGAAGAAGGGAAACATTTCCTAAAATGTCTCATAGCCTCCTACTCATAATTATAGTGCACAACATGACCATGAATAGAACTCTAATCGACGCGGTATGTTGGATGTCGAGGACCATTAACAACCTAGTGCTCTGATATCAAGTTTGTTATGGCCCAAGCCTAATGCCTAGACATGATACGGCGAATGGGGAACCCGAGGGGACCCCAAACAATCCTCTCTATATACCATTACACATCCTTGGTCGCAGAAGCATGAAACAACATTAATAAGAGTAGCAATAAGGGAAAAGAGGCTAAGGGAAAGCCCTTCATGACATAAGACATCATTAAATCAAGAGAGTCAAGGCGCATAACATAATAGCATAACTTCTCCAACAATACCTCTACTATATACATAAAAGCGGAGGCCAAGAAAAGCAACCGAGTTCACCCTCATAGTCATAAGTATGCAATAAGAAAGAGGTCTTAATACATATCATAAGAGCAAAGTCATTGTCCCCGAAATTGAGTACTCACCAACTAGCTT
The DNA here is from genome assembly GCA_025642045.1 of Solanum sejunctum. NCBI lineage: Eukaryota > Viridiplantae > Streptophyta > Magnoliopsida > Solanales > Solanaceae > Solanum > Solanum sejunctum. The sequence continues at coordinate 14,949,365 of JAOTQJ010000007.1, read as the reverse complement.
TGAGTAGAAGTACTATCCACGAGAAGGAGGAGGATCGATCAGTGCTCTGGTCCTTACATGGTAACATCATGCAGGCATAAAGTATGCGTTAGTATGTTTGAATGTACTAAGTATGTAGGATGCAATGCAACAAGAGATAGGCTTATGGAAAAATTCAATATCGTAAGCAAGAGATAGCATAATAGCAATATGACATGAATGAATGACACTTGAAGTAAAACATGCTTATATAGAACATATTACATGTGAAGGACTATCATTAGATAACCAAGTCTTACTATCTCCCAGATATGTAAGTCTAAACTAAAAGCATGGGATCGTTCTCTCATGTGCCCCATAGATGGTCTTAGAAGAGTGTTGAAAGTTCATGAGTTTACGTGCATAATTCTTGAAAAAATTTATATTATTACATATATTTTTGTATTTTTATGATCATCATAAACACTTTTCTTGAATTGGATGTTTTTACATGAATTATTGCATAAACCCTACTTACTATTTTCATAAAGATTTCATGCATGAAGATAGGGATTGAGTCTAGAACCTTGATTGAAAATATCGATTTGTGATTGTGATTGTAAATGTGAGAATGATGATAGGTTGATAGTATTTGATGGTGCATGAGTCTTCCCAAATGAACTCTAATAAATTGGCTATTCGATTGTTCCGTAATGATTGTTCTATGCCTTTAGGTATTGATTAAGAGATGAATTGATAGTATGATTGGAGTCTCTATGAGACCGATTGAATGATGAGAGTCTCTACGAGGTTGATTGAGATGAGTTGATTGAGATAGTTTGATTGGACTGATTATTTTATGGGCATTGAGTCATCGGAGGAGTAGTGAGTAGCAAAAGAGTAAGATTTAATCCAACTCTCATTCATCAAACTATGTAGCCAAGCATAAGTGAGGGTTAGGACCATCACATCACATTATGTTGAGGTTCCCTCTAATTAGAAGTCCTTGAAATCAATAAAGGATTTATAGATTGTTGTCTCCATTTGAAGTTGTCCATTATTGTTTCGATTCGTTTCCTACCTGGCAAATATGGAACAGTTATGGCAACATCAGTGAGATTGTTGTACAATCACTAGCTCATAAGTGATTATTGTTGGCTAAGAGAAACTCCCAAAAAATTCTCAAACTGAGTACTTTGAGTCGAGATGAGATGAGTTGAGGTGATTTCCTTTGAGATGAGTTTTTTGGTTGATGAGGTTTGATTTTCTACTCTTTATTCTTGCTTTAGATAGACACTTGACATGTTGATTGTTACTATTATGAGTCGATTTGTTGTTTCATATAATTCTACCTATTTCAGTTTCATTCAATTATTTTACATACCGTATGTTCCGCGTACTAACGTTGTTCGGTGTTGCATCATTTTATGATGTAGATACAAGGGATCGCGATCATTAGAAGACGCATCATTGAGGATCTTGGACGTTCAGCGGATTCATGATTCTCTCCCACTCCGGAGGATTCATATGTTATTTTCATCTTGTTTTAGAGGTAGACATTTATAAGCTTTATTTTGATTAAAGTAACCATGTGTCTGTCATTGCCATCACCTGATAGTGATAGAGGTTTCATAGACTAGAGTCAGTGGTTGATTGTTAAGATTATGAGCTAGTTCCTTCTACTAGCCTTTTATTATATCATTATTATTTTGATACTAGATGATAAGATGTGCCCATTTACTTTTCTTTTATCTTTCGCTGATTAGTAGAGTTTATTGACTAAATGAATATGATGAGGTGAAGTGGTTCATTTGGGGACTAGCAATACTCTCTAGGTGCCCACGTCTTGGTACCCTGCCGAAGCACGACAACATCACTATTCAAGCCACCACCAGACGATTGAGAATGACTACTAACAATATTGACAACATTAACATTCCTAGGTCTTCTTCTCTTTGCTTTCATAACGGGGGGTTTCGTGCCCTGTGTTCACATCAACAATAGATTTGATTAAACTTGAACCCTCAACTAAATGAGAGTTTTGAATCCTAGCACTCTTCGTAGGTGTTGATATCTGATTCATCACACAAGATTTGGATTCCAGTAAAATCAGGAAAAAAACACAAATTTCTAAAAAAAAAAATATAAGGGTTTTGAGAAAAACAAAATCATAAATAAGATAACATAATACAAATGTAGAAACACAAAAAAATTATAATAATGTGCGATTCATCAACTTTAACTATACAAATAAAAGGACTTTTTATCAAAAAAATCATTAAAAAAAATCACTGGGACAAAATATAAATCGAACAAAAATTGAAAAATTTTAGTTACAATGATAGAGAATACCTACGGTGAAGAGTCTCAGAGTTTGTTTGACCTGCGAAGAAGGAGAAAACAATTTTGTTTGTGTTTTTAGTCCGGAGAAGCAATATCTTAGGGGAGAAGTTAATTTTTTATCTGACACAAAAGGACGGGATTGTAGAGTCCCTAGTCCCCTACCTTATCTATTTTATTATTAATTTAATAATCATGCGGTAAATGATAATAATAAATTATAAGTAATATTAAAAAGTACAACAACACTAATAAAATATATAAATAAAATTCCTTTTCATAGTACTTGTCCCTTTTAGAGGGTCTGGTTCAAAAGTCGAAGACGAACCCACGGCCCCATATATAATCTCTACACTTTTTTAATTGGATGAGAAATCCTATGATGGGTGACAAAGAAATCCCGAAGAAACAAGCTGTGAATGGCGCCAAAGAGAAGAAGAAGAAGATAGGTGGTTCAAAGAGGAGAATGACATCTGAACAGACTTCGGCATACAATTGTGTGCGTGAATGGGTTTTCTTGAACCGCTCTCAAGCACTCACTGACGATTTTGCCCTTCCCTGGAATCAACCCAAAGAGAAGTTAGTCTTTGAACTTCATTCTCATTCTACTCATAGTGATGGCTTCTTATCACCTTCCAAGCTTGTCGAAAGAGCTCATCAAAATGGGGTGAGTACCCGTTAAATGTAATAATGGTGCTCCTATGCTTTCTAGAAGTGACGGGTTTATCATTTTCAATTGAATTCTTTGTGGGTAGAATGAAAGGCATCCAAATGGACTCAAACTAGTTTGAGATTGAAGAATGGTTTTACCTTTTGTTCTAGTGTAGTTCTATTCATCGTTGTTGATTGGTGTCTGTGCATATATGCTTTCTATTATAGTATTTACCAGACCTTGAGAAATTGAGATTAAGGATAGTGCTCAAACCCGGATCAGGACCAATGACGGACCCAACCCATGATTTTACACAAGCCATTCAATCAGTAAATAGGGATAGATGGTGATAGCCAACAATGTAATCAATATCGAGCACAACAAATTTTTTTTGGTTAATAATGTAACCTCAAGTTTTTTGTTTTTTTTTTTTGAAATAGACAACAACATTCTTTTATTTCATAGAGTTGAGAAAAAATTGAACCCATATGGCATCAGTGGGTCTGCCCCTGCTCACAATCGCGGGAGGTGACTCGGAACATTCCGTGATCATGATGGGGTTGCACGAGGGATCTGATCATAGGCTTTTTTATTTGATTGGGCAATGGCCGTACTAATGCGACACATTCAAGAAGAGGTGTCTTGGTGCATGCCATTTGCATACGGTAATGTTATGATAGACGAGATGTGAGGGGGAGTTAACATGAGGCTAGAGGTTTGGAGATCGATCCTAGAGTCAAAAAAATTTAATTTGAGCAGGACCAAAATTGAATACTTGCAAGTTCAGTTAGGTGTCTTATGAAGCAGATGTGGATGTGAGGCTTGACACAGGTCATCTCTAAGAGAGGAAGTCTCAAGTACATGTGGTCTGTGATCCAAGGTAACAGGGAGATTGATGAGGATGTCACATATCGTATTTTGGGGTGAATGAAAAGGAGGCTACCATCCGATGTTCAATGTGCCATCCAATGTTCAATGTCCTTCATGGAGCTGGACCTTCGATACTGGAACATATATGTTCTTCCTGGTTCATGAACTTGTTCCACATCTGTCTTGTTGGCCATTGGATTGTTTCAGCCCATAACATTTTGTCAATTATCAAAACATACTGAACCCAACACTCTCCCTCCATACCTAGGAAACTTTCACATTCTTATTCTCTCTTTGATGTTGCCAATCCCACTGTGACGGGAATCACCTCCTTCAGTAGTAGGTCATCCAACCATCTATCAGGTTGCATTTTTGTTTGCAATCAGTGTCCACCTTTAGTCTGCACTTATCATGGAATTGACCCTGGAGGCTCCGTATCTATTTCCATTCACCAGATTGTTGCACCATCTGTATCGGTTAACATATTTAGTGATTATCACATCGATCAGTAATTCCTCTTTATCTACTTGAATCTTCAATGCCACTTTAAAAGATAGCTTTTGTTCCGTAGATTGAGATTTTTAAATACTGAAACTTCATTTTTGTCAGTTGTGACTGTTCTATTTCACTAAATGCATTTCCTTCAATATTAATTTTCTTCTCACAGAAAAGTTCACCTTATTCTATCCAATTGCCTTTCCACTTCTATAGGCATAGGAAACGACATTTAAGTGAGTAGTAATCACCATCCAGCACACTAGTTATTGATAAGCTAGTTCAGAGAATTAACTTGTCTATTTCGGGATTGGGGGAGGTGATTTGCTGTTTGATGCTCTTTGAAAACGCTGGACAAAAGTGAATTTATACCTTTACTTTGTTGAATATGTGATGAAGTGAGAAGCTATCTACAGGTAAAGAGGAACTGTGCAACATTTGCAGGTGGGGGGAAAAGATCCAACATAAGTAAAACATATGCACCTATTTCTTTTTGTATAAAATAGATCTACTTCTGTGAGGGTTCTTTTTCTCATAATTAGTTGGCTAGCTTCCCTTTATTGTGAGTTTTTCTTTTGACATGTAATTGCATATTGAGCAACTAATTGAGTGCAACTTGCTCACAATAGGTGAAGGTTCTTTCATTGACAGATCATGATACTCTATCTGGCATCCCTGAAGCTCAGGAAGCAGCTAATAGATTTGGCATTAAAATTATTCCCGGAGTTGAAATTAGTACAATGTTCACCGAAGGGTCAGTATTGATTTGGTTTAATTTATACCTTTAAACAGGGCAAAGATATAAAACTTATTTTTTGGTTCTCTCTTCCTTCAATTTTCTATCTTTGGTGTTTTGCAAAATTGACGACACTGTTGATCCTGGAGATTTTTTTAAAACCTGTCATCACTCAACTGCAGAAATTTAAAGGTTCTCATTACAGGAAGGACTCTGCATCAGATGAACCAGTGCACATTCTTGCATACTACAGCAGTTGTGGACCAGCAAAATTTGATCAAGTAGACAAATTCCTGAGTAGTATACGGGATGGACGTTTCCTCCGTGCGGAGAACATGATTTTAAAACTTAACAAACTGAAATTTCCACTTAAGTGGGAGCAGGTAGCGAAAATTGCAGGAGAGGGAGTTGCTCCAGGGAGGCTGCATATTGCCCGTGCTATGGTTGAAGCTGGCCATGTAGAGAATCTAAGACAGGCATTTTCCAGATATCTTTATGACGGAGGACCTGCTTATGCAACGTAATTATCACACTTCGTTTAGATTAAATATGTAGCTAAAGTTGTTCGTATTTCATTGAAAAGTTTTGATGAAGAGTGCTTGCCTGGGATACAGGGGAAGCGAGCCACTTGCAGAGGAAGCTGTCCAATTTATATGTGAGACAGGAGGTGTTGCCGTTTTGGCACATCCATGGGCATTAAAAGATCCAATTGCTGTTATTAGAAGATTGAAAGATGTTGGCCTACATGGTATAGAGGCTTACAGGAGTGATGGAAAACTAGCAGGTACTAGAACTATTTTCCTAGTGTTTACTACTACTTCAAATGATTTTTGGGAATATGTTACTTTTAAATGTATAATTTGAGAAAGTACATCATTGTAATAATCTAATTGAAATATATAGAAAAAAGGGAAAGGTTGAATTGGAATTCTTGTATAAATTATGATTCCTAACTTTTCAACTTCCAGTTCTTCTTATAAATTTTAAGATATGAAAAGAAAAGAATTGATGTTATTCACGTACTATGCTCTCTAAATAGAGCTGATACAACAGAAAGCTAGATTACATGCAACTATTAGAGTCCTAAATAATAAAGATGACTAACTATTTATATATACAAATAGCTGAAACGCAAGAACTACTAACAGACTCCTAATTGAATGGGAACATTATTATCTGTTAATACTTCTACTGGCTGGATTTCAAGCCGTTGATTTCATTCATTCTTCTGCTTTTATTCATAAACGAAGGACTAATTTTGACAGGTACATAATGATACTGACAAGTTCTCAAAATGTTAGGTTTTGAGTCTTCTGGACTGTTCAAAGAAAGAAGGTGAAATGTTTGCAATTTTCCTAATTAACATGAAATAGTTGATATATGACGGCATTATTTCAACCTATTTTCATGGTATGTTGAAGTTGTAGTTGAAAACATGGATAGAAATATACGTTTACTCATAAATTTGTACCCACTACTATAGAGTAATAGTAATAGTGGGTGTAGTGGTACTCTGCATCCACTGATCTGCAATCCTGGATCTGCCTCTAATTATATTCCAATTCTCTATTATGAGCAGCATACAGTGAACTAGCAGATTCTTATGGGCTGCTGAAGCTTGGGGGTTCAGATTTCCATGGAAGAGGAGGGAAGCAGGAGTCTGAGATGGGAAGTGTGAGCCTTCCAATGTTGGCGGTGTATGAATTTCTGAAAGTGGCCCGCCCTATCTGGGGCGGAGCAATCAGGGAAATTCTGGAGAATTATGTGAAGTATCCCTCAGAAACAAACTATCAACTTATTATGAGTTTTGGAAAGCCTAAAGTCTGCAGGGGGATTTCTCCTGCAAGTTGTCCTAGTGATTTTATCAGAAGATGCTTAGCGTTGTGGTTGACAAATGAGGAGACACAGAATGCGGAATTTGAAGCCATCAAACTGAAGCTTGCAGCCATCTCTATGTATCAATGATTAGGTTCTGCAATGAGGATATATTTTTGCCATATTTTTCGGACACCATAGCTTCACATATCTATCTATAGTTAGTATTATTGTGATTGTGACAGGTCTCTTGGGCAAGGTAAACTATTTATCCCTTTTCTCCTTTTCTTACCCTTTCTTTTTGGTGGTTTGATTTTATTTTCGTTTAACTTGTTAAACAAAAATTCGATAAACTTAAATTTCCAAAACTCTGTGTATGTTTTCCGGAACTGGACCTTTTCATTTTTCGTACTTAACGAAGAAAAAGGTGGTCTTGCCTGCTAACAAGATTCGTCGAGGGAACCAATCTTAACAACTACATGTGTTTTGAGCTTAGAATTTGCTGAGACAATGTGAAACACTAAGGATAAAGCTCATGGCTAATTCATCAAAGCTCTATCTATGAGTTTACTGTCACAAGAGTAATACACCACAAGGATTTTGTTTTGATACACATGAAGTGATGAAACTTTGTTGTGACTTGTGAGTGAAGTTATTTTCATAGTATTGCCAGCTGATTTTGTTGAATTTTATTTATTTAGGATATCACGGGGCATAATAAATTAAGAGCATATACTTTGCCTTCACATTGGGAAATGACTTTGATTGTAGTAGCTTTGAAACTGAGTGTTTTTCACAAGATCTGATGGAATTTACTTTTTAGATGGTTTTTCTAATAATAATAATTAAGAAAAAAAATATGCTCAGTCATGGAATGCGTACGGTTCCCCCCCCCCCCCAGGCCCCCCCCCCCCCAAAAAAAAAAAGAAAAGATTACCCTGTGCATCTCCTGATATTTACGAAAGGCATTTGTCTTTTTCTATTTCTTATCTAATTTGTAAAAGCTGAAAAATTATCAAGTGTTATTAAGTGGAGTAATGTTTGATTCAACAGGATAAAAATATCATAATAATTATATGCTAAAGATTTGAAAAAAATTCTGTTTTGAATTGAATTTTAGAGATTTTTGCAACTATATCACTTGGCTCAAGTTTTGTAATGAAAATGGATTTGCAACTATATCACTAGGCTCAAGTTTTGTAATGAAAATGGAGAAAATTGGGGGTGGGCATCAGTCAATTTGAGTTTATGTATTATTAATTTGGTTTATCGATTTTTTATTTTTAAATATGTTAAATTAATAACAAATTAATAATATAATTTTTTTGATTTCTTATTTATCAATTTTGATCCTTAATAGTTCAATTTTTTATTTACCCAATAAGAAAGTACTCATAAAATAAATATATGACTTCTCCAACAATTTGAACTGATACAGTAAAACAAACAAATCGATTGAGTGCCGAAACTTAACAATATACAAAATTTAACTTTATATTCTAATTTACTTTCCGGTAGAAGTTTTACACATTGGAAACCAAACAAATTTACGATTGACGAGTATCATTATAGTATCAAATGATGTTAAATTGTTAATATTTAATATTTATGAAGGAATAAAGTAGTAAATTATTGTAGTCTTAATGAATTATCGCATCCAATAATTCAATAAAAAATTGAAACTAAACCGATAATCCAATAAATTTTTTAAAAATCATTAAAAACTTGTTAATCTAATAACCTAACATCAATAAATAAATAATATTTTTTCTGTTTAATTTATCGATGGTTCAATTTTTGCATGCCCCGTGAGAAAGTTACCTAGATATCCCATCCGTAAGAGCAAATTAATTATAAATACATACTCTACATTTTCTTTTAATTTTTCAAGCATGACATCAACACTTTAACTAATTTTTTTTGTGTGTGTCTTTAGTGTTTTGTCTTTTTTGGAAAAGGTTTAAATTATTTTATTTGTATTATTTTAGCTTAAAATCAAACACTTTTGAGTATGTTTTAATTTATTCAAATATTCTAAAAATACTTAAAAATTACTTTGACTTAAAACACTTAAAAATAATCTTTCTTTTTTTCTTCCTTTTCTAATTCTTTCTCTTCTTTTTTTTCTTCTTTATCCTTTCTTGTTCATTTATTTGGTCCCAAATCATGTTTTTTTTTTATTTTCTTCTTTTTTCATGATCAATTTTGGCTCATTTATTTTGTATTTTTGTCACGACCCAAGATTAGAATCTAGACGTGACATGGCAAATGAAAGCTCGAAGGTACCCCAAACAAGCCTCACAACATATATAAAGCACATCATCAGTAAATAAGTCAATATAAGCGAAAACTATGGGATAGAGTCTAAGGGCAATCAACACAACATCAAAGAAAGAATCAATACATACATACATGCTTATGTATCCAACAATACCTAAAATAAATAGGGAGGGAGGCTTAGACATGTCCCAAGCTTACTATCTAACATAAAGTAAATAGAACAAAGTGTCAAAGCCTCAAAATATTAAGCTAGATAGGTAAGGGCTATAGTTCTTGAAACTAGAGGAGTCACCAAAAGCAAAGTCGTCGAAGTCCAATGTCAACTGTGAGTGTGAGGAGGAGGATGATCACCAGGCCCTACATCATGAATCTTGTAGGCAAAATATGAGTTAGTACTATGGAAGGTACTAAGTATGTGAGATGCAATGCAACAAGGAAATCATACATCAATTGTCACAACCCAAGCCTAGTGTCACAGATTTAGAACTTTCGCTAAGACTTCTGTGGGATACTTGTTGATTTGCTCATGAATATTTCACGATCTTGCAAATACAAGTAAACCTTTAACTCTTGATCACTAAGGGAACACTAGATAAGAAGACTAAGAGAGCTTTTGAAAAGAAGGCTTGTATTGCTTTAGAAGAATGTTTACAATTTTCTGGATGGTTTGGCAATGGAATGACCCCCCTTTATAGTTCCTACTTGAGGTCAAAGTACAAATAATATTTACATTCTAAGTCTTTCAATAATTACACTTTAGTCCATTTTTTAGAATTCTCTACACAACTACACTCGTCTAGAGAAGACTAAAGACTACAAAAATAATCTAAATGGATCTAGAGTCTTCCTTAAACCACCCAAAGGCTATATATTTTTCTACTTTATGCAAGAATAGGTGGTGGGTCATGACACTTTCCCCCACCTGATGTGGCAACAACTGTAGCGCACTGCTGCTACTGCAAGAACTCTCGCACCTTGTCCCTGAATTGCCCCAAGTCTTCATATTTCTCCCATGTGGCTTCCTTTGGTAATTGGTCCTTCCAGTGCACAAGGAACATGGCAATAGTAGGCTGTCCCTGTTTTCACTTAGCTTGGTAATCCTTGATAGCCTCAATGTCCCTTTCATATAAGGCAGTGACTGTGATAGGCGCTCGACTCCACTGTCCTCGGCTTGGGTCTCCCTTGTCCTCATGGTACGGCTTAAGGATGCTGGCATGGAAGACAGGATACACCTTTAATGATGGTGGTAGCTCCAGTTGGTATGAGATCTTGCCCACCTTGGCAATGATCCTAAACGAGCGCTTGTACTTTCGCACCAAGTTCTAATGTATGCCTCGTAGTGCCTTGAATTGCCTGGGTTTAAACTTTACCAAGACAAAGTCCCTAGATTAATAGTCCATGGGATGATGCTTATAATTGATGAACTTCTTCATCTTCTTAGCTGCCTTATCTAAGTAAGACTTAGCGGTGTCTAGCTGCTCCTTAAAGCCCTTGGCCATATGATATGGCCCCAAACTCCTGCCCTCAAATGTGGATTGTAGTGAATATGGAGTTTAAGGTTGTTGCCCTGTGGCTATCTCGAATGGTGTCTTTTTGGTGGCATTGCTTCTCTGCAGGTTGTGTGAGAATTGACCTATATCAAGTAACTTTGCCCTATCCTTCTGATGAGAGCTCACAAAGTGCCTAAGATAGCACTTCAGTAAGGCATTGACTCAATCCGTTTGGCCATCTGTTTGTCGGTGGAAGTTAGTAGAGAAGTGCAACTTTGTGCTAAGTATCTCGAATAACTCTCTCTAGAAGTTTCTAGTGAAGCCGAGTCTCGATCACTTATTATATGCCTCAGCAGCCCCTAATATTTTACTACGTTCTTGAAGCATAGTTGGGCAGCCTCATTGGCAGTACATCCAACTGTGGTGGGCATAAAGCTATCATACTTGGAAAATCGATCCACCACGACCATTATGGTGCCTTATCCTTCAGACTTCAGAAGACAAGTGATGAAGTCCATAATGATGTTCTCCCATGGATGTTTGGCTTTTGGCAATGGCTCTAAGAGTACTCTGAGTTGGCGCTGCTCTGTTTTATCTTGTTGGCACATAAGATAAGTTTGCATATAACATTCTATGTCGTCTCGCATTCCTGGCCAATAATATATTGCCTCAATAAGAGCCCTTGTACACTGATGCCTGGGATGTCCAACCCATAAGGTTCATGACTCTCCTTCATAATCTTCCGCTTGACGTTTCCATACTTCGACACATAAACCCTCCACCCAGTGGTAAGCAAGAGACTATCCTCTATCCAGAAGCGTCTTGTTTTGCCTTGAGATGCCAATTCTATGAGCTTCTTCACTTTTGGGTCGTGCTTTAAGCCCTCTTTGATGGCTTTATTTATGTCGTATTGGACTGTAGTGATGGCATCCAGTTCAGCCTTCCTGCTTAAGGCGTCTGCCATAATATTGCCTTTACCTGGCTTATACTCTAGCTCGTAGTCAAATTCAGTAAGAAAATCCTTCCATCTAGCCTACTTGAGAGTGATCTTCTTTTAGGACTAGAACTAGCTAGTGGTAACATTATTGGTCTTGACTATTAAATAATGCCTCCATGTTCGTAGGCAATGCACTATGGCAGTCATCTACTTTTCTTACACGGTGTACAACTGTTCGATGTTGTTTAGCTTGCATCTTTTGAAAGTGATGGGGTGTCTCTCCTATATTAGCACACCCCCAATAGCATAGTTGAGGCGTCAGTATGCACCTCAAAAGTTTTGGAGAAGTCAGGTAAGGCAAGGAACAACTCCTCTAATATGGCTGCTTTCAAGCTTTCCTCCTTTTCGCATTCTTATTCCAAACCCACGAGCTATTTTTCTTTAGCAACTCGGTGAGTGGAGAAGCTTTTTTAGAATAACCACTTATAAATCATCAGTAATAACTGGCAAGCTCAAGGAACGATCTCAGTTCTGTTACCTTTGTTGGTGTCTCCCATTCCTTGATGGCTCACACCTTGCCTTCATCCATACATAGCTAGCCCTAGCTTATAATGTGACCTAAGAAGTGTACCTCTTGCTGAGAAAACTCTCACTTCTACCGCTTTATGTAAAATTCATTTTCTCGCAGGACTTGGAACACTTTCTTCAGATGCAACACATGTTCCTCCAAGGTGTTGCTATAGATGACTATGTCATCCAGCTACACCACTACAAAGTCATCCAAGTAAGGATGAAAGATCTTGTTCATTAGTGTACAGAAGGTAGCGGGTGTGTTGGTTAAGATGAAGGGCATCAACAAGCACTCGTAGGATCTATATCTTGTCACATAGGTTGTCTTCGGCTTGTCCCCTTCTGCCATTTGGACCTGGTAATAACCCTTTTTAAGATCTACCTTGGTGAAGTATTTGGCTTGTCCAAGCTTGTCAAACAAGTCTACGATGAGTGGTATAGGATACTTGTACTTCACAATCACCTTATTCCATGCCCGATAGTCTATGCAAATGTGCAACGATTCGTTATTCTTTTGTGGAATAGTATTGATGGGTGGATGTGGCCAACTTCGAGGAGCTCCTTCAGTTGCTTCCTCAGCTCCTTTAATTCCAATGGTGCCATACGGTAATATAGGTGGTCTAGTCTTTGGCTCCAGCTCTATCTTGTGATCAACCTCTCATCTTGGAGGCAAGTGTTTTAGCAGCTGGTCTGGCCTCACATCTTTGTTTTCTTCCAACACTTCTTTGATGCAAAGTGGCAAGGTTTCCTTAGCACTATCTTCTTCACTTGAACTCATGATAATGGCTAGATATGTTGGCTTCTCCTCTTCAGGCCTTTCAAAATCCGCATAGCTAATAGATGGGCAACACTTTCTGACTTTGGTATCTCGATTAGGGGCTGCAAGACCCTTCTCATACCATTATAAGCATGTGTTAGAGGTAGGAGTCAATCATGGTGTGGCACTGTCAGAAGAATTCCTACCCAAGTATGATATCGAAAATGTCTAAGGGGGTAACGACAAAGTTAGACTTACCTTGCCATTTTCTAAGGGTGACATCCACTCAGTGTGCTATTCCACATACAAGTGTTAATGGGACATTAACAATCTTGAGACATGTGTTGCTCAAACTATAGCTCAACCCCAACCTTTCTGTTGTTGTCTTGGTCATAATGTTGGCCTCCACTGCCGTGTCAATCATGTCATGCACTTATTTACTATTTAGGGTCATATCTACATATTGTGTTAGGTGAGCCTCTTGCTTCCCAGCTTGCTAAGTGGTGGCAGCACATAACCCGATTATGTCCACCTGGGTGGTGCCCGAGCTCTACCTTTAGTCTTGTGACTCCTTCTATATATTCTCTCATAGAATGGCTCCAAGTTTTTTCATATATGGACACCTAGAACAACTGTGTGGGCCTATGCAAATATAGCAGTTACTTCCTTTGGATGAGTACTCCTTCTTCTTAGCATATCCCTGATGTCCAGACTTCCTACTATCAGCCCTATCCTGGCCCTAGGTGGGTATTGCTCTTTGCCCTTGCATAATCTTCCCCACCTTTGGCATGGCTGCCCTTTAACTCGTTAGCCTTGCCTTTGTCATGCTTAAACTCAGGTAGGGCCTTGGCTTAAGTGATGGCTTCGTCTATGGTAGATACTTGTCTCTGTTCCAGCTCCATACTTGTCCAGTTCTGTAAGCATCCATGAAATGGAACATCATTATCCTCCTCCGTGAGGTTGGGAAACTGAACTGTGAGGGTGGTAATCTCCTTTATGTATGCTTGTATGCTATCGATCTGCTTCAGTTCCCTAAACTTAAGTTTGGCCTCATAAACAACGTTGTTCTGGAAGAAGGCCTTCTTGAACTTAGTCTTGAACTATTCCCACGTGCCTATCATGCACATCCCCTTCCCTATTTCAGCCTCCTTACGCTTCTACCACAATATAGCCATCTCCACCAAGTATAGTACGACCGTGTTAATCTTTATTTTGTCGCTCCTCATTTTGTTGCACTTGAAAATAATTCTCCAAGTGCCATAAGAAGTTTTCCAACTCCTGTGCTTTTCAAATGCCTTCAAAGACAGGTGGCTTGGGAGTCTGAATCCTGGCCTCCTTTTCAACGGCTGTTGTAGAATATCTCCCCTCCTCAATGACTTCCTCAAGTGCCTTCACTCTAGCACTCATAGCTTCTAACGTGTTCATGAATCTGTCTTCCAAGTAAGCGACCCAGCGCTTTAAGGAAGTAAATGCTTCTTTCGCCTCGACCTCAGCTACCCTATGCCTATCCAAGTCTTTGCGGATGCTATCATTTTTGTCAAGGGTGAACTCCTCTAGGATCTTGAACTTGCTGTCGAACTCATTCAAGTGCTTGCCAAGGAATTCCACTGCTTGACGGGCCGCATCCACTCTTGTGATCCACTCCATGCTAGGTGTGATAGTTGCATGCTCCTCACCACACTCATCATCACTCACTTCTATTGCTGAGAGTGAATGGGTGGTCATGACCTCTCCTGGTGCTGGTTCAATCAGCAACTCATCCTTCTTAGAGTTCTTCTTCCCCCTTTTGCGACTTATTGCCAACATCCATCTTGACATTGGCAGTGTTAATGGCGTCAAAGTCTCCTCCGCTTGCCATGATTCCCTTAGTAAGACCTATTCTTATACCACTTTGTCATGGACTTAGAACTTTCGCTAAGGCTTTCATGCAACACTTGTCGATTTGCATGCAAATCTTTCATGATCTTGCAAATACAAGTAAGCCTTTACCTCTTGATCGCTAAGGCAATACTAGATAAAAAGACTATGAGAGCTTTTGGAAAGAAGGCTTGTATTTCTTTGGAAGAATGCTTACATTTTTCTGCATAATTTGGCAAGTGGAATGACCCCCTCTATTTACAGTTCCTACTTGGGGTCAAAGTGCAAATGATATTTACATTTAAAGTCCTATAATTACACTTTAGTCCCTTTTATAGAATTCTCTACACAACTCTACACACATCTAGAGAAGACTAAAGACTAGAAGAATAATCTACATGGATCTAGAGTCTTTTGTAAACCATCCAAAGGCTCTAGATTCTTTTCCTTTATGCAAGAATAGGTGGTGGGTCATGACACCAGGTCCTAGATGTGACACGATGAATGGATAACCTGAAGGGACCTTAAATAAGCCCCTTCTTAAGCATGCATAACACATTCTTGGTTGCAGAAACATAAATAAGTAGTAAACACATAACAAATAAATTCTACAGGAAGTCGGACTTAGGACTCATGCTATGAGGATGTTATAGGGAAGAGGATTAATATAAATCACATAGAAAATAAAGTCTAAGAGGCAGGTAAGCATGACTCACGCTATAGGGGCAATAGCAACTTAGGACTTTCATCACCTCTTCAACAACAACAACACATAGAAGGGAGCATGCGACTAAGGGAAAGTTATTTTATAATTACATAAGCAAAAAAAGTCAAGCTCATATGTACATAACATAACAATATCCAAGAACACCTCTAGTGATGAATGGAACAGGGTCCAAGACATCTCCCAGGCTCACCCTCAAATGACAGTATCAAAAAAATAGATAAGCTTTAGATAAGGCATGAAATTAAATGGATATTATCCTTGGCCATGGAGGACTCACCAATAGCAAATCTTCACTTGAACCACTTAGCACGCAGAGGATGATGATGAAAAGGAGCTCCGGTTCTTAATGGTTAGATCATGTAAGGAAAAACTACGCGTTAGTACTTGGAATGTACTAAGTATGCGGGTGCAATGCAACAAAGAAATAAGCCATTATTAAATAATATATATAATCACAAATCATCAGATATAAGCTCAAGATGCTATGTATGCTAAATACCATAATCAAAGAATATATAAGGAGTCATCATATCACATAACATATCGTACATATATGGGAAGGGACCATAATTGACATATAAGACTAAACGAGCTACTATTTGGAATCCCAATGTTCAGTCTACACTAGACAAGGAATGGTATACTTTGCCAGGGTAAACTAAGCACTTACCATATGGGAACCTCCCCATTTAAGATAAATGCTCCATAAATGACTTAGGGGAACTCCTCCTTTTTGGTTAATCTTACTTTAACAACCTTACGGGAACATCACCCTTTCAGTATTCAATTAACATATGTCGTCTATGAACTCTACCTTTTAATCCAATTATGTAATTCTAGCTATATGGATTCATTAGCTAATTCATAGACCTATGGTGGAAACATAGTTAAAGGACAATGGTTATCTACCAAAGTCCTCTTTGTGCTAGGTCAGAATCCCAAGAAATATTCAATTCATATTTATATCCATAATATGCAAAGCATTATAATATCATAATATTTTCATGGTTTAGCTCATCAAAACCAGAGCTTCATATATCAAAAATAGGTGTTCACAACTTTCATAACTTTCATGACTTTCACATACTTCCATTTTTCATAAGATGCATAATAGCCCTTCAATTTATATCATTCATAATTCATATATCTTGCTATAAGGCCCTCAACATCATAGAAGCTTGGTATAGATCTTATTTCAAAACCATGGTGGGTACATATACATAACTTAAAATTATGCAAATCATGAGTAAATGCCATGAGAGTTCCAAAATAGAATTACTAATTCATTATTCAAAGAACCAACCAAAACGTAGTAAAAACTTGGTTAGGATATCATCAAGCCCACATATACATCATTGATTTCACATGTTATTTAACTTTATAATATTGCATAAGGATAAAACATCATAAAATACTTCATATTATCTTCATATAAAAGAGTTCATAAAATCATCATGTATTACCATAACTTGAGAATGCCTCCAGGAGAAGAGGAATGGTTGAGCTTGTGGAGGAAAGGTCTCCATAATCAAAATCCACATACCTTAGTAATTTAGTGGAGTAAAATCAAACTTGGAGTTGAAAAATCTGAAACCCTATCTTGCTTTCTTCTTCTTTAAGTATTGGAGGACTTGGGAGTATTCTTGCGAGGGATTTGGCACTTTGAGTGTTTTGAGTGAGGAGGAATGAGATAGCTTAGGGTTGTAAGGGCTGATAAGGGGTCTCTTGAGGGTCAAAATGACATAGTATAGTCATTAAATAATAGGAAAGGTCAAATTTGCCCCTTCTTAAAAGTCTACCGAATAGGATCACGAGATCCCATTTACGATGATTTTCCATTCTACGAGCCATAGGTTAGTGGTTCGTTTGATGACACTTCGGACCCTTAGAAACCTTTTCTCTGATTCTCAACCTGCGATGGGACATATGACTCATAAGTTAATCTACAGGTCGTCTGATAAATCTTTGTAAGAACTCAGACTTTGTAAGACCTTAATTGAGCATGGAGATTTAGGTCCAAAATTTTTTTAACCAAGGTACACTATAAGAGCACCTCCATGGGTCATGTGACTCCTCACTGGCCGTGTAGAGGAGCCTTAAGTGGCCCTTGGCATTGTGTGTAGGGTGTTTGGGCTCATGCTGGAGTTCAAGTCTAAGGCACCCTTTACTGAGAACAACACAGCTCGGTGACACTTCACTGGCCATATGGTGGCTTGTGGGATGAGCCTTGGGCTTAAAAGCCACATTTTGACTAAGGCACCTCAGACCAAACCCTTACACGGGTTGTGTGACACACCACAGGTCGTGTGTTGGCCTGTAAGGGTGTTGGCCTAAAAATTTTCTAAGTATGGAATCACTATCTTAGAACTTAGTCAGTGAATAATTTTTCTATGTAAGGTTACACAGACAGCCATATAGTTTGGGTGACACCTATGCCCTCATTACGGGGACCCCTGGCAACATTTTAGAACTTGTTTCATTAATGACTTTCTTGTAATATTAGCTATTCCTAAGGTTTATTTATGACTTTCTAACCTATCCTAAACCTCTCAAAATACCTATACTCTTCTATTCTAATTCAAATTCAATTCATACACTTAGAATATTCAAACTCTCTAAAGACTCCTCTCAAGTGAGTCATTGAAGATTAGCTTGGAGTTTAAGGAAGAATCATCATCATCTTCAATCAATTTATTCTTGATTCTTCTTATTAGCTAAGCTCTGTGTGATAGAATCATGGTCCCATTCAACCGTGAAAACTCCAAACACTTTTTACTCCTTGATTTATGAAATTAATCTTACTTTGAATATAGGTCTTTTAAATCATTGTTTATTTGATTCAATTGAGATACATGCTATGTTTAATTATTGTTTTCAAAGTGATTTAAGTTCTAATATGAAGAATTGCATTGATGTTATGAAGATTTAAATATGCATCTCCCCTTTAAAAGTTGATTGAAACATAGGTAATCTAAATTATGATTTAAATGTGAATTTACTCATGGATTTACTTGAATTTCATATTATATTATTGACTTAAGTATAAATCTCTATTTCCATGCTATTCTCTCATCATTCATGGTATTTGCATACATGAGCATCAGTTTTATGAAGAATATGAAGTGGGTTAAGCCCAATTATGTTTATGAATGTGATTTTGATGAAGAATATGATTATGATAAGATTGTGATCATATAAATGTCTTTGAGCAACTCTGAGTGTTTACACCACTTTGATATATTTGAATGAGCTATTCTTATGCATGAAGGTTTGATTTGAAATATGATTTGGCTCTTTTTCCCAAGTATGTATGACTGTGAAGAATGTTTGAATTTTAAGCCTAAGTATGCATTGAAATGACACATGTCTCTTTTGAAAGTATGTATACACATATGTATTTTTGTGGGATGATGACTTAGCACTGAGTGGACTTGTGGGAAGGAGGGGACTATCTCCAATTGTCTAGTACCCATGTCCCATAACTATGTGCCACCATAAGTATTTGTTTATGTTAACCCTTATCAAAATGGGAGGCCCGTAAGATACAGTTACAACTTTGATATGATGAATGAAAATCTTATCTGAGATGGGAGTACCCTTAAGGAAGGTTACTTTGCCAAAATAAAAGGCTAGTAAGGTGAAATGTGGTCTACCTTTGCAAGTAGATTACCTCTTATTTGGCGTGGGGAAGACATCAAAGTTCCATGTAATAACTTGCTTGATCTTAAATGTCAGTTGAGGTCTCATCCCCTCTATGTTGAAGTATTATGGTATTGCATGCATCATGAAATTCATGGCATATTGAAATACCACTCTTCTTTGCTTATATACCTCTTTCTATATATATATGCCCTTGTTATTTAATATTGAATGCAGGTTCAATGAGCTAATCTAGAGATCCAAAGAATTACAAGAAGAATGGCCTAAGAAAATGCTAACATCGCGGGTAATGCAGCCTTGAATCAGAATGTTAATGATGATGATCGTAATGACAATACACCTCCTTTGGAGAATATTCCACAACCTAGGGATTTCAATGACAATGCTTACTGGTGGAATCAATATAGGTTAAACCCTATGGCTATGGATGTGATTGAGGCTATTTTGTTGCCACCACTATCGACTGACATGAAGTTTACTATTTCTAGTGGGTTACTTCAAATGCTGCAACACCATGGATAATTTGCGGGCCTACCATCAAAGGATCCATATAGTCACTTGTACAATATGGCATTTGTTTGTAAGAGTGTGATAGGGACACAAAATCTATCTATAGATGCTCTGGGACTTCATGTTTTCCCATTATCTTTTATAGGCAATGCTGCATTATGACTATCTAAGCTCCTATAGAGTTCAATCACTAGTTGGTTATATTTGTAGAAGATCTTTTTGGAGAGGTACTTCTCTATGTCGAAGAACCTCAAATTAAAGGATCAGATCAACAATTTTGAGAAACTTCCTGGTGATTCAATTAGCACTACATGAGAGTAGTTTACTAAGTGTTTGAAGAGCATCCCTGACCACAAGATAGTTGATGATGCATTGGTAGAGATTTTCTACTGTGTCCTTGATGAGAATAGTCAAGCCTATGCCGACACCATTATGGGGGGCATGTTTTTAGATCAACCATTTGCAAGAATTGCCAAATGTATGGAACAAGTGGTCAAGATGAATTGTGCAAGGGGACAATGGGATAGAGCTTCTATAAGGAGTTCATGTGCTATTAATGTTGGTTCAAAGCAAGCTAAGATCAATGAGGATATTATGTAACAACTTGCTCAACTTTGCACAAGCATTGATGTGGTGATCAACTAGAATCAGGAAAGAGTAAATGTGGTAGTTCACTAACTTTCACTTGTAACCATGTATGAGGAGTCTTATTTTAAGGAGGATGCTTGCTTTGTGAATGATCAGATAGGGGGTTTCCAGACCAATGCCTAAGGGTCAAATAATGACTATTATCACCAAGGTCAAGGAAACCAATGTAAAAAATATGGTAGAGATAGAGCTTATAGAGGCAAACGAGGTGGTTATTATGTGTTGAATAGGGGTCCTGAAGTAGATTGGGGCAGAAGAGATAGTTTCAGAAATGGTCTATATATGCCGCCATATAATTGAGACACCGGTATAAGCAATTCTAGAATTAAGGAGATGTTTGTTCATTGGTTGAAGAAGGCCATGAAACTCTAAGGGGCATGAAATCCAATATTTTGGGAATTAATCAAAAGAGAAAGCTCATTCTATAGTTATTAAATAGCTTGAGTAATAATGTTTTAAGTGTCAACTCAGTTGAATCAATGTTAAAAAGGTACATTACGTACAACACAATTCAAAATCTAAAGAATAAAGGGCACTGTATGGTGGTTACTACTAGAGGTGGCAAGAGTACCATTGATCTTTCTATGCCGATTGAGGTAGATGATGTCCATGAGGACATAATTGCAGGTAAGTATGCGATTGAAGGAGATGATTGGATCAAAGTTGGGGTGACTGAGGTAGCTAAAGAGCCACAGAAGTATAAGCCCATCCCAAGGCCTCCTCCTCCTTTCCATCACTAATTCAAAAAGAGGGAGGAGGAAGGTAAGTTCAAAAACTTTCTCTCTATGCTTAAACAACTATCGATCAACATCCCTCTAATTGAAGCTTTCGAAAAAATGCCAGATTATGCAAAGTATATGAAAGACTTGGTTACTAAGAAACGGACTATGAGTCAAGAGCTTTCTAAAGAGCTTCAACATTATAGTGCTATCACTACTAAGTTATTGGGCTCAAAAGTAAGAAGACCTAGGTGCTTTCACTATACCTTGCACTATAGAGATGTGGAGTTCGAAAGAGCACTTCTTGATTTGGGTGCTAGTATCAATTTTGATGCCTCTTACGATTTTTAAGAAGCCTGGTTACCACTACTCCAATAAACATGCAATTTTTGATAGTGGATAAAATAGTCAAGAAATGGGTGGAGATACTCTATGATATGTTAGTAAAGGTGAACAAATTCATATTTCCTACAGATTTTGTGATTCTTGATTGTGAAGTTGATTTTGAAGTCCCTATTATCTTGGGGAGACCATTTCTAGCCATGGGATGAGCTCTAGTACATATGGACTCTGGTCAACTCAAATTTAGGGTGAAGGATGAAGAAGAATGCTTTAATATCTGTTAGTCTATGAAGTATTCGGATGAGTTATATTGGTGAATCCTAGTAGCCAATTTATCTAAGTCTTGCTGCGACAATAAATCAGGTGCTACTTGGGAGGCAACTGAAGAATTTTTGATGTTTTAGCTTAGTTTTGAGTTTATTTTCTATTTTTGGATTCTTAGATAGTTTGATTAAGTTTTGACTGATATTTTTAACATTGGGTTTGTTGCATATAGGATGCAAGTGAATTTTATGAATAGTATGTAGATAAAAGACTAAGGGAGCAAATTTTGCTAAGAAATGCACCAGCTATAGTTTCTACGACTGTGCTAACAAGTTGTATTGCACTTTATGACTTATAATCCCATTTCATTGAGATTTTTAGTAAGCATGAACAGTGTGCACTCAACCTACGTGTCAAATTTATGACTCGTAGATCAAACTATGGTTTGTGAATGGAGTTCGTGGAACTCAGGTATGATTTTGAATTTTTCTAAGTGTTGAGAGGTCTAGCAGACCAGGACTTATGAGTCATAGACACATCTATGACTCGTAGTCAGGGTTTTGTAGGCCCAAGCACAGTAATTTTAACTATGACCCAATGCAGCTATAAAAGGGAGGTTAAAATATTTTGACCTCACTTTTACCCTACTTGACTGATAATTCCCAAAAGTTTTTTCCCTTAACCCTCCCTTTTTCTGACAAATTTCCAGCGATCCAACCTTATTTTTTTGGCAAGTTTTTTGGCACCTAGGTTTCATATTAAATCATCTTCTCTCTTTGTGCTATTCAAGATAATCCTCAATTGTTGTAAGTTCTTGATTTAATTTTGATCATTGATTTGTCTCGTGAGTAATGGATTGAGTGCATGATAATGATGGGTTTAATGTCTATGCATGAAAATTCTTGGTGAATGTGAAATTAGAGTAGCCCTCTATTACATTGATTGATTAAGTCTTGAATTAGGTGTTACAGCCTTGAGATTGTTAATTGTGTGGCTATGGGATCATCTATCATGTTTAAATGATTGATATTGAATAGTTTATGATTGTGAAATAGTGTTTGATGACATAGGAGCATGACTTGATGTGAATCATATAGGAATTATCAGAAACTTAGGCTATTCCATGCTTGGTCTTTTTTTTATGGGGTGAATCTTTGTGAAATTATCATAGGGTTTTGGTTTTTTTATTCTAAATTTGTCAGTGTGCATTTGTTTGCTTCGACGCTGGTAGAATTTAGGATTGAATATGTTCTTGGAGTCCGTGTGATGAACTTAGATAAGTCAGATACATGAAATTTCTTGTTCACGTGAGCCTTTTACGACTTGTAATTGCCCTTCCTATGAAATTTCAGACACTTGATAATCTGGGTATTCATTAAACAAGATCTTTTATGAATCGTAGATCACTTTACGACTCATAGATAGGTCTTGTAGATCCTTGCCTATTCTTCAATTACTCTCTGGAATTGTATACAACCCAAGTTTATGACTCATAAAACACTTTACTAGTCATACCTATGTAACACCCCACATTTTACATGTGCTAATGCTATATAAATAAATCATGTTATGCTTTGGTCAAATTAGTGTCGATTCTTGAAAGTGCTTGAATCTCGTCTTAACGGGCAATATATGAGTCTAAATGCTTAAGAGGGTTGAGGGTGTATAT
>JAOTQJ010000007.1:14914652-14925969 GCA_025642045.1 Solanum sejunctum | reverse complement strand
TTGCGAATTCCAAACAATTCCACGAGATGGACACACCGACGAAGTGCATAGAGCAATTGACCATAGTCGATGCATAAGTCCCGGGGACAAGCACGAGCGAATGTGCAGAGAAGTCCAAGTTGGCAGCAAAGAAAAGGTTTAGCTCTTAGCATGATTTGGGGTGCAAGTCCGAGTGTGGCAACGTGGGAAGTCACGAGCCCAGAAAGAGGACTTGGTAAGGCAGCGCATGAGCCTGTAAGACGGGCACACTGAAGCAAAATGTCAGACTTCAGCCCCCGCATGGGCGCAAAAGTCAAACACCAAGGGTCTCAGGTAGACAACCGGCAGCGCACAAGCCTGTAAGTCGGGCACACTGAAGCAAAATGTCAGACTTCAGCCCCCGCATGGGCGCAAAAGCCAAACACCAAGGGTCTCGGTTAGACAACCCCGTATGACAACCCAACTTGGAAGGCAAAGCAATCTGTAATTCGGGACATGTTTGGAGCGGTATGGGACGACTCCAACCCCCGCATGAGCGCGGAGCTTCAACCAAGGGTTTCGAGTAATGAGGGAAGTCACAAATCCTACAAAGGGAACTTGGAAGGCAAAGCAATCTGTAACTCGGGCACACCTGAAGCATCATAATAAGTCTTCAGCCCCCCGCGTGAGCGCAAAGCCAGGGTGATGCAACCTGTAATACGGGACTTGCCTGGAGCAGCCTGGGTAAGACTCCAAGCCCCCGCATGGAAGCAAAGCCTCGCACCAAGAATCTCAGGTAGACGACCCTGTACGATCTTTAACCCAGGACAAGAACTTGGCAAGCAAGTCAATCTGTAAGACGGGCACAACTGGAAGCATGGTGAGCTCCAGCCCCCCCCGCATGGACGCGAAGCTATAAACCAAGGATCTTGGGTAATAAGACAAGTCAGTAGTCCGCTATAAAACTTGGGGAGCAATGCAACCTTTAATCCGGGCACACTGAAGCAACTTGGTAAGACTTCAGCCCCCGCATGGGCGCAAAGCTATACTCCCAATGTCAAGGACAAATGACCAATAACCCAAAGGTGGACTTGAAGAGCAGCGCATAACCTATAATTCGGGCAAGTGTGGGGCAACATGATAAGCCTCCATCCCCCGTTTGGGCGCGAATCTACACACCGATATGGGGCAAACATCCTCGCATGGCCTAATGATAGGTCGAGGCAACAAAAGGAATTCCAACGAAAATAATGCGTCGGGTCGCCGCATCTTCAGGTGGGGGAGCTTGTTACGGCCTTAGAGGCGTAACCATGGGTGCCCCTATATGGGCACCAAAAAGCGTACGAACGGCTGGCATCAAACTGCCTGGGGCAAGGGAAGTTGCTCCAGTGGAAGGCGTTCTGCCCTAGTTGCGTATTGGCTTGGCCGAGTTAGGCATGCCGACCCGATTAACCTTGGGGGAGCTTGTCGCTTGTCTTGGACATAACTATGAAGGGAGCTGAAGCATACGACGGCACAACTGGTTGGGAGCTATTGCCGCTTCCCTGATGAGCCCATGGCAGGGCGAAACCAGCTGGCGCAATGTACGTGCGGGCCGGTCCGGGGTGGTATGGGACGCCTCGGGCGCCGAAGCGGCGCAGCGAACGCGCGCCGGGCTCCAGGTCCGTCTCAATTGGCTATCTTTGACTTGATTTATCTTGATATATGGGGACTCTACAAGACTGCTACTCATAATGATTTCAGATTTTTTCTAACCATTGTTTATGATTATTCCAGAATGTGTTGGATATATTTGATGAAATTTAAAGGTGATGTCTTTTCAGTTCTGAAATCCTTTTTAACATTAGTAAAAAATCAGTTTGATAAGAATGTTAAAAGGATAAGAACTAATAATGGAGTTGAGTTCTTCAACAATGAGTGTTCTGATTTACTACAGTCCCTTGGTATTATCCATGAAAGTAGCTATCTTATACTCAACAACAGAATAGAGTAGCTGAAAGGAAGCACAGTTATACTTGAGATGACTAGAGCAATCAGATTTCAAGGTAACATTCCCATAAGGTTTTGGGGAGAATGTGTGCTGACTGCAGTATACTTGATCAATAGATTACCTACTCCAGTGTTAAAGGGCAAATCTCCATATGAGATGTTCCATGGCCACAGGGCAAAGATTGATCAGCTCAAAACTATAGGTTGTCTATGTTATGCAACCAAAGTGATCAAGCAGGACAAGTTTTCTCCTAAAGCTAAAGCTTGTGTACTGCTAGGATATTCATCAACTCAAAAGGGGTATCTTTATACAACTTATCCCAGAGAAGACTCATCATTAGCAGGGATGTCACATTCAAGGAGGAGGTATTTCCTTTCAAACAGACACTCAACAGACAGAAACCATTATTTACTGCTGAATATATTGCAGCATCAGATAATTTCCCTATATGTGATGAGTACAGAGAACTGCCTGTGCCAATCTCTGCAGCTGATACAAATATAGACAATGATCTTGTGATCATAAATGATGATCAGTCAGAACCAGTAGCTAATTCTTCTAGAGGACCTGCTGACCAATCTAATGATCCCATTGCTGCGATTAAACCAATAATCAGAAGAACTGAGGAGGTTCCAGTCAGAAAATCCATCAGAAATTCTCATCCTCCTATTTGGATGAAGGATTATGTGACTCATAGAACTCATCAGCATTCTCAGAGTAACTATGTTTCATATAATAATATTTTATCTCAATATAAATCCTACCTATCTGTATTTTCCACAGAAGTTTAACCTAAAAATTTTGAAGACGAAGTCAAAGATAAATAGGAGGATACAAGCCATGCGGTAGGAAGTGCAAGCTCTAGAAGAAAACGGAACCTGGAAAATAGTTTCATTGCCTGCAGGGAAGAACATTGTTGGCTGCAAATGGGTATACAAGATCAAATACAAAGCTGATGGTGAAATTGATAGATTTAAGGCAAGACTGGTGGCCAAGGGATACAGCCAAGCTGAAGGAATTGACTACCAAAAAGTATTTTCTCCAGTGGCAAAGATGACAACAGTCAGGTCAATCATAGCACTTGCTACCAGCAAACATTGGAACATCTTTCAAATGGATGCCTTTAATGCTTTCTTATAGGGAGATTTTCTTGAAGAGGTCTATATGGAGCTGCCCAAAGGGTTCTACAATGCAGAGAAGGGAAAAAATTCATGTGTGTAAGCTGGTAAAGTCTCTTTATGGGCTTAAGCAGGCTTCAAGACAGTAGAATGCCAAGTTGACTGAGGCATTACTACACTCAGGTTTTTCACAGAGCCATTTGGACTATTCCTTATTCACAAAGAAAAGGGATGGTAGAATGGTGATAGTATTAATATATGTTGATGATCTGCTACTCACTGGAAATGATGAAAAGTTGATAGAAGAAACCAAGCAAGTATTACATAGCCACTTCAAGATCAAGGACCTGGAAGAGCTTAAGTATTTTCTGAGAATTGAATTTATGAGATCAAGTAAAGGTATACTGATGAATCAAAGAAAATATGCACTAGAACTGGTAGCTGAAGTAGGTCTGGGCAATGCCAAGCCTAGCTTGAAACCATTGGATCATGATCAAAAACTAATAAGTGTAGAGTTTGATCTAGATGGTGTTTACGAGGACATCCCAAGGTATCAAAGGTTGGTTGGTAAGTTACTTTATCACAAGGCCAGACATTGCATTTGCAGTTCAAACATTGAGTCAATTTATGCAAGCACCCAAAGTGTCACACTGGAAGGCTGCATTGAGAGTAATCAGATACATCAAGTTGGCACCTAGGAAGGGGCTGCTTATGAGTTCCAGTCAGAAGAAGCCTTAGCTGAATGGGTATTTTGATGAAGATTGGTTTGCCTGCCCAAGGATAAGGAGGTCAGTCATAGGATTTGTCCTTAAATTTGGTGATTCTCTCATCTCTTGGAAGTCTAAGAAGCAACATACAGTCTCTAGAAGCTATACAGAGGCAGAATACAGGAGTCTTGCCGCAATAACAGCAGAAATTGTGTGGGTTACAAAGCTACTTAAGGAGTTAGATGTTGACTTGACAGAACCAGCCATTATTTTCTGCGACAACAAATTTGCATTACAAATAGCGGCCAATCCAGTCTTCCACGAGTGCACCAAACACATAGAAATAGATTGCCACTTCATTAGAGAAAAGATCTATCAAGGGCTCATTAAAACAGTCTACATTCACACTAAAGATCAACAGGCTGATTTGCTAACTAAAGCGCCAGGGAGAACACAACATTCTTCTTAAGCAAGCTTGGATTGTTGAATGTCTTCAATGTATCCAGCTTGAGGGGGAGTATTGAAGATATTAGTTAATGTGTTAGTTGTGTTTGTTAGTTGAATTAGTTAGTTAGTTAGATATGATCAGTTGGTTAGTGATGGTTAATTAGAAGTAGTTATAAGAATCAATCCCATAAATTGTAAGCACACAATAAGTACAATGTACTCATGTATATGTATATATACTTGCCACACATGTGACTACGATGAATACAAGGCACATACCATTCACTTTACTCTTTCTCCGTTTTACCTTTCTCTTACTTCAGAATGTTTTCCCTCTCCAAACCGTGCCCTAAAATTCCAAGAAATTACTACATTGGCTTGATGTGGAAAAGATTTTATGTAGCTAATAACTAGAAAGAATAAGTCAAATAAAATAAAAGCAACTCTCGTCTTTTTCCATCCAAAATTGAATGATTATAAAAAGTTTTATCTAAACCGCAGCTTTCTTTTGGAAAACATTCCAATAGCTATCCGTATTATGGTGCTAAAATGGAGGATGGCTGTATGGTCATTCAAACCAGTCAAGAGCAAGAATGCAGGAAGAAAATTGCAAGTTTAATCGGAAGAGAAGAAGAGAGAAGAAGAAAGAGTTGTACATATGTTACCCTCCTTGTCTTCTTCTCGATTCTTCCATTGCAAAAGAGAATCATTCAAATATTTCCATCGTTTTTGTCATCGATTTAGCAGTAGAGAGGCAGACCTAAGGTGGGTTTTATGATTCAAATGAATCTACTGCTTTTGGCAACGCGTGTTCAATATCATTACAAATTAATAACATGTGATTGTTTTTTCTTTCTTTCAGGTTAAAACTGCCGCCCACTTATCAAAAAGAAGGTATTTTACAAGCCTGAATACTACCTTCATGACGCCAAGCAAACTTAGAAAAGCAATTGGGGCTGTCAAGGACCAGACAAGCATAAGTCTGGCCAAGGTAGGGGGCAGCAACTCCTTGTCCGACCTAGAAGTTGCCATTGTCAAAGCCACTAGACACCAAGAGTACCCGCCTGAGGAGAGGCACATTCGAGAGATTCTAAGCTTGACTGCTTATTCTCGAGCCAATATTGCTGCCTGTGTTGACAACATTTCAAGACGTCTTGGCAAGACCAAGAACTGGGTTGTCGCCCTCAAGTCAGTCATGTTGATACATAGGTTGCTCGCCGATGGCGATCCTGCCTATGAGCAGGAGATTTTCTTTGCCACCAGACGAGGAACTAGGCTTCTAAACATGTCTGAGTTTCGAGATACCAGATCCAATTCATGGGACTATTCTGCACTTGTGCGTACCTATTCTTTGTACCTTGACGAACAGCTTGAGTATAGGATGCAGAGTCGCCGTGGAAAGCGCAGTACCTATGCCTACGATGAAGATTTGGACAATGTTGGTCCTGAAGAGATTGTGTTGAAACAACCTACTCCACCGACCGAAATGAAGAATGAGGACATTTTCTCAAGGATCCAATATTTGATCCAACTTCTTGAACGATTCTTAGCTTGTAGACCTGCAGGTTTGCATTGTATTTTACTATATTCAACTATATTTCTTTTAGTGAAACAAATAAAAACAAGTGCGGAATATGGACGAGGAGAATTTTAATTTTCATATCGTTCAAGGGCTTGCACAAAATACGTACATGCTTTATTTTGGGCATATTTACCTCTTCTCCCAGATATTTCTAACCAAAAGATGCTCATTTATGTTTGTCGTTGTGCGTGAGCAGGTTTAGCAAGGAACAACAGAACTGTATTTGTAGCTCTTTATCCACTTGTGAATGAAAGTTTCCAGATATACTATGAAATAACAGAAATAATAAGTATCTTGATTGATAAGTTCCACGAACTATCAATTCCAGACTCTGTGAAGGTTCACAAGATCCTGTGCCGTATTAACAAACAATATGTTGAGCTTGAACAGTTCTATGACTGGTGTAAAATGGTTGGAATCGGACGCTCTTCTGAATATCCAGACATTGAGAACATTCCACAGAAGAAACTTGACCTTATCGATGAATTTATACGGGAGAAGTCCATATTGGGACAGAATGGGAATGGAATGCATAATGAACCTAAAAGTGAGTTGGTCGAAAAAACTCAAGAGCCAGAACAAGAACCAGAACAGGAGATGAATACAATTAAGGCATTGCCACCACCAGAGGGAACTCCCGAAGAAACAAAGCAAGAGAAACACGATGAAAAGGAAGAAAAGAAAGAAGAGGTGACGAAAACCCAAGACGTAGCTGACTTGTTGAACTTGGGTGAAGATGCATTAACAATGGAAGAACATGGAGATCAATTGGCTATAGCACTCTTTGATGGTGGTGGTCCTTCAACAACCACTTCACCATGGGAAGCGTTCAATGAGTCAGGAGATTGGGAAACAACACTGCTTCAACAGACAAGCCATTTGTCAAACCAGAAGGCTTCCTTTGCTGGAGGTTTCAGCACATTAATGCTAGATGGAATGTATCAACAAGGAGCAGTAGCTCAGGTAGTAGCCAGCTCAGGTGTTGTAGCAACTGGAAGTGCTAGCAGTGTGGCACTTGGATCAGCTGGTCGGCCATCAATGTTAGCGTTGCCTGCACCTCCTTCAGTGGATGGCGGAGCTGCTGGGACAAGCACTCATGACCCTTTTGCAGCATCACTGGCAATAGCACCACCATCATATGTTCAGATGTCAGAAATGGAAAAGAAGCAGCAACTATTAGTAGATGAGCAGGTAATGTGGCAACAATATCAAAGGGATGGAATGCAAGGACAAGTAGGATTAGACAGGACACAACCAAACCCTTATGCATACAACATGGGAGGCTACACAAAAACCTTCTAGCTAGAGGCTGGTTCCCGTAATTAGATGATACAGAAGAAGGCCAAAGCTATTATTTAATTAATTGCCTACTCCACCAGTTAGGTAATTTAGCTTCAATTTTTTGTTCAAGCAGTAGAACTATGTGTTAGAGAAGATTCATATCAGAGTACAAAATGTAACAAATTGCAATTTGCATTTTCCTCTTTTTCCTTTCTTTAGCTCTGAAGAGATTATTCAAGTAAAAGCTCATCTTCGACGGCATATATTTATTAGTAAATTTGAAATATACAAGTGACCCACTTTAAGCACTCCACATATCTGCTAAGAACTAATGATATCCATAAAGAGAACCTCAACTGCATGACTTCCTCTATGTAATCCTGCAAATTACTCAAATTTTGATGCCATATCAATATTAAATAACAAGGGCAGACTAATTTGCTTATTACTTTCTCTGATAAAATTTACAATTAAAGACAATAGGTTGAAAATTTCTTAAATACAAATACACTCATTTCCTGTGCAATCATGAAAACCGTAAATTAGGTCATTTTACTTCACCACCCGTCCATTCAATTCCCAAGTAAATCATGACTTACTGTGTTGGTGGATAAGGGCATTTTAATATTAAAGTGGTGGTAATCACAAGACATTAAAACCGGAGAAAACAATTTCATTATTTTGTAACTCTTGGTATCCATAATGGCATATTCTCCTCATTCTCTTCTACTAATTGCCCCTTTTGTGTAATATTCGAAAGTTGGAAAGTTGAAATAAGAAAGAAATTGCATAAAAAGTTTTTTTGGTGCAAAGTGACTATAAGCCTCATAGACGGGTCATAGTTGCATCTACGAACCGTAGATGACTCACGTAGATGGCACTTCAGACTTAGAAAAAATTTTAAGAAAATTTTATGAACCACAAAGGGGTCTACAACCCGTGGAAAGTGATTGTAAAAAATAGGTTCAGGATTTGAAATTTACAAATTGCAGAACTTTTATTACGACCAAGCAGGATGATCGTAGAATTGTGTACGAGTCATAGTTTGGATTCGTAGAACACCCAACACTTAGGAAAATATTGGAGTTAAAAATATCATTCTTTGATGGATTTTATGGCTCGTAAAAGGAACTAAGAGCCATAGATTTGTTTGTGGAAAATTGGTTAGATTACATAGCTACAGTACTTTTTTTACAGGCCAACAAGATGGTTTGGCGATGGAAATATGGCTCATAGGATGGGATCATGGAACCAATAAAACAAATTTTAATGAAGTGTATTTTAAACCTTTCCTACCTTTCGATCTTAAAACTAAATTCTCTAATTTACACACGACGACTCTTCCCAAAATTTCAAGCTATAGAATTCTAAAATCAAGATTATACATAAGTAGTAAGAATCTATCTTCTGTGTTAGTTGTTAGTTGGTTAGTCATGGAAGAATTATTTTTATGAACTATTTAAAGATGTATAAAATCTCAAATAAAATAACTAAGTCAAAAATAAATTAAAACCAAAACCAAAATAAATTGGTTTCCAATTTTTCTCGTCGCCTGCAACAATTGATTTGTCATGACACATTGTCACGATCCAAGCCTAAGGCCTAGACGTGACCAGCGAATGGGGAACCCGAAGGAACTCCAAGCAAGTCTCATAGCATATTATTATACATCCTTGGCGCGGAAGCAATTAGAATGACAAAAATAGATAAACGTAAATAAGGAAAAATTGGGACTAAGGATAAACTTCTATATCGTAAACATCAAGAGTCAATAGAGTCAAGCTCATATCATAGATATATAACATGTCCAACAACACCTCTATTGAAACGACTCCAAAAAGTATCCAAAAACGTGCCTCGGAATGCCTAAAATTTTAAATTCCTTAATCTCAAAATCTATTTGTTATTTCAAAAATCCGACTTTATATTCTTGTTCAGGGGGTCAAAATTAGGTGAAAAGGGTCTAACCTCGATTTAAGAGCAAAAGATTAGCAATTATGAAATTTCAAAGTGTGATTTCCAGTGGGGGTTTTCTGTTGCCTCCGTGACACGCCCCTGTACATTTTGGGGACTTTTTTTTAGTTTGGTCTAAGACTTCTAAGTCTTGGGCCTAAGTATTTCCAAATGTGTTTTTACCTATACTTAGCCAAATTTCACCCTCACATCATCCTAAACATTCCCAATACTCACTCGAACACTTAGTCATATTTTCACTCTCCAAACTCAAGTCCCAAACCCTCATCCTAAGCTAAGGTTCTCCTTCAAGGTTCTTCTTCAAGCTTCAAGTCTCCATCTCCAATCTTCACCAAGTTCATCTCTAAGCTAAGGTATGTGAGTTTCTTTCATGGGTGAAAGGAACCCATGATACCCAAGCCTCCTTTTACTCAAATTGCATGATTTAAAGTTAATTTATAAATGGGTCTTGATTATTATAAAATTTATTGCACACTATGTTAAAGTTATGTACAGTTGTGACTGTTTTGTCAGATTTTGAGCTATAAATCTTTGATCTATTGTAAGATTTGGAAAGGTGTTTTGATGTATATTGCTTGACGGTTTTACAAGATGTTGATTGATCGTTTTACAATGGATTTTCTTGCATGATTTGATCTCTATATTTTATGGTTTTATACTAGCATTACACACCCTCAAAGTGTTTGATAAAATGTCCAGAATGTGGTTTCTTGAGGAGTTGAAGGTCCAAAGCATAAGATATGATATGAATGACTATATGATGATGAAATAAACTTATGTATATGATAAACTCTATTTAAAGTATTGCATAAGATCATGCCCAATTCGGGGAGACTAAGAACCCAGATAACCTAGATAGGGGTTTGTACTCATCAACCTAGGGAAGGGTTTGTACTTCTCTACCTGGTGATGGGGTGGCATCATCACTAACCTAGATGGGGGTTTGTACTCATCAACCTAGGAAAATATTTGTACTTCTTCACCATGGAGATGGGGCGGCATTATCACCAACCTAGATGTGGGTTAGTACTCATCCACCTAAGTGATGGGGTAGCATCACCACTAACCTACCAAAGGGTTGTATATTTGGAAATCTAGCTTGGTATCTTCTACACATATGATATCATATATGATCATGAGTTACTTAAGCATGTTTTACTTATGCATTGATCATACATGTCATGTTGTTATATTGTGCCTATTATCTATTGTTATGTATGTTGATTATAATGCTTAATTCTTGTTACTTTGCACCCAAAATTGAGTGTTTCCTTGCATTATAGTTAGTATTTATTTTAGTTTATTTTTGAATCACAAAAAATCCTCCATTTAAAGATTGTAGTCATAAATACTAAAAATAATTAATAGTGATGTTTTGTAATCAAGCCTTGTATTCCCTATGAATTCGACCTTAACCTCAGTTAGGTTAATTACTGATAGCGACTACTTTCTTATTGGAGCATGTTCATCATCAATACATAATATGTCTAACAACACATCTACTACATAGATAAGAGTGGGTCCAAGACAAAGCAATCGGGTTCACCCTCAAAGTAAATACATAAGTCAAAGAGAAAAAGTCTTAATACATAGCAATAGACCATAAGTAACGTCCCCGGAATGGAGGACTCACTAACAAGCTTAATAGAAGTCGTACTGGCCATGTGGAGGAGGAGGATCAAGTGGTACACAGTTCATACATACTGACATCATGTAGGCATAGAGTATCCGTTAGTACATTTGAATGTACTAAGTATGTAGGACTCAACTCAACAAGAGGTAGGTATCAGGGCAAAATGCATAATCATAAGCAATGAATAGCATACTAACAATATCACATATATGAATGATGCTTGAAGCAAAATCATGCTTATATAGTTCATAATACAAGTGTAAGGAGTGACTATTATAGTGCAAGCCAAGGCCTACCACCCCTTTGGATAGGCATATGAGGTACGAACCCCTTTATGAGGTTGATAGAGTACAAACCCCCCACCAAGGTTGACGAAGTACAAACCTCCCGTCAAAGTTGACAGAGTACAATCCCCCTATCAAGGTTGATAGGTACCAACTCCCAAAAAGGTTACCCAAGTCTACGACCCCTGAGCTAAGCGACTAAGGTACTAATCCCTCAATAGGTTGCCCATGCCTATAACCCCCCGAGCTAGGATTGGTCATTCTCAATACTATATAGAGATAATATCATATATATATATATATATATATATATATATATATATATATATATATATATATGTAC
>JAOTQJ010000007.1:14880828-14893097 GCA_025642045.1 Solanum sejunctum | reverse complement strand
ATAGCAAAACAGTCACAATTTCATAAATCCCAACATAGTGTGCAGTGATTTTCATAATAAATAAGACTCATAAGTAAATCAACTTTAAATCATAAAATTTTTAAGAAAAGGAAGCTTGTGCATCATGGGTGAAATGAACCCATGAAATAAACCCACATAGCTTAGCTTTGGAGATGAATTTGATGAAGATTGGAGATGGAGACTTGAAGCTTGAGAGGAAATCCTTAGTCGGAGAGGGTTTTGAGACTTGAGCTTAGGAGATAAAATATTGGCTGAGTGTTTGAATGAGTATTGGGGAATGTTTAGAATGATAAGAGAGTGAAAAATGGCTAGGTATAGGTATATTCAAGTTTGGGGACACTTAGGCTCAAGACTTATAAGCCTTAAACCACAAGAAAAATAATTGGGCAGAATTTACACAGGTCTGTGTCTGGTCCACGACATGGACCTATCGCGGAGGATAGATTTACACTGGTCCGCGACACCTGTACATCGCTACACTGTCGTGAATAAGTTCTGGAAATCAAAATTTTGGAAATTTAAAATTTCTATTTGTTTGCTCTAAAATGGGGGTTAGACCTTCTCCCCCTAATTTTGACCTTTTAAACAAGAATATGAAGTCGAATTTTTGATATTATGCATGAATTTTGAGATATATGAAAAGTATGATTTCGAGCACTTTCGAGGCACATTTTCAGACACTTTTTGGTGTTGTTTCACTAGTTAACTTTCAGCTCTCCTTTTGTTTTCCTCTTTTGCGACATAGATGTAAATATTAATAAAATATTTAAATTAATCCATTCAGCTCCCGGCTTGATTTTTCTTCTATAATTAGTTTTAGCTTTAAATTCCTTCAACTTCATGCTATTTTAATTCGACAAATAAAATATACCATTTAGCACAATCCATAAAATTTATGCTAAAAAGTAATAAATAAAAAAATCTCCAACTATGAGATAAATAAATAAATAATATATATATATGGCCTCACATCAGGTTGTCATAACTTGTTCGCATGAGTGATCGGCTCGACCATAGGATTATGAGGAGCTTGTTTCCCATTGACATTGCTACCCTTTTGAAATGGTATTCTATATGGAGATATTTTCGAAAAATTGAAAAGAACAACATTAGAGGGAAAAAGCCTTAGAATAAACTTTATATCACGATATAGATCATAAAAAAATGAAGGTTTTCTGAAATGCCTTATAGCCTCCTACTCATAGATGGGGTGCACTTCACATTGTTGAATAAGATTATACTTGGCATGGCACATATATGGCCGCACATCAGGTTGTCATCACTTGGGCTAGCATTTGAAAAGTGATTTGTCCGCATGAGTGATCGCCTAGGCCATAGGATTATGATGAACTTGTTCCCCACCAACATTGTTACCCTTTTGCAATGGTATTCTATATGTAGGTATTTTTGGGAAATTGAAAAGAATGACATTAGAGGGAAAAAGCCTTAGAATACACTTTATAGCATGATATAGATCATAAAAGAAATGAAAATTTTCTGAAATTCCTCATAGTCTGCTACTCATAGATGGGGTGCACTTCATACTGTTGAATATGATTATACTTCGTGTGGTATGTTGGACTCCCTAGTGTACTTCAAAACTTTGTACTTTGATGCCAAGTTTGTCCTAGGTGTGACATGACAATTGGAATCTCGAAGGACTCTAACAAGCTATCTTAACATATCAATAGGTATACATAAGGCAAATAAAACATCATCATAATCTATGTGAGAATAGGGAATGAGCCTCATTTCAAAAAAGGAAGGAAGGAAGCTTTTATCCCAAACGAAACTATAACATATGCCTTTTACATAATCTAATATGTCTCTACATAGTGTAGCATAGGCAGGGGCTACGAAATGTCCCTAGCTCATTCTCAAGGAAATAATAAAAGAAAAATAAAGTGTCAAAGTATCATCATGAATAACAAAGCAAGAGATAGCATAGGACGAGATTGTCCTCAAATTATGAGGACTCGCCAATTTTTCTTCAAGTAGTCTTCAAAGCTAACCACTAGATGGAGGGATGTTAGATCGAATATCATAAAACAAATATAGGTAGAGTATGTGTTAGTACTTTAAATGAGCCATGTATATGGGCAATACATTAAAATAACCCCAAAAAGTGCCCGAAAATGTGACTCGAAAGTGCCCAAATTTCTAATTTCTATATATCTCAAAATCCATGCATGACATGAAAAATCCGACTTTATATTCTTATTTAGGGGAAAAATTGAGAAGGAAACGACTATAACTCAAATTTTAGAGGACCCATAGTGAAAAATTAATTTTACCAATTTTGCAATTCCAATAGCAGTCCGCGACTGTTCCGCGACGTGGACTTGTCGCGGAGCAGTATATTTTATTATCAGTTTTCTAATCTTGATCC
Organism: Solanum sejunctum; assembly: GCA_025642045.1. Lineage (NCBI taxonomy): Eukaryota > Viridiplantae > Streptophyta > Magnoliopsida > Solanales > Solanaceae > Solanum > Solanum sejunctum. The sequence goes on along the minus strand of JAOTQJ010000007.1, from coordinate 14,890,687 downwards.
AAGGCTAATGGTTCTAGATCTTTCTTGATTGATAGGGTGAAAGCAAGGGAAGACCTTGACCCCGCCTTGTTAGAGTTGACGACCTTGGTGAGAGATGATAAAGTGGGGGGTTTTCTCCCAAGGGGGAGATGGTGTCATTTGATGTTAAGGTAGGTCATGTGTGCTTGTGGTAATGATCGGGTTCACTTGGAAATTCCACTCATGTAGGGTATGGTATGGTTTGGCAAATAGGGGAATTGAGTTTATGGTTTGTAGGTTCTTATAGAGTGTTGAGAATGGTTGCATACAGATGGGAATTTCCTATGGATATGGATATGGTACATCCGGTTCTCATGCTTCTAAATGTGTTGGTGACTCTAGACCTATAGGACTCTTTGAGGTTGTGGGTGTTGTCGAAGATAAGTTGGCTTCGGAGGAGGTCCCGTTGGGGGTATTGGATAGAAGGGTGGAAGAGTTGATTAATAAGGATCTAGTGTTCGTTAAGGCCCTGGAAGAATCATCAAGTCAAAAGTGTTTCTCAGGGAGCTGGAGCGGGTATGGAGAAGCGACATTCGTAACTATTTCATTCTATTCAAGCTTATGATAATACATCAAATCCTTTTTATGACCTTAAATCTTATGGTTCAGCCCCTATGTCATTTGCATACATTCAGGTTTATGTTGACAAGTTCATGATGATTTTAACCTTTATGTTGAGATTTTGAAAGTGATGTTTAAGTGCATTGTTGCATTCTTGTATGGGCTGAATTATCTTATTTACATCTCTTATATACATTTCTTTGACATCGGGGATGAAAGTTCTTAAGGAGTAGATATTGAAACGAACCCAAAAAGTGCAGAAAATATGCCTCAAAAGTGTTCAAATTCGTAATTTCTATATATCACAAAATTTGTGCGTGACATAGAAATCCGACTTCATATTCTTTTTCAGGGGGCAATATTGAGTGGGAAATGGGCTCGAACTTTAGAGGACCCATAGCGAAAAAGGAATTTCATCAATTTTGCAACTCCAGTAGCAGTCCGTGCTTAGTGACGCGGACCTGTCGCAGAATAGTGTATTTTATTGCCAGTTTTCTAATCTCGGTCCATGGCGTTAGGGTCTTGGGCCTATGCCTTCCCATGCATATAAATACCTATACTTAGCCATATTTTACCTTCATATCATACAAGACATTCATCAATACTCTCCCAAACACTTAGACTAATATTTCACCTCAAAAATGCAAGTGTTGAAATTCATTCCGGATCTTAAGGATTTCATTCACACTTTAATTCTCCTCCAATCTTCATCAATAAATTCTTCAAATCTAAGGTATGTGGGTTTCAACCATTGGGTCCTTTCACCCATGGTGCCCAAGCTTCCTTTTTACATAAATCTCATATTTTTAAGTTGATTTACTTATGGTCTTATTTACTATGAATTTGACTATGAACTATGTTGGGGTTTCATAAAAGTGTGACTATTTAAGCGTGTTTTGGGCTATGAATCTTTGATCTATCTTGAGATTTGATGAAGGATTTTGATGTATATTGCATGAGAGTGTTACTAAGTATTGGTGGGTGATCTTACATTGATTTTTTTGCATGTTTCTCTCTTTAATTGTATGATTTTGTACTAGCATTGCATACCCACCAAGTTTTTGATAAAATGCCTTTTTAAGGATTCCTAAAGTTTTGATGATCTATTGGTTTATTTATGAGTAAAGTGACTTTATGATGATTTAGGGCTTTCTAAAGATGTGTTTAAGTTATAAAAATGTTGATGATGTTGTAGGGCCGGATTAAGCCTCCCCTCCCCCTTTTTTTAAAAGACCTCTTGTGAGCCTTTTGATGTTAATGCAAGGGTAATGTTGATGATGACCTTTCATGTTGAAAGTTAGGCTCACCATTTGAGGTCAAGGATGTTTTAGAGCTCCTCATGCTATGTCTTTATATTTATTGCAAGTTATTAAAGTATGGTTATTATAAGTGAAATTAGACTTAGCACCAATGGATGGAGGGTTGCACTCTTTCCTTGAATTATGTGCCAACATAGGTGTATATCTTTTACCCTTGCTATACTAGTGAATCCATTTAGTGCACTTTACCATGAAAATATCTAATCCGAAATGGGGGGTGACCTCGTAAGGAAGGTCACTTAATCTGAAATGGGGCGGGTCCTTGTAAGGTGAAGCATGGTCATAAATCCTTTTCGAAATGGAATAGTTTCCCATAAGGAGGATTACTTCATCCGAAATGGGGCAGGACCCCTAAGGTTGAGTATGGTTTACCTTGGCAAGTAGATCACCTCTTTACCAATGAGGGGTAATCATTGGAATTCCAAATTATAGCTCACTTGGTCTTATTCTATGTCAGTTAAGGTTTCTTCCCACACTCATATATAATGTTCTATGTAAGATTAAATGATTTGCAATGCATGATTTACTGAAGCATTGATCAGATATGCCATATTGCTATTATGCTATCTGTTGCTTATTATTACGCATTTTGATTATGTTGTCTATCTCTTGTTGTATAGCATCCTACATACTTAGTACATTCAAACGTACTAACACATACTCTATGCCTACATGATAATATCATGTAGGAATCGGAGCTCCTCACGATCATCCTCATCCTCCCCGTGGCTAGTACTATCTCTACAAAGCAAGTTCGTGAGTCCTCAATTTCAAGGACAATGTCTTTGATCTTATGCTATGTATAAAGACTCTCTTTCTTTTATTGTATGCTTTTGACTATGAGGGTGAGACCGGTTGCTTGTATTATCCCCCACTAAGTTCTATGTTTAGAGGTGTTGTTGGATAAGTTATGTAATGATGTTGTGAGCTTTGACTCTCTTGACTCTTATATATTTTAATGCTATGAAAGACTTCCCTTAGTCCCTTTACCCTCATTTCTACTATCTATTGTTGTTTAATTGTTTCTATAATCAAGGATGTGTAATAATATGCTAAGAGCCTTGTTTGGGGTTCCTTCGAGTTCCCCATTCGCCGTGTCATGTCTAAGCCCTAGGCTTGGATCGTGACATACATGATATTCATATACATATACATGATATGAAATAAATAGTACATAAGTCATTGGATGCTAAATTGTGATAGTATAGGCATAAGATAAGACATGAAGCAAAGCATAATTAGAATCATGGTCAAAGCATCAAAATCATATTAAAGCTTAAAAGTAACATAATCATTTCGTGGAATATCAATCTTAATGGACAATAAGACCATGCGAGTTATAATATGGAATCTCGATGTTAACTCTACATCGAGAAAATGAAAAATTACTTGTTAAGGTAGACTATATGATGGTACACACAATAAAGCTATATGCGGATTCACTAGCTACACCTTAAACGCAGCCTATGGCGGCACATAGTTTTAAAGAAAAGGTTGCTACTAGGATTTCCTTGGGAGAATAACCTTAACGTCCTCTGGATTGAACCTCATCTTAATCCTTCTAGGTGCTAAGTGAAATCCCAATAGAAAACAAATCATGTTACAATGGTCAATCATAAACTAATCATCGCTTTGAATCATCAAAATTATCATTCATTTAGAAAAGCTCATCAAAACCTTAGTGATTCGTCAATGTGAAAAATGTCCTATCACATCTGAAGTCCATGGTTAGATGAGAAAACCCTTTCACCAACATTCATTTATCATTTAGAATTTTCACAGATCATACGTAAGTATCTTCATAAAACGTAGGTGAAATCCTCTTTTATTCATGATCATAGTTCAACACAGACTAGGGTAATTGAGTTCAAATCTCAAATTAATTTCAAAATATGTAATTTAATAAAATTAATCCCTAATCACAATAGAAATCATCAATTGAAATTATTATTATAAGAACCCATGTTGATAATCATGAACCATATAAAGTCTTGTAGAAAAATTTCTTATAAATCATTAAAATAATAAAATTAAGAATTATTCATGCATAATTCGGTCAATAATCATTTATCAAAACTTAATTTATGCAATTGAAAGAGAACTGCTCAACATCCATAATGAGATCACGAACCCTAGATAGAAAGAATCTAGAAATTCACGTGAAGAAATAATCTATTTCATGCAATTTACATCAATTCATATTGAAATAGATCAAAAACCATATTATACATCATAATTTGAGAAATTGAAATCTATAAAAATTCATACTTGAAATTAGATGAAAATTGAAAATTAAATGAGCTTCATAGGTGAAAGAGACCCATAGATGTAAACCCACATACCTTGGATAAGATATTGGAAGAAAATTTGGAGAAGTTGTCTTGAAACTTGAAGAAATTGACTTGATCTTCAATGGAGCTAGGGGTGACAATTGGGCGGGTTGGGTTAAATTTGAACGAGTTATAATGGGTCAAGACACCAAATGGGTCAAGATACCAAATGGGTCAAGACCCAACCCAACCCAAATTTACTTGGTCAAAATGGGTTGGGTCAAAATAAATTGAGTAACGGGTTATAGAGTTGTCAAGACCCAATTCGACCCGATTTTTACTAAGTTTACTTATTTTATTTGTTCTTTTTTAATATTTTAGTACTTGATTAAATTATATTTTTCTTTATTATGGCTATATAAAATGTATCAAATTGAAAAAAAATATTTTGAAAATATTTTAACAAGATTTCTATCGAATTAATTTGGGTTACATATCAACCCAATTTTAAATGAGTTGAAATGGGTTGGGTTGAGATGTGTTGAACTAAAAAGTGGGCGGGTTATCACTTCAACAGGTTGGGTCGGGTTGGACTTAAATTTTGCCACCCCTAAATGGAGCCTTTCTTGAAGAAGAAGAAAGTCTTGGGAGGATTTTCTAGAGAGAAATTTTGTGAATTAAAAATTAGACGAGAATGAGAGAGTTTGGAGGGTTTACGATAGTTAATAAAATAGAATTTAGTTCCAAAAATCGTCTAGATTCATTAACTAATAAGCGGGAAAAATTCTAAAGTACCCCCACTTAAATATGAAATCAGACCACAGTGATCGGTTTAGTTTGTGACGTAGAAATGGTTCATCATAGACCATTTTCGAGCAAAGTCCAATTTTAGCCAAATTTTGATCAAGGGCAAATTTAGGCTAACCTGAAGCAGGTCCGCAATGCGCCACTAAACTTCAATATTCTTCTCTTTTTATAACATGAATTTAAAAAAGATTTTTCTTGCAAAGTTAGTTGAGGAAGAAAAATAAATTCTCTTCAACTTAAATCTAAAAATATGTATACTCTATTTATAAGTTTAAAAACAATGGTAGCTAATAAATTATATGGTACTCTTTAATTTGGACAATATTTAAGAAAGAAAAAAGAAAATTTTAAAAATTTATAATCTAAAATAATATATATATATATATGATTAAAAATTATTTAAAAATTTTAAAATTAAATTATCACCCACTGGAAAAAGGTTTGGAGTACTACTCTACAATAATTCAAACCCGCTGTGCTAGTCTCGTTTCCCTCGCACATGTTAAGAAGTCTGGATTCTCTGTTGCTCTTGTTTGTTGTAAAGGAGAAGAAATGAAGTTCAAGATAAATTATGATGGAAAATATTATCTATGCACAGTTGCATTTTACTCAAATGCCTGAAAAAGGCAAAGAAATGGAACATGTTCTTCCCTTTCCTATTTACAGCATGTGACATCTGACACATTCTTCATCTTCAACTGAAACTCGGTTACACGCACGCATAGCATATTTTGTGTTGCTTGACGTTATCTTCGATACCAAGTCAAGGATTTTTCTTTGCGGTCAATGGCTGCTTCTTCGTCTAGAGGACGAAGTAGCTTGCCCTTTCAATCTCGTAAGCAATCCACTCCATTTTCGCCTTCAAATTCCTTCATGAATGGTCGCTTTATGCTTCGATCAGTCTCTTCTTCAACCACATCCTGTATTCGCTCTGGCTCCAGATCCACGACTCCAAGCGGGAACCCAACGGATTTCACTTACTCACGAGCTCATGGGAACCGTTCGCAGGTTAATTATCCTTCCACTGAGGAGTTAATTAATGAGCCGGTCGATGTGTCCAGATCTGGAGATAGTATTTCCGTCACTGTAAGGTTTCGCCCAATGAGGTATATACTATGTCTAGCTGATTTTATTTCGATCTATGTAATGGTTTATTGGAGGAATTTGAAGTGTTTTAAGGTTTGAATTGAGACAATGCGGTAAGGATTTGGTGTTATCGTGTGGTGGCAGTGAGAGAGAATATCAGAAAGGCGATGAAATTGCGTGGTATGCAGATGGTGATAAAATTGTGCACAATGAGTATAATCCTGCAACCGCTTATGCCTTTGGTACAATTCTAACCATTTTTTCCGTCTTTTCATGATTTTAATTCTGCTTGCTCTAAATAATATAGTCAATTATTTGGGAATAGTATGGAGTTTAAAAACTTCCCCAGTCATTTAGAAGCTGGAATTGCCTATTATGATGGTTATTCCAAGTTCTTTAAAAAAAAATAAATCTTTTTTCATATTTTGATTTCTAGACAAAGTATTCGGACCTGATACAAGTACCCAGGAAGTCTATGAAGTAGCTGCGCGACCTGTTGTCAAGGCTGCAAGGGAAGGCATAAACAGTATGATAATTGATAGTTGATGTGTAATATCTGCTAGCACGTCAGGTTTTGAGTTAGATGGAACATGTCTATGAGTCATTTTGTTTACATAATTCAGTTCAAAGGCCACGTTTGAAGAAAACTAATCTCTGCCAAGTGATAGCAATAGTTGAGCTATCTACTGAATGTACTGATAGAACTAGGCAACTCGCAGCTCCAAGGGACTATGTTCTTAGGCTGAAGTTTTTTCATTTGAGTGGAGCGAGTTGCATTTTCCAGTTCAGTCCATCAACACAAGATCCACTGATTATGCAGGCACCGTTTTTGCTTATGGTGTTACAAGTAGTGGCAAGACACACATTATGCATGTAAGTTATTCCTTTGTGATATCTCCTTATTGCTTGAATTCCACAGTAGCTTTGCTGACTTTTGCTGCACCCCATACTAAACAGTTAGGATTATTTAATTGCTAACTACTGACAAAGTTGGTTTAAGAATATTTCCTTATAATTCATTGGGCTAGTGGTCTGTGAAAGTGGGTGGAGAACATAATATCATGGGTTCAAATTCTAGTGGAAACAATGATTAGCCTTGATGGATAGAGGAGCTACCCCTGTAGAATTAGTTGAGGTGCACATGAGCTAGTCTTGACACCACATTGAAAAAAAGTTAGTTTAAGAAACGGTGGTACTTTTATATTTATTGCATTGTTTAAATTGAATGGTCAAACTAAGTATTCACTTCATTTTGGTAATTCCCTCCTTGCCCACCTCCCCCCCTCTCCAAAAAAAAGGGGGGGAGGATTACACAAAATAGACCTAATATGAAATTATTAATGGACCCAATCTAAACTATTTACCATTAATGGACCCATGACCCAAATTATTTACCTTCTTAGGCCTCTTTCCCCTTTTTATTTCGTCCTGATGTTGTGCTAATATCATGTTGACATCAACATGAATACTATGAGATAATCCTCTATGATACTCCGTGTTATATACATACCATACCGACATCATATAGAATGAGTTCAATCCTCTATGATACTCGGTATATTGATACCCAATTGGTATCATATAGGATTATGTTTTATTTTAAAAAAACAAATAAAAAAATTATTAATCTCTAAATTAGTAGAAAATATATCTTGTGATACTCTATCAGTATATTTATACCATATATCTATAGGACTAGACAATTATTAAAATTACAAAATTATTTATTAAACTCTAAATTAGTAGAAAATATATTCTTGTGATACTCCATCGGTATATTGATACCCTATCAGTATCATATAATTTTGAGCTCTTTTTTTAATAAATAAAATAAGTAAGAGAAAATTATTAAAGTTACAAACTTATTTATTAATTCTAAATTAGTAGAGAATATATTCTTTGTGATACTCTATCCGTATATTGATACCATATCGGTATCATGTAGGACTGAGTTTAATCCTCTATGATACCTTGTCGGTATATGTATACCCTATTGGTATATCATACAAAGTAAGTGCTGATGTCAGCGCGCGAATTCTAATAGTAGGGGGCATAAATTGTAAAGGGGTATACGGATGTAAATAGTTTGCTTCCAAGGGGCATAAGCTTACTTTTCACCCCAAAATAAGGAAAATAAATAGATTAACGATATATCCTTATAAAAGCGCTAAAAGCCTAACTAGCGGTCAATAAAGTGGGTTGAGAACTATAAAGTTTCAGGTTCAAATCCTAGTGGAGGCAAAATACTAGGTGCTCTCTTCCTCTCTACCCAAGTCTTGTTGGACAGAGTTTTATCGAATACTTATGCTGGTTGCTGGTAGTAGGTATCTTGTAGAATTAGTCGAGGTGTGGCAAAATGGCCCCAATGCCACAATTATATATATCTTCTTTTTGGTAACTCCAGTTTTCGAGCCAGTTTATGCGCAGCTTGACTTCTACGACATATCTTCCACTAATAATGTATAACTCTCTCCACCCAATACTAGTGTAGACGGAAAGAAATCACCCAGAGTCTGTTTGAAAAGCCACTTGGTAATTGGAAGGGTGTAATTACTAGGGTAGTAACTACCAACCTAATAATTACACAACCTAATAATTAAAATGACCTATTTGGTGCCACAATGTAATTATAAGTATACTGTTTGGTTGCACAAGTACAATCTAAGGTTATATTAAGGGCCATTATAAATAATGTTAGATTAGATATTTAAGATATATATTGTCTTTTGAAATATACTAATTAATGAATATGTGTTCTTAATTTATATTACAAAAATAATAATTGATTTATATTTTTTAAATTAGTAAATTTTAATTAGATTAATGATAAAAACTAAAAGTACAAGATTTCAATGATAATCATAAAATGCATGTTTGGCAAAAATGGTAATACTTTTAATATAATGTCATAAAGTTATTAAAACTTTTGATATAAAGATAATCTATCAAGTCTAACTAAAAAAATAAATGGCTTGCAATGTGAAAAGTCAATACTACTTAAAAAAAATGAAATTGAAAATATAACATAATTTGTTAAGTTTTGATAAACCATAATACACGCATGTCAAATTTCAACATAACATGCATAAATATACAACAACATATCGAATGCAATCCCACAAATATGATTTATAAAAAAGGTAGCATAAGTCTCTAATCTTATTCAACAATGAATTCTACTTTAATTTAAAAATTAGAATACTAACAAATTATGCTAATAAAAAATAAAGTAGAATAAATAAAAAATTAGATAATGTGAAACTAGCATGAAAATCACATAGAGAAGTAAATGTTGAGAATGAGAAAGAAATGAAATATAATAATAAAAACTTCCTTATTTTCAGAAAATATTAAAATAACAAAAATAAAAATAGTTTTCGTAAATATTAAATATTAGTAATTTAATAGTAATAGGACACTATAACAATACTTTATATATTTTAATCCTTGTAGTACTTAAGCGAGTATGGAGTGGAGTGTTGGCCAATTAAAAAGGCACATGTTCAGAAGATGTACGTCGCAGAGATGAGGATGCTGAGATGGATGTGTGGTCACACTAGGAGTGACAAGGTTAAGAATGAGACTATTCGGGAGAAGCTAGAGGTGGCCCCGGTGGCCGAAAAGATGAGGGAAGCGAGATTGCGATGGTTTGGACATGTGTGGAGAAGGCGTACCGATGCTCCTGTTCGGAGGTGCGTGAGGTTGGTTCTAGGAGATAATGGGAGGGGTAGAGGTAGACCGAAGAAGCACTGGGGGGAGGTGATCAGACAAGATATGACTGAACTTGATCTCACTGAG
>JAOTQJ010000007.1:14818719-14880728 GCA_025642045.1 Solanum sejunctum | reverse complement strand
TTTTGAGATGAGGGTTCCCAGGAAACAGCCTCTCTACCTCTATGATAGTGGTAAGGTCTGCGTACATTCTACCCTCCCCAAACCCCACTTGTGGGATTTTACTGGGTATGTTGTTGTTGTAGTACTTAAGCGAGTAGTTATTCACTTTAGTATTTTAGTTCGTAATTAACTAATTATAGCTTTTGCAAGTTTGTAAACATATTTTTCGTACTGTATTTGTTTTTTTATTAATTCAAATTCTGATTATCATTCTGATCAGGTAAACCGAAAATCGAACCATTAAAGGACTTAAAACCAATAAACCGAAAACCGATAAAAAATATTTTATTGGTTTAACATATTTAAAAACCGAAAACCGATAAACCTAACTGATAATGTACAAAACCGAACTGAACCGACCGATGCACACCCCTAATTGCTTCATTTTGGTCTTTTCTATCATCCCCCGCCCTGAAATTTTTCTTTATCACCACAATAATTTAAGATATTGGTTCCTGTAGGGAGATCATATTTCTCCAGGTATAATTCCGTTGGCGATAAAGGATGTTTTTAGCATCATTCAAGATGTAAGCCAGCTTAAAATCCATGTTCATTTAAAAGTTTGATGCTGTACTTCTCTTCAAGCATGACCGTAAAGTGCATGCCATTCTTCACTCTTATTCAAGCTTGATAGCATTTCGTGTTTAAAATGCTAGATTGCCTTTATGAAAGGATTACTTACTCTTATCCAAACAAAAAGTGTGAACTAATCGTTAAAATTGTCTTTCAGACTCCTGGATGCGAGTTCTTACTTCGTGTGTCATATCTTGAAATCTATAATGAGGTTAGTATGGTGTACATTAGCCATCTACTTGTGAATATGCTGAAAGTAGCACTGAACTAGAAAGATAAAAAATTAATTACACCGAAAGAGCATCCTTTGTTATAAATGCTGTATCCATCTTTAGAACGTTGGTGAAATTTATGATTCCCTGCTTCTGTGTAACATAAAAGACAGCTGATGTACACCGTGAAATGATTTCTGAAGTAGATTTATCATCTCTCTTTATTCTCTTGTCCGCGGTATTACTGGTTTAATTTCTTCTACCAAATATTAACTTGAGTTGGTGTGCTTGCTCATCATGGTTACAATTCCAGGTCATCAATGACTTGCTGGATCCAACTGGTCAGAATCTACGTGTCAGGGAAGATAATCAGGTATTGCTTTCTAGTAATACGAGTTGTTGCTGTTCAGGGAAATTGCAGGATTATTGAGCAAGAGTTTTTAATTTGTTTCTATGACCTGTTCTAGAAGTTCTTTTTGGTAGTCTGATCTCATTCCTTTGATATGTTTGTTTTTCAAGATGAGAATGATTCAGGAACAGGAAATATCACAGTACACCTAATGATGATCGTTTCCTCAATTGTAGAAAATTATCAAGAAACTTGTCTGCCAGCACAGGATGTATATTTGAGAGTTATATATGCTATCAATTTAATATGACCACCCTCTTTATTTCTCAAAACTCAAAGTAATAAATAAGTAGTAGAAGTTAGCATATTAAGTTTACAACAACATACCCAGTGGAATCCCACAAGTGGGGTTTGGGGTGGGTAGAATGTACGCAGACCTTACCGCAACCTCATAAAGTAGAGAGGCTGTTTCCTGGAAACCCTCGTCTCAAAAACCCATAAGTAGAATAAACTAGATATGAAAAAATAGAAGGAAAAGAAAGTGAAACAGATAGGACGACTAACAACACAAAGCACATGATGGTGTGTAAATCAACATGATATAATGATAACATCATGTATATGACAGATCATGAGAACATATGATATAAAACACGATTACTCCTACTACCCTACTATACCTCAGGGCCAGACATCCACCTAACCTTACCAACCAATAATTCACGACCTCCACTCCTTTCTATCTAAGGTCATATCCTCGGTGAGATCACGTTTCACCATATCTTGTCGGATCACCTCCTCCCAATACTTCTTTGGTCTACCTCTACTCCTCCATGTAACTCCCAAATCCAACCTCTCGCACCTCCTAATAGGAGCATCGTTACTCCTTCTCTGCACATGTCCAAACCATCGCAATCTCGCTTCCCTCATGTTATTAGCTACAAGGGCTACCTCTAGCTTCTCCCGAATGGTATCATTCCCAATCTTAGCATATTAAGATTGAAGTACTTAAAAGGAAGATTAGCTTCATGGCAAATGCAGTATTTATCTATGTGAGTGTCATGACCCGGTAAGCCAATTACCCAGCCCTAGGGTACCTGTCCTAGCTCCTCTACTCACGATCATAACCAATAGGACAATACAAATAACCAAAACCTATCCAGAACCTGGAAGTCAACTGTATAGAGCTACAATAGACACAGGGATATAATCATATACATATGTCAATGACCATAATAATATACAAACCAAGAGTGCTCCTACAAATACAAACCACAACTACAAGGTACAGGCCAATATCTAGAAAGAATAGATGACCATCAAAAGGAAGGAGACTGCAAAGTAGCCAGAGTTGTCGGTGCTCACCAAATGTCTCCTGAGCGCTCCTGAATCCCCCAAAACTCACTACTTCTAGCTAGAGCCTAGACCTGCACCATGAGAAAATGCAGAAAGTAGGGGGTAAGTACCAGAAAAGACACCCAGTAGACATCATTGGCCGACCGAGTGAAATAGTGAACATATAGAAAGCTCAAGTATATAAAGAACTGCTGCAATGTAGCAAAATGAACTCAGATCAAGCATAAGCATGTCGGGAACCCGTAAACCACAACTGAATCAACCAAGGTGATGAACCATGCTAACTGAACCAACCCAAATGATGAACAAGGATAACGACCGACGAAGAATGAGTAGGCCCATACCACAACCGTCCCCATTCGAAAGATAATGCTGTACGTGGGTGCAAGGCCCTAATATCTATGCCTGTATGCCGACTGGGCCCCTATAATCCCAGAAGGTACACTTGCACACAATCGGATCAACCAGTCACAATAGAACCTAGCTCTCCATATCACATGGTCACATGTCAGCTGTACGTGGGTGTAAGACCCTAGTATCTAGGGAAAACTAAGCTTGTACTGCTTTAAAGAAAACTATTTACATCCATATACCCCTTTATATTTTATACCCCCATATTGTTAAAATTTTCCCCCTAATATTAAAATTCGCGCTCTACTGACGTCAGCACCTACTTGTATGATATACCAATAGGGTATACATATACCAACAAGGTATTATAGATGATTAAGCTCAGTCCTATATGATACCGATATGGTATCAATATATCGATAGAGTATCACAAAGAATATATTTTCTACTAATTTAAAATTTAATAAATAAGTTTGTAACTTTAATTATTTTTTTGTAATTATTTTATTTATTAAAAGAACCTCAAAATTATATGATACCGATAGGATATCAATATACCAACGGAGTATCACAAGAATATACTTTCTACTAATTTAGAGTTAAATAAATAATTTTGTAACTTTAATAATTTTCTAGTCCTATATGATATCGATATGGTATAAATATACGGAGTATCATAACAAATATATGTTCTACTAATTTAGAATTTAATAATTTTTTTATTTGTTTCTTATTTATTTCTTAAAAAGAAAAATCCTATATGATACTAATTGGGTATCACTATACCGCCAGAGTATCACAAAGGATTGAGCTCATTCTATATGATATCGATATGGTATATATATACCCCGAAGTATATTTCATAGTGTTTATGTTGACGTCATGCTGACGTCGAGTGCAAAATAAAAAGGGGTGAGGGGTAAAAAGGTAAATAGTTTAGGTCATGGGACTATTAAGGTTAAATAGTTTAAATTAGGTCTATCAAAGGTAAATAATTCCAAATTATGTCTTAGTCTGAATGCCCCCGAACCCCCATAAGTCTAGAGGGTATACCCACGCACAATCACAGCGTGAATAGGTGTGTGGATCCATGCTAATCAACTAGGCCTCCGCCCCTAACAATCACATGTCAATTGGTCCTTGACCCTGTGCCAGAACGTGGCACTCCATCCAAATATACATGCGTAATGGTGGGACGTATCCCTCGCAGGAGAAAGAATCCCCCTAGCATAAACAACCGTGTCTCAACTTAAAATATCATTACGGGGCCTAGGCCCCAAAGATGGAATCAGCAGGGTCCTCGACACAAAATGTAACCAATGGGGTCCACGGCCCATAATCAATCGGTGGTTTCAGACCCGAAACAATCGGTGTGTCATATCTCTCTCTGAACAAATAACACTTTCTCAAACCCAGAATGTAACCAATGGGGACCCCCGATCTAACCATCAACAGGTGCCCGATCTTTAGAATCAACATTCGCTACCTGACGTCACAGTTGTGGTCACCAGACTCGGACTTTGAGGGCGCGACTCCTGGGCCCTGAACACTGGACGTGACCACCAGAGCTCGTCAATAACGGGGAGCATCATCTAGGACTCTAGATATCCAAACAAGCATTCACTCAACTAGTCTATCCGGATCCAGAACTCCGAAAGTCATATCGTGCCCAGAGTGAACGTAGGCTACGACAATCTTATCATGCCCAGAGTGAACGTAGGCGACGACACTCACAACCTAGGTATCCACAATCTCAATCCAACCCACACAACCGTAACCACCACCTCTCTCAGATACAACAGATACCCCAATATCAGATGGAAAGAACCAGTGCACAACAACTATCAGCAGTACATCGGAGTGTATATATCATAAATCACCTTAGAGTCATGCCCAACTAAGGCCAAGTATACCATAACCTCATCATTCCCAAGTGCCGAGAGTAAATATAGGCAATGATAGTCATAACATAGGTATCCCATGCGATCGAGCCCCGTAGAGTCATGTCTATACCAAAATCAAGCCACAACACGACACATAATCCACAAAAAGCCTCACAACTAGTATATCTCGGTAGTATCAGGCTACACACTCTTACAGATAAGAGTTAGGCCAGAACACATGCCTATCCCACGACATTTAGCCTATACTCAACTTTTACCAGGCCCTTTCCTGTGTAAAGCAACTCATCAACCTAAGCTAAGGCCCAAGAGGCTAGACAATTAGAAGGATGTCACTTACTAGAATCATATCGCAGCCCAGCTGCTACAAAGGATATTGCCTAAGGCAACCATGTGTTTTTCCCATAAGCCATGTATCTTATCTTGGCATAAGACATTGTTTTACCAGTGGTGTCTAGCTTAGAATAGTATTCACTGATCATTCTCTTAATATCTTTTGGATCGTAAAACTTATTCCCTACCTGATCTTTTAAGCTAAAGTTTCTATTTTTCCTTCTTCTTTATGTAGTGGTAATATGAAAGAATTTATTGTTTGCATCGCCATCTTGTAATCATTGGAGTCTAGATTTGAGCTTCTAAAATTGCTCCTCTAACTTGAGAATGTTGCTTAGTTCCTCTGATAGTTCGCTTTCTAGGTTCTTAAGGAAATGACTTGTCATCTATTTAGGTTTTTTTTGGATACCCTGGATTCTAGCCATAATTTAATTTTTTTTTATGAAAAATATTTTCGAAAGTCTTAGTGTTCCATTCATTAGCAGTCTAGGTAAATGCCTCATTGGATATTATGTTTGGTTGATTGATCCAGGCATTCTGCACCACATTTACAAAAGATGGATGTGAGGTCCTCATAGATTCTAATCTAAAGATGCTATTATCTTTGGGGATTCTTTTGTGAAGCTCGAGTTTAATTGCACAGTGATCCGAATGAATTCTCATTAGATGACTTACACTAGCTTCTTGGTAAAGGTTAATCCACTCGGGATTTGCTAGATAGGTATCAAGTCTTTCCATAATCAGAGTCCTACTTTTTTTTTTCCTTTTATAACCCATGTGTATCTTCGGCCCTTAAAACCTAAATCAAGAAGACCGCAATGAGTCCACCAAATTTTTCACTTGCTTTTCATTAAGGTCTCCCCCTACTAACCATGGTCCTTTCTAGTTTTTCGCAACAATTTTCAAGTTATTCCATAGAATAAGTTTTTCATTCAATAAATTACTAGCATATATAATGGTGAGTAACCAAACTTTGGGTTCACTGTGTACCTTAATCATTGCATGGTTGATCCACATTAACCTTGTCGCTCTTCCACATAATTGTGATTCCGCCTGAATCTCCTTGGGCGGGAACTTGTATCAAGCTGCTAAACCCGAAGTCTCTTGCGATGTTTTGATGTTCCTCATGTTTAGTTTCCAGTAAGGCGACTAGACTTGGCCTATTGTAATCCGAATTTTCAGCAAGCTCACCATTTTTTATTCGGAGAGAGAAGTTATTTAGCTACATTTATTTTAAGTCCAGTATTGCACTTATAGATTTACAGACTTTCCTGTATCTCTGATGTTTGAATTGGGGTTAGATAGTAAAGCTCTGGTCAATTCTGAAGTGTGTTTAGATAGTAAAGCTTCTAGGGAAAGGTGCAACATTATCTTCCTTTGTTTATCATGTTTTGAATTTTTTTTGTCCCTTTTTCATTTAATTGTCTTTTTATTTGAATATAGGAAGGAGTTTCAATGTTAGATCAAATGGACCTCCTAGTTGAGCAAGTCAAGATGCTTGCTGGAGAGATTGCCTTCAGCACCAGTACATTGAAGCGCTTGGTTGAGCAGTCTATTAATGACCCAGAGAGTTCACAAACACAAGTACGAACTCTTGTCTTTCTGGACTCAAATGTTTTATAACAATGTGCTTGCAAGTTGTAATGAGACTGATATTTTTATGAGTGCTTTTCCTGCTCGAACTAAATGATTTGTTGAGTCACTTATAGAATGTTATCACTAGGTTCTGCATTTAGCATCTCTCGTAAGGTCTTCAATTTTCTGTTGTTTAGAGAAACTTGAATGAATGCTTTTCAGAAAGTCATTATATATTATTGTTTCAGCCATGGAACATAGTCAATTCTAGAAGCATCACTAGTGGCAATGGTGATTTCTTGATATTCAAAGTTCCTAGGATCTTAGTGCCAAGTTCTAATCCCCATAGAGACAAACACACTAGGAGCCTGTTTGGAAGGATACTCCAGTAATTGGATTTGGTGTAGTTGGATGTAATTACACTATCTGACTGTTTTGGACAGGTAATTACTTGTTTAGCAGGTAATTGGGTGTAATTGACAAGGTGTAATTATATTCTCCAATTCACAGGGGGAGACTGTGAATTGTTGGTAATTACATGGGATAATTATATGGGGTAAGTACATGCAAGTTACTTTTTAATTTCTTTTTTATTTTTATTTTTATATTTTCATTTTAATTAATTTTTTATTTTCATTATTTCAAATTCTTTTTATTTTATTATTCTAATTTTTTTTTAAAAAATTGTATTTTGTTTTATAATATTTATTTTTGCATTTCCTTCTCATTTTCAATCTTTATATATCATGTAATTTCATGCAATTTTTCATACTATCTTTTTTTTTATTTATTCTATGCTTATTTTCTTCATTAGCATGATTTTATTAGCATTCTAATTTTAAAATTAAAGTTATAAATATACGTATTTTTTTAATTATAATCTATTACTATAAATATGGGATAGAATATGTTATTCTAGGAAAAAAGTTTAGAGGAAAACCTTGATTCAAGGAAAGAATTAGGGATTGATTAGTTTAGATGAACTTACTTGATCAACTATGAATAAAACATGTTTTTTGCAATATCTAAACTTTTATGTTATTAGAGCGGGACTTTTTCTCTAATGTCATACGGACAAAATAGCCTTTCACGGAGAGCATCTTTCGGGAACATCAATAGAAGACGAAAGCTCTTCTCTAGAAGCTCCCTCAGAAAATCTGATGATTCAAGGAGGCACTACTTCTCTCACATGCCCTTCCAGTTAACTTCTCATTAATTAAATGGGAAGAACTATCTGGAATGGGCACAGCTGTAAAGCTTGCAACTGATGATCGTGGAAAGCTGGGACATTTGACTGGAGAGATGAAAAAATCAGGAGTTGGAGACCCAAAGAGGAACTCCTGGAGATCAGAGAATTCACTTCTGATTGCTTGCTTAATAAATTCCATGGAACTAGTCATAGGTAAATCTTATCTTTTTTTGCCCACTGCTGAGAATGTCTGGGAGGCCGTTAGGGAGACATATTCTAATGTTGGAAATGCCTCTCAAATTTTTGGGTTAAAAATTAAATTATGACAGGCTAAGCAAGGTGAGAAGGAAGTCACTATTTATTATAATGAAACGGAGTATTTGTGGCAGGAGTTAGACTAGTGTTACAATGATGAATTGGAGTGTTCTGTGGATAGTGTGAAAGCCAAAAAAAAAGGAAGCAAATGAGAGAATTTACCTTTTTTAGCTGGGTTACATCAGGAGTTTGACGAGATCAGGTCACGAATCCTAGGAAAAAACCCTTTGCCTTCACTTTATGAAACTTTTTCTGAAGTTAGGAGAAAGGAAACCAGGAGGAAAGTTATGTTAAAACTTGATCTAATGTTGAACTAAAATATGCTATAGACTCTTTAGCTCTTGTAACGGCGAAGAACGAAAATGACAAAAACAAAAGGCCATGATATGATCATTGGCACACTCGTGAACATGTTGGAAGATTCATGGGAAACCACTACACTGGAAGAAGAAGGGAGTGGATAATCGTGGCTTAAAATATCAAAATGGTCAGGCCCTCCAAACAACTTATTTTTATCAAGGGCAACAATCTTCTCTAGAAACGTTTCTATTTACACAGGAACAACTGGAAATTCTAGATAGACTCCTTCAATCTCCACAATTTCATCCAAATGCACCAAATTCTTGTAGTCCTTCTTGTTCTTTTGCTGAAACAAGTATTGTATCGTCTCCTTTTCTTAGTGCAATTCTAACCAAATAGATTTTTGGATCATAGATTCAGGAGCTAGTGACCACATGACTGGAAGTTCCCGTTCTTTCTCTACTTACACTTTTTGTGCAGGGGAACAATAAAATCAAGATAGTTGATGGTTTCTTCGCTGCAATTGCTAGAAAAGGAACTATTAAACTATCACCATCCCTCACACTTCATGATACTTTTCATGTTCCAAAACTCTCTTGTAATTTGGTTTCTGTCAGTAAATTAACCGGTTCTCTTAATTGTCATGCTATTTTTGATTCCGATTTGTGTGAATTTCAGGAAAAGGTCTTGAGGAAGATGATTGGCAGTGCTAGAGAATCTGGAGGTCTTTATTTTCTTGACAATAGGAACAACTCAACACAATTGAATCCTATTGGTTTGAACTCTACTTTTGTTTTGAATAAAGTCATGCTTTGGCACTACAGGTTTAGTGTCACGATTCGGACCTAGAGCCTAGACGTGACACGGCGAATGGGGAACCCAAAGGGACCCCAAATAAGCCTCTTAGCATATCATACACACATCGTTGGTCGCGAAAGCAATTAAACAACAACAAGAGAGTCAAGTTCATAGCATAGATACATCGTAAAATTCCAACAACACCTCTAAACTTAGAATGGAGCGGGGGCTAAGATAATTTTCGGGCTTACCCTCGTCATGTCAAATATCAACATAAAGAAGTCTTTAGAAAAAAACAAGAGAAAGTAGATAGTGTCCTCGAACTTGAGGACTCACCAAGCTTATCTTCAAGATGTCAAACTAGCCACGTGGAGGAAGATAGTCAAATGGAGCTTCGGTTCCTACATGATAACATCATGTAGGCATCGAGTATGCGTTAGTACGTTTGAATGTACTAAGTATGTAGGATGTGATGCAACAAGAGATAGACAACATAATCAAAATGCATAATTATAAGCAATGGATAACATAATAACAATATGGCATGAATGATCAATGCTTAAAGTAAAACATGCTTTGCAAATCATTCATCTTACATTGAAGACCAAGGGAGCTACAATTTGGAATCCCGATGATTACCCCTCACCGGTAATGAGGTGGTCTACTTGCCAAGGCAAACCATACTTCAAACTTACGGGAACATTACCCAATTTCGTATGATGTAACCTTCCTTACGGGAACAGGACCCAGAAAGGATTTCATTAAGAACTTCGCCTTACGGGAACACGACCCAATTTCGGGAAGAGCCTCAACAGATAGTGTACTTAATAGATCCACTAGTAAAGCAAGGGTAAAACCTCATCCTATGGTGGCACATAGTTCAAGGAAAGAGAGCACTCTCTCAATCCATTGGTGCTAAATCTAATCCCACGGAATATATAAAGTAATCATAGCCTTAATAATTCATAGAAAACATAAAAACATGACACGAGTAGCTCTAAAACATCTTTGACCTCTAATGGCGAGCCTAACTTCAAAACAAGATTTAGATTATCATCAAATATTATCCTTGCATTAACATCAACATCAAAGGGTCACAAGAGGTAAAATCTTTAAGAAAAGGGCTTAATCTGGCTTTACAACATCATCAATATTTTCATGATTTAAATACATCTTTAGAAAGCCCAAAATCATCATAAGATCATTTGACACATAAATCAACCAATAGATCATCAAAACTTTAAGAATCCTTAAAAAAATATTTTATCAAACACTTGGCGGGTGTATAATGCTAGTACAAAATCATGCAATTCAAGAGTGAAAACATATAAGAAAAACCAATGTAAATCCACCCACCAACACTTGGTAACATCCTCTAACAAGATATATCATCATCAAATCTCACAATAGATCTTAGATTTATAACTCAAAACGTGCATAGTTGAACCACATTTCATAAAACCCCAATGTAGTTTATAATCATAATCCATAATAAATAATACCCATAAGTAAATCAACTTGAAAACATACATTTTATATGAGAAGGAAGGTTGGGCACCATGGGTGAAATGACCCCAATAGTTGAAACCCACATACCTCAAACTTGGAGATTTCCTTGATGAAGATTTGAATGAGAACTTGAAGCTTGAATGAATTTCTTGAGATTTGGAATGAGTTTGGACCCCTTAATTTTGGATGAAATATTTGTCTCAGTGTTAGAGAGGGTTTTGGGGAATGTCTTGAGTGATATGGGGTTGAAAAACGACTAAGTATAGGTGTTTTTACGCATAGGAAGGCTTAGGCCCAAGACCCCAAGGCCTTGGACCGAAAAAAAAATAACTGGTAGCGAAATGTACTGGTCCGTGACGACTCCGTGTCACGGCACCAACGCGGACTACCTGTGGAATTTAAAATTTAGCGAAATTCGTTTTTCGCTACAGGTCCTCTAAAATTCGGGTTATACCTATTTTCCACTCAATTTTTCCCCCTGATCACGAATATGAAGTCGGATTTTCGATATCACGCATGCATTTTGAGATATATGGAAATTACGATTATGGGCACTTTCGAGGTACATTTTCCGGCACTTTTTGGAGTCGTTTCACTTGTGCATCCAAGTTTTTATTATTTAAGATATTTTTTACCTCAGTTATTTAGAAATAAAAATCCATCCCTATTCCAATGTGAATTCTGTGAAATAGCTAAGCATCACCAATCGTTTTTCCTTCTCAAAGATATCGAGGTTCAAAACCTTTTATGATAATTCATAGTGATGTTTGGGAACCATCTAGGATTTTAACAGTGTTTGGAAAATGGTGGTTTAAGACCTTTATTGTTGACAATCATACTAGATTGAGTTGGCCTTTTTATTGAAGGACAAATCTGAGGTTAACAATGTGTTTGAGACTTTCTATGTCATGATAGAAACACAGTTTATTAAGAAAATCAAAATTTTCGAAGTGACAATGGCAATGAATTTTTTAATGAACAATTAGGAAGTTTTTTCAAAAAAACTGGGCTAGTACACCAAGCTCTTGTCCGAATACGCCTCGACAAATTGGTATCGCCGAAAGAAAGAATAGGCACCTTTTTAGAAATAACAAGAGCTTTAATGTTTACTAGTAAAGTTCCACTACACCTTTGGGGAGAGGCTGTCTTGACTACCACTTACCTTATTAATTGGATGCCATCTCGTCCACTTGAAATTTACACCTTTTCAAGTTTTCAGGGAGAGTTTTTCTAGTTTTAGGTTATTTACAGATCTGCCTTTGAAATCTTTTGGTTGTACATCATTTGTTCATGTTCATAATCGTAGTTTACTTGAACCGCGGGCTAAGAAGTGTGTTTTTGTAGGATATGCCCCAAGTCGAAAGGGATATGTGTGTTATTATCCATATGCTAGAAAGATATTTGTAACAATGGATCAAACTTTCTGTGTCCCGGCTCTATTTTACCACTCATCTTTAGGGGGAGTATTATGTAGGTGAAGATTCGATTTTTTGTGATATTGAGGGAACTAGACATCTAGCAAATAAGAAGACTGATATTGCAATAAATATTGACGTGAGGGATCTAAGAGAAGATATAAATAGGTACGATCCAAGAGATGATAAGGAGCAAAGTGACTTAAATGATAAAAACTTAGACTTTGAACCTGTAGAGTCTTCAAATGACAGAAATAAAAATGGGAATAGAGAACAAACAAAAGATACAGGTATATTCAAGAAGGAACCATACTCAAGGAAAAAGGACCGAAGATTCTCAATGCTACCAAAAAGTTTGCTCTGCAAGACCTTATTGAAACTCAAGGTAATCTTCCAACTGATTTATTTCTAACTCCTCAAATCTCTTACTTATTGGGAAATGCAAAGGTGTTAGAAATGCTCTTAAATATCCTATTTGCATGTTTGTGTCTTATAAAAAGTTTTCTCCTAGTTATTCCACCTTTACTTCACAACTTTCTAGTGGGGAGATTCCAAAAAATGTGCAAGATGCTCTACGAGTTCCCGAGTTGGAAGGAGGCTATTTTGGAGGAATTGCTAGCCCTTGAAAAAAAATGAGGCATGGGAGTAAGTGGATTTTAGTAGGGGAAAGAAGCTAGTGGGTTGTAGATGGGTGTTCACCACTAAATTCAAATAAGATGGATCTTTGGAAAGGTATAAGGCCCAGTCAGTAGCTAAGGAATTCACACAGACATATGGGATTGATTATGTTGAGACATTTGCTCCAGTAGCTTAAACTCAATTAGAGTTTTGTTGGCAATCATGGTCTCTTCAACAGTTAGATGTGAAGAATGCTTTCTTAAATGGGCACCTAAAGGAAGAAGTCCATATGGATCTGCCACCAGGTTTTGAAGAAAAGTACAAGTCAAAGATATGTAGGCTTGGGAGATCTCTTTATGGTCTAAAACAATCTGCAAAGGCTTGGTTTGAAAGGTTTACTCAATTTGTGAAGAAGCAAGGGTATGGTCAAGGACAAGTAGATCACTTAATGTTTACTCGACATTTACTAGAAGGAAAAACAACAGTTCTTATAGTGCATGTCGATGATATCATTTTCATAGGAGATGATGTGGTTGAAATAAAAAATCTATAGGAATGTCTTGCCTCAGAATTTGAGATAAAGGACCTAGAGATTGAGTTGGGTGATTTGACGCAATTCGATAGTACATAATTATATATATGTCATTCTACACATGCATATTAAATATTTTGTATTTATCACTAATTTGGTTGTTTTCATACAATTATTTTATGATTTTTCCAATTTATATGTAGTTACCTTGGTAAAAAGGAAAATGATTTGTTCATCTTCTTCCTGTTTGCACTTTTTCTTTGTATTTTAAAGGGGGGGTGGGGGTGGGGGTGGGTTAAATTGATAGATAGATTCCACTAAAATAAATTAGTATTCACAAAGTTCATTACCCCCTTAAAACCCGTAGAATTCATCTTTTTGATGAATTTTGTATAATCACTACTACTCATAAAGCTACCAACAAATGTTAGATAGTCAGATGAAGGAATGGGCCAAAAGCCCAAAACAACCTGCCCCCTTCCCTGCCTCATTTAAAGTTCGTAATATATATGTTTTTCCCCCGCTCCTTATAAGTGTTACCTTGTCCTGCCCCATTTTCCATCCCTAGACTCGGGGATTACATCTTACTATTTCGGATTACCAGAGGGTGCTGCTCACTATAGTTATTTCTGTGTCATAATGACTCCAAAAAAATATGGGAGTTTTCTATGATGTTTTACATTTGCACCTCCAGGCACGAATGCAAGAAATGAAGGAGAAAGACCACAAGTACTTGGGTAATGGTGATGCAAATTCGCATATATGTAAAGTGTGTTTTGAGTCGCCTACTGCTGCAATGCTTCTTCCTTGTCGACATTTTTGTTGTAAGATGCAGTTTAGTTCTTTGTTTCTATTATTTCTGCTCTCATGTTATAGGCTGTTCTAATGCGGGTCTTAATATTGCAGTGTGCAAGTCTTGTTCCCTTGCCTGCATTGAATGCCCAATCTGTAGGACAACAATTGCAGATAGGATTTTTGCTTCTACTTGACGTTGCTCGTCATCTGAATGGAATGATGTGCACAAAAAGGTTTGAGCCTCATGAATCACACTTTCACCTTTGTGCACACATACATTCTGAAAGATATTTCTGACTCTCTCTCTCCTCTTTATTGCAGGAGTTCATTTATTCTTGTCAACTTGCCATTTTCTATGATATTCTTTTATTAGTTCAACTGTATGTAAATTTACAGCTACCCTAGTCAAATGCTATATTATTTTTACAACGTACTATTAAACAAGAAGACGCAAAGCAATAAAGGAAGTGCAGAAAATTAGTAAAATCTGAAGTTCTCGAGGAGTTTCTATACGATCTTCTTCATCTTTAAATGTAATGTATAGAACAGATGAGCAATACAGGATGTCATGTTAATGTTGTATTTTCCACAAACACTTGTTGGAAAAAATTAAAACCCTTCTCCCCTAAACCACAAGATCTCCGCTCCTTTTGCAAAAAGGAGAAAAATTGAGAAACAAAACAACATAAGAATTTAACATGAAAAACCCCAAACTAGGAAAAACCACAACCATTGTCAAAAGGTAACAATCGACCATTATGTGAAATTTTTTTACAATTATATAAAATCTCAGTACATTCTCCTAACAAACAATGTTAGAAATGTATTTGGTTTGGTACATTTAAAAACATAACTTAAATCCACTTATATAGGCAAATCTCTAAGCTATTCTTCAATAATTTTTCAATGTGGGATAGTGACCCTTTTTATTTTAAGCAAAATCCCAACAAAACAGCCTCTCTACTTTTATGAAGTAGCGGTAAGGTCTGCGTACAATCTTCCCTCTTCAGACTCTACTTGTGGAATCTCACTGGGTATGTTGTTGTTGTTTTGAACCGTTTAAAAGTGGCTACATAATGTATGAGTGGTAGTGGTTAAAATTGTAAATGATTAGTTGAGTTTGCCATGCAGTTAGTTATGCAGTTAGATATTAGTAGCGACACAAAGATGCATTTTAATGGCGGTGGATGTAATGATCCTCATGGACCTTTCAGATTTTTTCATCTTGTTTTTCGTGTTTTGGTATATTATTTGTGGCTTGTGGTGCTCAAAATTACACCATAAAATAATATAGTATGTTCCTAGTTTTCAAGCACGTGTGTTCTATACTAATTAAAAATAATCAATTTAACATTGGTGTACAAAAATAACATAGAATAAGAAAGTGATGAAAAACCTATGATAATTTAAAGATATCAGATATACTAATCAAAAATAATCAATTTAACGTTGGCGTACAAAAATAACATAGAATAAGAAAGTGATGAAAAACCTATGATAATTTAAAGATATCAGATATAAATATGGAGGAACTTGATTTTACTGAGGACATGACCTTAAATAGAAAAAAGTGGAGGTCACGAATTAGAGTAGCAGGCTAATGGTAGGGTTAAGTGTTTTTTTTGGCCATGTATTCGCATTACCTGTTATTTTATGTATTAGTTTACCTTATTTATATACTGTCATTATTAGCCGTTACTTTTTTATTCCCTTCCCTCCTTTTGTCATATCTAGTTCGTTCTTACTTACGGGTTTTGAGACGAAGGTTTCCAGGAAACAACCTCTCTACTTCTATTATATTGGTAAGGTCTGCGCATATTTTATCATCTCTATACTCCACTTGTGAAATTATACTAGATATGTTATTATTGTTATTGAGATATAAATATGAGATGTAACCCGCATTTTATTCAGTCGAAGGCCCTTATTTTAGTTTATGATTTCTTAGTATGAATTATGACATTGATATTTCTTAATGATGATTTTTTTTTCATTTCTCTTAAATGAAAATTAAGAAAATAAAAGAAATAGAAATTGTAATTGAAAAACAAAACTAAAAATTAAAATGACAAATCAATTAAATGTACATGCTATTTATGTGACCAATAACATATTTTATTTCATACTTTTCTTTTCTTCATTTGCTTTTTAATAGAATTGTCCATGTGCAGTCCAGTTTTTTTTTTTTTTTTTTCTTTTTTTTGTGTGTGTGAATAAAACAACAGTTTGATAGTTCATGGAAAAACAAAACAGAAAGTCCATAGAGTATAATGTAGGAATAAGTTAAGTAATTGTTGTGCTTATATATTATTCTAGCAGTTACATAATTCACAAATAACTAGTAAAACTGGTTGTTGCTATTGCCCTACTTGTGTGATGAATAAAATATTAAAGATTAAAATAAAAAAAACATTGTTTGCTTGGTTTCTTTCTAAATGATGAAAAAAATACATATATTAACCATCACACTTCGACATGATTTGTTATAGGAAAGTTGAATTTCCATCCCTTTTAAACAAAAGCCTCAAGTTTAAGTCATCGGAGTGATTTATTTTAATTGAGAATGTCATCCCTAAATTAGTATTTTGCTTCATATACCTTCCACCAACAGAGACAAATAGAAATAATCATTAATTTGATTATTTTTTTTGTAAGTAAAAATTGTATGAACAATGGACAACATAGTATACCAAATCTAAAATAGAAACAAAAGTATTAGATTACCATAATATGAATAGACAAAGAATTCATTATTCTAGTAGCAAAAATCTTACAAAATGAAATAATAATAAGTATCATGCTAAAAAAGTTGTTTTCTTATAATATCATAATATGAAGAAACAAAGAATTGATTATTCTCATAGGATTTTTCTTTTTAAAAAAAAGTTAAATAATAATAATAATAATAATAATATTTAGTGTACTTGTGGAATTTCACTTGTATGTTGTTGTTAGTATTGTCACTAAAAAAAATTCTTACCTCTTCAAATTATTTTGACAAAGTAAATCTTACAAAATCTTACATAATTTTTTATCATAAAAAATTATCTCTTCCCCTCGAGAGTCACCTCTTCATCTCAAAAGACACCAACCTCTATTCCATTATCTCACACGGAATTTTGATATATAAAAATGAGTAGAAGTTTAAAGGATGATGGCCATATAATAGTGATTTAAAAATCACAATGAATAGGGAAGATTTACAATGACTAATGTTGAGACTATAATGGTAATATAAAAGAGCGGAGTACTAAACATTAGTAAATATAATTGATATATTTATTTTAACTATTTATATGGGGTGCATGTAATGTCTTCACCTATCATAAGAGCCTCCAATATGTCTTCACTCAAAAAGATCTCAACTTGAGACAAAGAAGGTGGCTAGAACATCTCAAAGATTATGACATTAGTGTGCATTATCATCCGGATAAGGCAAATATGGTGGCAGATGCTTTGAGTCGGGTATCCATGGGTAGCCTAGCTCATGTTGATGGTGGTGATAGGAAAATGGCTAGGGAGGTGCATAGATTGGCTAGATTGGGGGTTAGGTTGGAAGAGGTTGGTGATAATAGTGTTGTGGTTATTGATGGGTCTAAGTCTTCTTTGGTTGATGAGGTGATAGGAAAACAAGATCTTTACTCCTCCTTGCTTGAATTAAAGACCTTGGTGAAAGAGGGCAAAGTAGAAGTTTTCTCCCAATGGGGAGATAGTGCCCTTAGGTATCAAGGTAGGTTGTGTGTGCCTTGTGTTGATGGTTTGAGGGAGAAAATCCTTGATGAGGCCCATAATTCTTTTCATTCTATCCACCCCGATTCCACCAAAATGTATAGAGACTTGAGAAATGTGTATTGGTGGGGAGGCATGAAGAGGGTTATTGCCAAATTCGTTTTCGATTACCATAATTTTCAACAAGTCAAAGTCGAACATCAAAGACCGAGTGGCCTAACCCTAGACATAGAGACTCCCACTTAGAAGTGGGTGGTGATTAATATGGATTTTATGGTTGGGTTGCCTAAGACTAGGAAAGGTTTTGATTTCATTTGGGTGGTGGTTGATAGGATGACAAAATCGACTCACTTTCTACCAGTTAAGACCATATATGGGGCTGAAGAGTATGCGCGGTTGTACATCCATGAGTTCGTTGGGTTGCATGGGATTCCTTTGTCCATCATATTGGATCGTGGTTCACAATTTACTTCACACTTTTGGAGGTCTTTTCAAAGGGATGTTGGAATAAAAGTTCACCTTAGTGCAACCTTTCATCCCCAAACGGATGGCCAAGCCGAAAGAACCATTTAAACACTTGAGGATATGCTAAGGGCTTGCGTATTGGCGTTGAGAGGTAGTTGGGATGATCATCTTCCTTTGATTGAGTTTGCCTACAACAATAGCTATCACTCTAGTATCGGTATGACTCCTTTTGAGAATCTTTATGGGAGACATTATAGATCACCGGTTGGTTGGTTTGAGGTTGGAGAGGTGGCTTTATTGGGACAGGATCTGGTTATGGAGGTTCTTGAGAAGGTTAAGATGATTAGGGAAAGGTTAAGAACAACCCAAAGTCATAAAAAATCTTATGCCAATGTGAGAAGAAGAGACCTTGAATTCAAAGTTGGTGATTGGGTTTATTTAAAGTTTCTCCAATGAAAGGTATGGTCCGTTTTGGTAAAAAAGAGAAGTTTAGTCCAAGATATGTTGGTCCTTATGAGGTCTTGAGAGGGTCAGCAAGGTAGCTTATGAATTAAAGTTGCATAGTGAAATAAATTTGGTTCCATGTCTCTATGTTGAGGAAATGTGTTGGTGATTCTAATGCTATTGTGCTTCTTGATGTTGTGGGTGTTGTTGAGGATAACTTGACTTATGAGGAGGTTCCAGTCCAGATCCTAGATAGGCAACTGAAGAGATTGAGGAACAAGGTGGTGGCATCCGTTAAGGTCCTTTGGAGGAACCAACAAATCAAAAATGCTACTTGGGAGGCTGAAGCAGATATGCAAAATCGGTATCCTTATCCTTTTCACTCCAGTCAAGCCTAAGGTACTAATTCGAAGTCCCTACGTGATTTCAAGTCGTATGTTTCAGCCCCTATGCCATTCATATGCATTCATGTTTAAGTTGGCAAGTCATGATGATTTTACACTCATGTTGAGTTTTTGAAAATAGTGTTTTAAATGTAACATTGCATTTTAGTTAGGGATGAGTTGTTTATGATCATTCTTGTCTTATACATCTCTTTTACATTCGAACCCGAAAAGTGTCCGAAAATGTGCCTCGGAATGGTTGGAATTTTAAATTCTATATATCTCAAAATTCATTTAGTATTTCAAAATTTTGACTTCATATTCGTGACCAGGGAGTCAAAATTAGGTGAAAAAGGGTCTAGCCCTGATTTAAAAGTGAAATATTCACAATTATGATTTTTAAAAGTGCAATTTCCAGAGAGCAGTGTCGCCGCTACCGCGACACGTGCTAGTACATTTTTGCGACTATTTTTTTAGTTCGTCCAAAATTTTTTAAGTGTTGGACCTAAGTGTTCCCAAACGAGTTTTTACCTATACTTAGCCAAATTTCACTCTCATATCATCCTAAACACTTCTGAATACTCACTCAAACACTTAGTCATATTTTCACTCCCCAGACTCAAGTCCCAACCCTGATCCCAAGCTAAGGTTAAGGTTCTTCTTTAAGCTTCAAGTCTCCATCTCCAATCTTCACCAAGTTCATCTCTAAGCTAAGGTATGTTGGTTTCTTTCATAGGTTCCTTTCACCCGTGATACCAAGCCTCCTTTTACTCAAATTTGCATAATTTAAAGTTGATTTACAAATGAGTCTTAATTATTATGAAATTCGCTGCACACTATATTAAAGCTAAGTAAAATTGTGACAGTATTGCTATGTTTTGAGCTATAAATCTTGGGTCTATTGTAAGATTTGAGAAGGAATTTTGATGTATATTGCTTGAGGGTGTTGCAAGATGTTGAATGATGATTTTACAATTGATTTTCTTACATGATTTCATCTTTAAATTTCATGGTTTTATAATACCATTACACATCCTCTAAGTGTTTGATAAAATGTCTAAATATGATTTCTTGAGGGGTTGAAGGTCTAAAGTATGAGATATTATATGATTGACTATATGATCTTGAAATAAGCTTATGTATCCAATATATTCTATATAAAGTGTTGCATTAGACCATGCCCGATCCGGGTGACCTAGTTGAGGGGTCAACATCTCAACCACTAGGGTGATGGGTGCTATCATCACTAACCTTGATGAGGGGTCTGTACCTCAGACACTAGGGTGATGGGTGCTATTATCACTAACCTTGATGAGGGGTTTGTACCTCACACACTAGGGTGAGGGGTGCTATCATCACTAACCTGCCAAGGGGTTTGTACTTTGGAAATCTAACATATCTCTTCTTCACATCTGATATCCTATATGAATATGAGTTACTTAAGCATATTTTACTTAAGCATTGATCACACATTCCATGTTGTTACATTATGCCTATTGTTTAATGTTATGTATTTTGATTATGATGTCTATCTATTGATGCATTGCATCCTACAAACTTAGTACATTAAAACATACTAACACATACTTTTGCCTACATGATATCACCATGTAGGAACCGGAGCCCAAGTTGATCCTCCCCCTCCTCCATGTGGCTAGTTCAATGCTATTCAAGATAGTTTGTGAGTACTCCACTTAGGGGACTTTAGTCTATGATTCTCCTGTTATGTATTGAGATATTCTTCTTATTGTCTATTTTTACCATGAGGGTGAGCCCAGTTACTTTGTCTTGGCTCTCGCTCTTATCTATGTATAGAGGTATTTGTTGGACATCTTATGTATCTATGCTAAGTGCCTTGACTCTATTGTTCTTGATGTCTATGATATGGGCTTGTCTCTTATCTCTTAATTATGATGTTATGCAAGCTTTCCCCTAGTCCCCTTGCCCCTATTCTTACTCTTTCATGTTGTATCTATTACTTCCATGACTAAGGATGTGTATTGATGTTCTAAGAGTCTTGCTTGGGGTCCCTTTGGGTTCTCCTTGTGCCATGTCACATCAAGGACCTAGGCTTGGGTTGTGAAAGACTTGGTATCAAAGCACTAGGTTGATAGATCCTCAGAGTCCCACACACCGCATCGATTAGAGTCCTATTTATGGTTGTGAAGTGCGCCATGACTATGAATAGGAGACTATGAGGCATTTTAGGAATTTTTTCCCTTCTTTATGTTCTAAGTCGTGCTATAGAGTTATGGTAAGTTTTTCCCTAGCGATTGTTATTTGCTATGCTAGATCAAGCCAAACACTTAGGGACAAAGGGCCCAAACTCCCAAGGAGAACCTACCAATGGTGAGCTCTGGGATGCTCTCACTATGTTTGCCCAAGTTGTGGCCAACCAAGTCAATCAAGAGGCCCAAGCCCTTCATGCTACTACCCCGAGAGCTAGGGTAAGAGACTTCATGAGGATGAATCTTTTGGTGTTCTATGGGTTAAAGGTGGGTAAAGATCCATAAGAGTTTATTAATGAGGTCTACAAAACCTTTTATATTATGAGTGTTGGGCCAAATGAAAAGGCAGAGTTGGCATTGTACCAACTCAAAGGGGTAGCCTAAATATGGTATGATCAATAGAAGGGTGAGAAGGGGGGTTGGTAATGTGGTGCTTTAGAAGGAGTTCAAATTGTCTTTCCTTAACCAGTTTTTTCCTCTTGAGCTTAGAGAAGCTAAGTTGGTGGAGTTTATGAATTTGAAACAAGGTGCTATGAGTGTGAGGGAATATACCCTCAAGTTTAATCAACTTTCAAAGTACGCTCCTTCTTTGGTGGCCGAACCTAGATCTAGGATGAATAAGTTCGTCATGGGGGTCTTTGACTTGGTGAACTTAAATAACTATCCTGCATGCTATATTCTAGACAAGAATTGGGTTATTTGGTGATACTAAGTTAGGAATCATGGGGAACACTATATCCAAGTTGCTCTCTATTATTGATTCTCTCCTGTTATAGTTAGTTTAGTTTATTTTCTTATTGACTACTCTAACCCCCCCTTGGGGAATCGAGTTGGTTGATTACTTGCATTGCTTATTTGTGAATTCTCATGAGTCTACGAATTCCTTGTGGGTCAGACCCTAACCTAGGTTAGGTTTTATATTTTGATAACGACCACTTTATCCTCTAAAAAGGCAGTGTAACTTGGGCGTTATCAAAGATTTTGGCGCCGTTGCTGAGGAATATAGCTACACTTAGTTGAATTCACTAGTAATTCTAATTCGAGTGTTAATCCCTGGTTCCCTTATATTTTATTTTTATTTTTATTTTTATTTTTGTTTTTGTTTCTTTGCAAGGTATGCTAGTAGTGTATGCCTAACACTTGAAGTCCAGGCAATCCCTTGATTCTTCTGATCCAAAGATCTAAAGAATTAGAAGAAGAATGACCCAAGAAAATGCCAACAATATGCCCAATACAACTTTGAATCGGGGTAACAGTGATGATGATAGGAATGAAAACCCACCTCCTCTAGAGTATATTCCATAGCCTCAAGATTTCAATGACAATGCTTACTGGTGAATTAGTATTGGTTGAATCCTGTGGCTATAGATGTGATGGGAGCTATTGTGTTACCACCACTACCGACAGACAAAAAGTTCACAATCTCTAGCAGGTTACTTCAGATGCTATAGAACCATGGGCTATTTGTGGGCTTACCATCAGAGTATCCACATAGCCATTTTTACAATATTGCATTTGTTCACAAGAATGTGATGGGAACACAAAATATATCTATGGATGCTGTAAGACTTCATGTCTTCCCATTGTCTCTTACAAACAATGCTGCATTATGGCTACCTGAGCTCCGGTAGAGTTCAATCACTAGTTGGGTATATTTGCAGAAGGCCTTTTTGGATAGGCACTTCTCTAGATCAAAAAAGCTCAAATTGAAGGACCAGATCAACTACTTTGAGCAACTTCCTGGTGTTTCAACAAGCACTACTTGGGAGTGATTACTAAATGTTTGAAGAGCGTCCCTGACCACAAGATGGTTGATGATGCCTTGGTAGAGATCTTCTACCATTCCCTTGATGAGAACATTCAGGCTTGTGCTGACACTATTATATGTTTCTAGATCAACCATTTCCAAAGATTGCTAAGCATATAGAGCAAGTGGTCAAGACGAATAGTGCATGGGGATAGTGGGATAAAGCTTCATGAAGAATTCATATGCTGTTAGTATGGGCTTAGAGCACAAACATGGATGTGATGATCAAGCAGAACCAAGAGAGAGTGAATGCAGTGGTTCACCAACCTCTATGTGCACCCATTTATGAGGAGCCATAGTATGAGGAGGACACGTGTTTTGTGAATAATCAGACGGTGGGTTTCTAGACTAATGCCCAAGGGTCCAACTAGGACTATTGGCACCAAGGTCAGGGAAACCAAGGTCAAAACTATGGTAGAGATGAAGCTTATAGAGATAATTGAGGTGGTTATTATAATAGGAACACGGGTCCAGAAGCAGAATGAGTGCGAAGAGATAGTTTCAAAAATGGTCTATATGTGTCACCACATAACCTTGATGCATACACAAACAATTCTAGAACTGAGGAGATGTTTGATCATCTGTTGAAGAAGGCTACGACACAAGATGAAACTCTAAGGGGCATGAAATATGATATTTCAAGCATAAATAAGAAAATAGAGTCTCATTCTGTGGCTATTAAAAAACTTGAGCAATAATTTGATCAAGTGTCAACTCAGTTGAATTAGAATCAGAAGGGTATATTTCCTAGAAAGACAGTGAAAAATACTAAGAATGAGGGGCACTGTATGATGGTTACTACTAGAGGTGGCAAGAGCATTATTCATCCTCCTATGCCAGTTGATGAGGAAGATGTTCGTGAGGATATGGCTGCAACAAAGGATGTGGATAAAGGCTATGATCATGGTAAGGATGGGGTAAGTAAAATAGGTAAAAAGCTACAAAAATTTAAGCCCGTCCCTAGGTCTCCTCCTCCTTTCTCTCACAGACTCAAAAAGAGAGAGGAAAAAGGCAAGTTTAAACACTTTCTCTCTATGCTTAAACAACTATCTATCAACATCCCTCTTATTAACGCCTTGGAGAAAATGTCGGGTTATGCAAAATATATGAAGGACTTGATCACTAAGAAGTGTATTGTGAGTCACGAGCTTTCTCAAGAGCTTTAACATTGCAGTGTTATCACTACAAAGTCCTTAGCTCAAAATCATGAAGATCTAGGTGCTTTAACCATACCTTGTACTATAGGCGATGTGGAGTTCACAAAGGCACTATGTGATTTAGGTG
The DNA here is from genome assembly GCA_025642045.1 of Solanum sejunctum. Classification (NCBI taxonomy): domain Eukaryota; kingdom Viridiplantae; phylum Streptophyta; class Magnoliopsida; order Solanales; family Solanaceae; genus Solanum; species Solanum sejunctum. Next base: position 14,856,228 of record JAOTQJ010000007.1, on the reverse strand, counting down.
CAAGCATCAATTTGATGCCCCTTGCAGTCTACATGAAGCTTGGATTCAGAGCCCCTACTCCTACTAATATGTGGTTGTTAATGGCAGATAGAATGGTAAAGAAACATGTGGGGATACTTTATGATGTGTTGGTAAAAGTAGAAAAATTTATATTCCCTACTGACTTTGTGATCCTTAATTGTGAAGTTGATTTTGAAGTTCCTATTATCTTGCGAAGGCCCTTCTTAGCCAATGGTCACACCTTAGTGGAGATGGAGAAGGGCCAACTCAAGTTCATATTTGGAAAGGATGAGGTCATGTTCAATGTGTTCCCGTAAGCCAAAAGAGACAATGATGTGAGAGTGGTCTCTGCTATCGAGACTATTGATGATGTTGATCTAGAAGTACCACATGAGGTAAGATTCGGTGTTGACACTTTAGAGACAATATTGATGAATTCTAAGGGTGATGGTATCCTAGACTATGAGGAGATGGTGATTACTTTAGGGTGTCTTATGGTCCTAGGTGCCAAACTAAGCTTGAGCTAGATTCATAGAATCAGGATTCACCACCCATAAAGCCTTCCATTGAAGACCTATTGGTGTTAGAATTGAAGGCCCTTCCAGCACATTTGAAATATGCATTTTTGGGACCCAACAATACTTTGCTGGTTATAATAGCTGTAGATTTGAATGATGACCAAGTGGATGCCCTAGTGGCGGTGGTCAAACAATCCAAAAAGGCCATTGGATGTATAATTACAAACATTATTGGTATTTCTCCTACGGTATACACCCAAAAAAATTTAGTTGGTCAAGGAATACAAGTTGAGCATTGAGCATCAAAGGCGTCTCAACTTTCTTATACAATAAGTGGTATGTAAAGAGATCACTAAATGGTTGGATATAGGGGTAATCTTTCTGATCACCGATAGTGAATGGGTAAGCTTGACATAGTATGTTCCAAAGAAAGGGGGTATCACAGTGGTACCTAATGCCAATAATGAGTTGATCCCAATGTGGCTAGTTAGAGGATAGAGGGTATGCATTGACTAAAAAAAGCTTAATGCCTCGACTGAGAAGGATCACTTTCCTATGCCATTCATGGATTAGATGCTTGATTGACTAGTTGGAAAGGGGTGGTACTGCTTTCTGGATGGGTATTTAGGTTATACTTAGATCGTCATTGCTTCAGAGGATCAAGAGAAGACCATATTTACATGCCTATATGGTACCTTTGCATTTTAGAGGATGCCATTTGGGTTATATAATGCCCTAGTGACATTTTAGAGATGCATGATGTCCAACTTTTCAAACATAGTGGAGAATATTATTGAAGTCTTCATGGATGACTTTAGTATGGTTGGGAACTCATTTGAGGATTGTTTGAGAAACCAACATGATGTTTTGCAAAGATATAAGAAAGCCATCTAGTACTAAATTAGGAAAAGTGTCACTTTATGTGGAAGATGATATAGTGTTGGGGCACAGGATATCTAACAAAAGCATAAGGTTGACAGAGCTAAAGTTGAGGTAATTGAGAAGCTTCCGCCACCTATCTCAGTAAAGGGTGCAAGGAGTTTCTTGGGGCACACAGAATTCTATTGGAGGATCATAAAAACTTCTCCAAAATTTCACACCCAATGTGTAAATATGTATGTCTAAAAGCCTTCAAAGAGCTAAAGAAGAAGTTAATCTCAACGCCAATCATTGTGGCTCTGTACTAGTCCAAGCCCTTTGAAATCATGTGTGATGCAAGTGGGGTAGCTCTGGGTGCGGTATTGGGCTAGCGTAAGGAGAACATATTTCATCCCATATATTATGGTTGTAAATCCCTAAATATATCCCAGTAGAATTACACTACAGAATAGGAGTTACTTGTAGTAGTCTTTGCATGCGAAAGGTCATTTCTGTTGGGGACCAATGTAGTAGTGCATAAAAATCACTCAGCATTTTGAATATTTGATGGATAAGAAGGATGGAATGCCTAGCTTGATAAGATGGGTGCTTCGCATACAAGAGTTCAACTTTGATGTCACTGACAGAAAAGGGACAGAGAATCAGGTTGCAAATCACCTCTCCAGATTAAAAGATGGGGCTTTGATGAAATTTGATGATGGGTTGGAGATAAATGATTGTTTCCCTGATGAGAGAGTATTGGCTGCATCTCATGATCTGATACCTTGGTTTGGAGATTATGCAAACTACTTGGTAAGTGACATCGTGCCACCTGACTTAAACACACATCAACATTGAAAGTTTATATCTAATGTGAAGAAGTTGTTTTGGGATGACCTATACTTGTTTCCTATATATGCTAATGGGATTATTCGTCATTTTATTCTTGAGGTTAAGATGATGAGCTTCCTTAAGGCATTCCATTCGTCCTTGGTAGGTAGGCATCATAGTGGGATTTGAACAGCCCACAAAATCTTACAATGTGGATATTAGTGGCCCACCATCCACCAATATGCTTATGACTATGCCAAATCTTGTGATAGGTGCCAAAGGGAAGGTGGAATTTCCTGCACCCGTGATCTCCCTTTAAACCTCATTATGGTGAATGAGTTATTTATCATATGGGGGATTGGCTTCATGGGACCATTTGTAGCTCGCATAGGAACAAATACATCCTAGTTGCTGTGGATTATGTATCAAAGTGGGTTGAGGTCATGGCTCTACTAAATAATGAGGGCAAAAGTGTCATAGTATTCTTGTAAAGAACATCTTCTCATGGTTTGGTAGTCCTTGGGCTATCATTAGTTATAGAGGTTCTCCCTTTTGCAATTGACTTTTTAAAGCTCTTCTTGAGAAGTATGGAGTGAAACATAGGGTGGCGATGCCTTATCATACACAAATGAGTGGGAAAGTGGAAGTGTCAAATAGAGAAATTAAATAACTTTTACCTAAGACCGTGTATACAAACCAGACAGATTGGTCACAAAAGTTGGATGATATATTATGGGCATATCGGACTGCATCTAAGACCCCTATAGGCATGTCTCTATATCAACTTGTCTTTGGGAAGGCATCTTATTTGCTAGTGGAGCTTGAGCATAAAGCAATATAGGTAAGTTGAATCTGGGTTGGAATGATGCAACAACCTCTAGATTGATCCAACTCAATGAGCTTGATGAATTTCGATTGAAAGCATATGAGGGCTCATCCTTGTATAAACAAAGAATAAAGGTAGAACATGACCTCCACACAGAAAATCTCCAATTCACACAGGGGGACTTGGTGCTACTCTTTGATTCTAGATTAAAGTTATTCCCCGAAGCTCAAATCTAGATAGTTGAGACCCTTTAGAATAGCATGCGTCTTCGATCATGGGACCATTGAATTGGAGAGACAAAATAGAGGTACTCTCAAAGTAAATGGCCAAAGAGTCAAGCCATAACCTAAAAATATGGAAGAGATTAAGATGGTCGAAGAATGGGATCTTGAGGAAGTCTGAGTACTCATGCTAGCTATGTCGTGCCAAGACAGTAAATCAGGCACTGGTTGGAAGGCAACCCAAAGTAGACCGATGCTTAGGTGCCTAGGTATGATTTTTGACCCCTTATATTCTTTTTGTGTATTGGAGATAATGCACATCTTTTTCGATGGAGGTGGCTAGTTATGGGCCTCAGTAAAGTCTGAGTAGCTTATGGTTTATAACTACCCCAATTTTTGATCCTGATAATTTTTTTGCCTGTGTTCTTTTTCCTTGTGAATATTTAATTTCTTTTGAACTGGCATGTTTAGGATGTTTAGATAATATTATACATATAGTACTAATACTTATAACATGTAGCATATTTTTGTGTTTTATTCTGAAAAATGGTACCCACCAAAATCTTTTTAATTAGTAATTAGATGACAACCATGCATGTTTAGGTGTTTGGCAATATTTATTTTGATAAGTGAGGGTAATTTAAGATATGAATCATGATATATGAGCCTTGTGTTGATAATGTATGCATTTCCATGTGAGGAGACTCCAGATGTTGTGATTGATATGCTAAAAGTCTTTGATTTTAATGCTTATTGTTTGCTTGATTTGGGTGAAAGTTGTCTTTTGTGACTCCTCTATTGGCTGTTAAGTTTGGTTTTAGTCCCAAAATTATAAGGGAGCTCTATTTAGTTTATACTCCCATGGGTGAATCTGTTGTTGCTGTTTCTATATTGCATAAAGTCTTCTCGTATGATCTAGTGGAACTTGAGATGTTTGATTTGGAACTGATTCTCGAGTTGGATTGATTGCATGCATCATATGTCTCTATAGATTGTAGACCTCAAAAAGTCATGTTCCAATGTTCGGATGAGTCCATTCTTGAATAGAAGGGTAGTGACTCCGCTATTAAAGGTCGGTTTATTTTCTACCATAAGGCTCGAAGATGATCTCAAATGGTGTATCGATCATATTGTGAGGGTCAAAGATGTGGAGTCTGAGTCACCTACATTTGAATTAGTTTTGATGGTGAATGATTTTTTGATTGTGTTCCCTAAAGACTTGCCCGGTAGTACTCTTGAAACAGAATAGACTTTGGCATAGATCTTCTTCTAGATACTCAACCCACTCTATTCCTCTTTATCGTATTGCACCAGCTGAAGTTGAAGGAGTTGAAGGAACAATTAAAGGATTTATTGGATAATGGCTTTATTAGGCCAAGTATATCTCCCTGGGGTGCTCCGATATGATTTGTTAAAAAACAAAGATGGATCTCTTCGGATGTGCATCGAATATAGGCAATTAAATAAGGTAACCATCAAGAATAAGTATCCACTAACAAGAATCAATGACTTGTTTGACCAACTTCAAGGAGATACCCATTTCTCAAAGATTAACTTTCATTCTGGTTATTATTAATTAAAGGTTAGGGAGTGTGATATTCCCAAGATGGCTTTTTGGACTAGGTATGGGTCCTTTGAATTTGTGGTGATGTTGTTTGGTTTGGCTAATGCTCCAACCATGTTTATGGATCATATGAATTAGGTGTTCAAGCCTTTCCTTGATAGTTTTATGATGTTCATTGATGATATCCTTATTTATCCCCAAAGTGAGAGGGAGCATATGGATTATTTAAGATTGGTTCTTCAAACCTTGGGAAAGAAGAAGTTATAAGCTAAGTTTAACAAATGTGAGTTTTGGTTGAGTGAGGTAGCTTTTCTTGGTAATGTGGTATGACGGATGGTATTAAGGTTGACACAAAGAAGACTAAGTCCATGAAGAGTTGCCCTAAACCGTTAACTCCTTTGGATATTAAAAGTTTTCTTTGTTTGGCAGGCTATTATAGAAGGTTCGTTGAAGGGTTCTCATATATTGCATCTCCATTAACAAAGTTGACTAAAAAAAGGTTAAGTTTGTATGATCAGATAAATGTGAGAAAAGTTTTCAAACTTTAAATGATCAACTTACATCGGCTTATGTTTTGACTTTACCGGATGGCTTAGATGGGCTTCTGGTGTATTGTGATGCTTCTTAGATTGGGTTGGGTAATGTACTTATACAACATAGTCAAGTGATAGCTTATGCATCAAGGCAACTGAAGTTGCATGAGTGTAATTACCAGACTCATTATCTTATGTTAGCGATGGTGTTGTTCGCTTTGAAGATTTGGGGACACAATTTGTATAGGATGCATGTTGATGTATTCACTGATACAAGAGTTTGCAATGTGTGTTCACTCAAAGGGATCTTAAAAAACATAAGGCAAAGAATATGGTTGGAACTCCTAAAGGACTATAACATGAGTGTACAATATCATCCCAGCAAGGCAAATATTATGCTGATGCTCTTAGAAGGCTATCTATGGGAAGTATGGCTCATCTTGATAAAGGGAAGAAAGAGTTGGCAAGAGATGTTCACTATTTGGCTAGATTGGGTGTTAGGTTGTTCGACTCTAATGATGGTGGAATTCATGTCCAAAAAGTGCCCAAATCTTCTGTGATTGTTGATGTAAAGGCTAAGCAAGATCTAGATTCATCATTGGTTAAGTTGAAGAAATTGGTTGCCAAAAAGAAGATAGAGTTTTCTTCCCAAGGGGGATATGTTGTGCTTCGGTATCAAGATGGGTTATGTGTCCCAAATGTGGATGATCTTAGGATGGTGATCATGAGTGAATCCTATAACTCTCATTACTCTACTCACCCGGGATCTACTAAGATGTATCGGGATTTGAGGGAAGTATATTAGTGGCATGGCATAAGGAAGGATATAGCCAAGTTTGTATCTGAATGCCCTAATTATCAACAAGTGAAGGTAGAGTACCAAAGGCTCGGTGGTTTGGCTCAAAATATTGAAATTCCTACTTGAAAGTGGGAAGATGTGAATATGGATTTTGTGGTTGGTTTGCCTCGGACCCGAAGGCAATTTAACTCAATTTGGGTTATCGTTGATCGAATGACTAAGTTAGCTTATTTCCTACTGGTCAAGACTACCTTTAGTGCCGAAGATTATGCAAGGTTGTACATCTAAGAGTTGGTGAGATTTCATGGTATGCTTAGGTTCATCATATGGAATCATGGTAACCAATTTACTTCTTACTTTTGGAGGTCATTTCAAAGAGGACTTGGTGCTAGGGTAAAGTTGAGCATCACTTTTCATCCCTAAACTGATGGTCAAGCTGAGAGGACAATTCAAACTTTGTAGGACATCTTGAGGGCTTATATGTTGGAATTTAAGGGAAATTGGTTCGACTATCTTTCACTCATTGAGTTTGCTTATAATAATAGCTTTCATGCTAGCGTTGGTATGATACCATTTGAGGCTTTGTATGGTAGGAGATGTAGATCTCCGATAGGGTGGTTTGAGTTGGGAGATATGGCTTTGATTGGCCTGGATTTGGTGTTAGAGGCTATGGCAAAGGTAAAGTTGATTAGGGAGAAGTTAAATACGGCCCAAAGTCGCCTAAAGTCCTATTCAGATATTAGAAAGAGGGATCTGAGTTCCATGTTGGTGATCGGGTATATATGAAGGTCTCACCTATGAAGGGTGTAATGTGTTTTGTGAAGAAGCACAAGTTAAGTCCCCCCATATATAGGTCCTTATGAGATTGTTGAGCAAATTAGGAATGTGGCTTATAGATTGGATTTGCCTCTAGATTTGAGTTCTATTCACCTAGTTTTCCATATGTCTATATTGAGGAAGTTGGTTGGTGATCCTAGTATTATTGTGCCTTTGGAAGATGTTGAGGTTGAGGAGAATTTGTCTTAAGAGGAGGTTCCGGGTGATATTTTGGATAGGCAAGTGAAATGGCTTCATAACAAGAATGTGTCTTCATTTAAGATACTTAGGAGAAATCAATATGTGTAGATGCTACATGGGAGGCGGAGTTGGATATGATGAAACAATATCCCCATCTTTTACCATCTACTCAAGCCTAAGGTATTAGGTTCCTTCTTTTCCAAGTGGTCCTAGTTATTTCACTCTTGAGTTTCATGACATGATATGCATACATGTACCCCAAAATGATTTTATGATGTTTTGAATGATTTGAATACGTTTTGATATGAGTTTTAGTGACTTTATGATTTTTCAAATAATGAAATGTACATTGTATCTTGTGTTTGAATATTCCATGTTCTAAGTCAAGCCTATTGAGCCTTGTTCTAGCACATTTGAGGATGAATTTTCCCATGGGAGATGATTTAAGGACCTAGACGTTGTACAACCTCATTGGAGATTGAAAATTTGGTTCCAGAAAGTTTTGGATAAAGGTGACACTTCATGGAATCCTTCATAATTCGTTTGAGACTATATGGATAGTATGAAGCCTCCTTGGAGTTGCCCTTGTCCTTATGTGGGGTGTATGAGCTTTAACATGGAGTTTTGGACTATGGCATGCCACACATAGACCACACACGGGCCATGTGAGTCTTCACGGACCGTGTGGTGGCCTTAGCATTGAAATTTCATAGTTTTGGAACCAAGTGAAGTGGTATGGCCAAGTATATGATCCGTAAGAAGTGGTACGGTCCATATGACCTTCCATATGGGTTCCAGAGTGAAATTTTTCTAAGTATTAGATCACCATCTCAGAAATTCGTCGTGGAAATTTTTTTTATGTGGAGTGGGATGGAGGAGGCATATGGACCATATGGCTTGGTTTGGTCCACACCACCCTCCATATGGATGCCTAAGTTGAATTTTTCTAAGTTTGGGATTACCGTGTTGGACTTTCTTCAAGTGAAACGTTTCTAAGTATTGGACCTTGGGCAAGTGTACGGTTCGTATGGCTTATCATGGACCGTACCACTCCTCTTCGAGACTATAACTTCAATTTTTCAATTCATTTCATTAATAGCATTTTTGTAATTATTGTTTATCCTAAGGGTCTTTTGTGATTTCCTATGCTACCTAAAGATTTTCAAATGACCTATACTTTATTCCTTTCATTCAAATTCTTTTTTACACTTAGAATTCTCTCAAGTCATTCTTAAGAACTCTATCTCAAAAGACTCTTGTAAATCTAAGCATGGGAATCAAGGGAAAGCTCATTCTTCTTCAATTTTCTTCTTGAATCTTCTTCATTAGCTAAGGTATGTGGGATTGATTCTTGTTCCCTTTCAACCAAGAAGATCCAAACCCTTTTAAACTCAATTTTATGGAGTTTTAGCTTACTTTAAATATGAGTTTTTAATATTATGGTTTGTTAAATTTAATTGATGTATGGGCTATATTCCATTATTGATTTTAAAGTGATTTAAGCCCTAATAAGATGAATTGCATTGATGTTATGAAGTTATAAAGTTATGAATGTGCATGTCCCCTTTAAAGATTGATTTGTGCATAGGTAATGTATAGTATGATTTAAGTGTGAAGTTTACTTATGTCTTTACTTAAATTTCATAATATATTGTTGATTTAAGTTTGAATTTCTATTACCATATGCATACATCTCTGTGGTTTTCATGAAGTTTATAAAGTGGATCAATCCCAATTATGTTTATGCATATGATTTGATGAGATTATGGTTATGACAAAGATGTGATCATATGAACATCTATAATATGGCTCTTTGAGCATTTTAGGTGCTTGCACCATATTATTATGTAAATAAACTATTCGTATTCATAAGAATTATGATTATAAACTATGATTTGGATTTTGAGCCTAAGCATGAGTAATTATGAAAAATGTGTTTGGCTTTTAAGCCCAATTGTGCATTGAAATGATTTGAAAAGAGCAATTTCTCTTTTGAAAGCATATATATGTATAAGTATTCTCGTGGGATGTTTTGACTTAGCACAGATGGATTAGAGGCATTAGGCCTATCCTCAAGGCCTCTCTCCCTTTCCCTGAACTATATGCCTATATAGGCATATGATAGCCATTACCAAAATGACCAGATGATAAGGGATGGTTACACATTGATATGATATGATATAATTTTGGAAATCCTTCTGAAATGATGTAATTGTAAGATCATTCTCCATCAATCATAATAATTATGTCATAAGGTATAATATAGATTACCTTCGGCAAGTAATCTTCTCCTCTAATGGGGGGACGGGGAGGGTCTTCATTGGACTAATTCATGTAATAGCTTGCATGAGTTTGATTTGTTAGTTATAGTCCATCCCCACTATATATGAATATTAGTGCATTTCATGTATATCAGTTTTGTGGCATATTGTTATATCACTCTCCTGAATATATACATCTCTTTCTATATTTTGTGCCCTTATCACCTAACATTGAATGTATGTTTGATAAGTCATATGCGTTGCATGCCTGCATACTTAGTACATTCAAATGTAGTAACACATACTTTTTGCCTACATGATCTAACTGTGTAGGGATTGAGGATTACCTTTGTCCGTCATATGATGGCTAGCTTGGATCATGAGATTTGCTTATTATGGTGAGTCCTATCTTCCAAGGACAAATCACCATTCCCCTACCTATGGTGCTTTTGTTTAGGTTAACTTTGAAGGTGAGCCTGGGATATGTCTTAGCCCCCGTCCTATCTTATGACTAGAGACATTGTTGGACATCTTGTAAACTCCTTTATGTTTATATGCTAAGTGTTATATTAGGAGAATTTATATGGATATAGCTACCTATTGGTTATCTTTATGTAGTTTGGCTATGAGTATTATGATATGTTTATATGTTATGACGCAAAATGTCCTAAGTCCAAAATTGTCCCCATAGAGTGAGTCATACTTACCCACCCCTTAGTATTTATGTGCTACATGCTATGTGAATCCATGTTACTCTCTTTTCCTATAACATCCCCATAGTGTGAGTCCTATTTTTTGGTTCCTTAGAACTATGATTTACTATTTATTTACACTTTTGAATTGATGATGTAGATACGAGTACTTTGAGGCTTGTTTAGGGACTCTCGGGGTTCCTATTTTCCATGTCACTCCTAGACCCTGAGTCCAGGTCGTGACACTTTTAGATCATCTAATGTCTCGTTCTTAACCATGTCGACTAAGTTATGTCAGATCCAAAAGGTGCATCCCAATAAGAAATTTATATCTGCATCATTACATAGGATAGACATACCTCTCACTTCCACAATGTCAATCCTTTTTAGAGCAATTTAAATCTGGCCCTCGTTCTTTGGGATGACCCTGGTATAAGCCTAATAGAACTCTCAGACCCAACTTGGGATATAAGGATACTAAGGTGTGGTGAAGTGTTGAAACTGATGGAACTTCAAATCGTCCCACACCTTGGGGTACCTATCAACTATCCCATCAATAAACAACCTTCTCTCCTTCAAAAAAGCTCTTAGCCCTACTATTTTTGACCTATTCACATGTCGAACGACTATTATTCTCTTAAATAGTTTGGAAGGTTTAGAGGAGAGGGTCATGTAAAGTTTCGAAGCCAAAGGCTCATGTATTAGGGTTTTGGACCTTGCTTGAACATCATTCGAACTAGTCCATTCAATACTGAGGGACTCCACTTCATCACTTAGTAGATTCTATCACTCTGGCTTTTTTCTCTTGCCTTTGCTTGGTTCTTGATGTGTGATGGTCATGCTCCAACAAGAAAGCAGTCGCTATCAATAATTAACCTAACTAAGGTTAGGGTCAAATCCACAGGGAATACAGGGCTTTGACAACAAGATTTCACTACTAATCATTTTAGTATTATGACTAAAATCACTAAATGAGGAGGGGGGTTGTGATTCAAAAACAAAATAAAAATAAACACTAATTAAAATGCAAGGAAACACTCAATTTCGGAGACAACTGCAAAATTATGTTCCCTATGGTTCGCCGACTTGATTACTATAGATACATAACTATAATTGGTGAGTTGCATGAAGGATGGTAACTTAGGTTCTTCCATCCCTCTTTGAAGGTGAAGCTCGAATTTCACCATGACGCTTGGTCGACCACCATGACGTTCTAACTAACCGTTACCAATAGCCCCAGTCAACCTCCGCTTGGTGAGGTTTGGTCGATTAGATGGGAACACATCAATGGAATTCTTTTATCTACTTTCCTTTTTCCTATTCATCACTACGTTGTTCGGGATCATGATAGTAGGCGGAGTTTGGTGTTGGCCACCACCAAACAACAATAAAAATGAAGGGAAATAGATAATACATGCAAAATCCCAATCATAAAAATACAAAAAAACTAGGTTATTTCAAGTCAACTACCTATGGTTCCCATAACCCCAAGTTGTGGGTGCTTAGCTGCTCATTGCTAATGCAAAACACACAAGAATGTATATAATAGACATAGTTGAGAGTTTCACCAATAACAATGAAGGAGATAGGCACCACAAGTTACAAACCCACAAGCTTGATTGATCAACAATGAGCACAAGACAATATTTGTAATCCCCAAAATGGGTTTTCCAAGAGAGTATAATAATCTACACTAAAAACCTAAGAAAAGCTTCAAAATGTAATGTGAAAAATGCCTACTGGTCGAACTTCTTTCAAAAATCTAACTTAAGCTATATATAATGTTTACAGAATTACCCTAGAATTTATACAGAAAAGATAGCTAGAAGCTGATAAGTCTCGCAATTATGACTCATAGGATAACCTACGAGTCGTAGTCAGGGTCTCTTATCAGGTTCTTCACATCTTGGACTGAACTGGTATGACCTATAGTTGCTTGGGCTATTACTCATATGTTTATCACGTAGTCTTGGTCTTCCATTTTTGGTCCAACATTTTGACTCTCTGATTCTTGCTACGAGTCCACCTATATGAGTCATAGCATGTATTATGACTCGTAGGATAGGCTCTTAAGGGTGACCTTTACTTGACAGATTTCTAATTTTTGGTCTTGGATTCTTCCTACGATATAACCTATGACTTGTAGTGTGAGCTGTGGCTCATAGGTAGGCTTGTATGGCCTATGCTTCAGCAAAATCTGCAACTCTTATGAAAAATTAAAAGAAAAACACGTAAAAAAAAAACTAAAAAGTTGCTTTATGAACTCACAAAATTCCTTGTTTAAGGCACCAAATGTGCTGTATTTTGACAGCACATCAACACCCGCAACTTAGAATTATTTCTTGTCTTCAAGCGATGACTTAATCTACGCAGGCAAAAAGAAATACATTGTAAATATGCTAATGGCATATATATCAACTCCTCTGATTCAAGTACCCAACTATTATTTTCAAAATAGGATTGTGGAATTATTCAGCAAACAGGAACATAATGAGATACATGGAAATCCAACTATGATAAGTTGAGGAGCATCAACCATCCATAATCACTGGTATAGTCATATGCTACTCAAGTAGAGCAAATTCCCTTACCAGAAAGAAGTCCCTTAGAATCACTCAAAAGCATTTTAAAATTCAGGGATTGAGGAAGCATTCTCACTCTTACAACTGAAATTCAATGCATACTGACTAACACCATATTCTTGCCTCTATGCTCATCTTCTGGCTTGGTGATAAAGTGAAGCTGGACCGCTTTAGTACTTATAGACTTGTAATATCTGCTCAAGGTGCTTTGGTGGGGTATTTTGGTTAAAGAGTGACTAAATCTACCTTTCAACCATATTTACCAATACTTTATGCTTTCATAATCCACCCCTTTTAAACCAATCCATGCTTATTCTCCTATTTTGAACTTTTCTCGAGTGCTTTCTTTCTATTTTTCAGCTGAACCTTGATTTCAAACTCATTTTTGCTGCTTTTTCTTCAACTCAAGGCACTTTTCTTTTCTTTTTCTTCACTTGATTTATGCTTTTTTATTTCTTTCTTGGTTTCCTAACTAACCACCTTATTATTATTACTTTGCCACAATAAGGGCCACCCTTAACTTAGGCTTTTAGCCTAAGGTGAAGTATACAATATCTGTGCCAGGGCCACTAACTGCAGCCACCCTCACCTTAGGCCTTTGGCCTCAATCAAGATTCGTATGTTCAAGGATAGACTAGGGCCAATAACAAGGCATTTCATTAAACAAGGTTTAGCTAGCAATGTATCAATAAAGAATGAGTACATAATAAGCTCAAAAGTTTGGAACAAGGGATTTAGTTACTCATCTGGTGGGTTGTTTAGGCTAAAAGTGGTTTCACTCAAGAAATAAAGACCTAAGATCCCTTTAATATCCACCACATCACTAAACCAAATTTAAAGTAGCAAGGAAAGTTCTGGGTCCATACAAGATGTATGAATGCAGCAAAATAGCATCATAACACATATGGCAGTTGCATCCGCAATCAAGTATAGACTCATAGGTCATACTTTTAGTCTTAGCTTGCCTTCACAATATCAGAACAAATATTTCCAGATACTAAAAAAATGTATGAATGCATCAATAATCACAACCTCAAAAATTTTTAGGGTTCCCAATTTTGAATCAAAAGTTTAAAGAAAATCTAAGAACTATATATATGCCAAATGATAATGTTACTATACATTTACGAATTATCTATCCTTCCTAAAACATGCCGGTTTAGCAGAAAATTAAACATACACACGAAAAAAGAAACACAGCAAGAAAACCTTTGGATAAAAAATAGGTGAAGTTATGGACTTAAGGCTACTCAGACTTCACCTTAATCCATAACTTCCACCAGCCCACCAAAATAGGATACTTTGTCCTTAAAGTAACAACACAAAGAAAAGACAAACATACGAAAACATAACATATATATATATACATTCAAAACTAACAGTTAACAAAACTTATATCCAAAACCAACATAAAACTATTATCCCACAAGAACATCCACAAAAAACAAGACAAAAATAATATTGTCTAACAAATGGATAAAGTATCCATAAAAATAAGTAAGAGTTGGGGTCAAAAGTAGTCAAATATCATGGTGCTCATGCACCAGTCTAGGGGATGGACTGCAGGGTCCTGAATCTGCCACTCCTCATCTGCTAAAGTACCCTCTCCAGGTAGGTATATTGTGCTCTCTCTCTCTGTGAATAGATGCTAACAAAAGTGACTCCTGCACCACCTCCTCAGGTATGGGCTCCTCCTCCTCAGGTCTCGACCTCTTCGGTGTTGGTTCTGGATCAGCATGCTCAAGGGGCCTCTTCCCATAGGTGTTCGGATGGTCGATGAGCCAATCAAATGCCTCATCACCTACCAGTGCTACCTCTGGGGCTAGAATAGATCCTGCCAATAGCTGCAACAAGTCAACCTTGAACCTGGCTAACTTATTAGTCACTGCACTTGTGTCGGTAGGCCTAACATCCTCGAGCCTCTTTTGGACTCTACCCTCGAATGCGTTGACCTATGCATCAATTTCTCAAACTCTATCATTAACTAAATCATAGGTAAATTCCCTCATTCTTTCCTCGGCGTCCCGAACAGTCTAATCAATCAATGTCTGGACCGATGCTGATAACTCTCTCACCCTGCCCTTTGCTACAACCACCTTGTGTAATAAATCCTGAAAAACAACAACAGAGAAAAGAGGGTCAACCTGTAACATAGTTACTACTAGTGCTGGAGTGATAGTCCATGGTGTAGACTTGATCTCGGCTGCCGATGTAAGCTCTATAGCAGTCGAAGTAGTGCCCATAGGAGATGAAGGTGAACTTGGAACCTGAGGCGCTACTAGGAATGGCTCTGAGATAGTTAGAGGATCTACTCATGGTAAGGCCATGGGGTTCTCATCAGTCATTATCAGGCTAGGGTCTATAATGCATATGGCCTCAACATGAGGGTCTCGGTGGAGGTCGATAAGAACACCTGCTGTAATGCATAATTGATGGATCAAAACTGAAAATGGCAGTAAGGTGTTTGTCCTAGTTGCAACCTCATGAATTTTCTCTGATATGATCCAGGCCCAGTCTATAGCATACCCAACTAAAATGCTGGCCAATAAAACTACTCTCTTGAGGGTGATCACATTATCTGTGAAAGTTGGCCTAATACGCCAGTGAGTAATGGACCACCAAACCTTAACCAAAAATAATAGGTGGGCCTTCACAATCGAGTCTGCATGATTTATGATCCATGTAGGCTCCACACCTGGCTCATAGATCTGAGTAGCAATCCATAGTAAAAGCTCTATCCTGACCCCTACATCCTTAATCACTACTCTTCTCATTTTATCAATATGACTATCATACTTTGCGGTCAACTGAGGTGCTCTATAAGTGGGCCCAAACTATACTCAGCAGATCATCTCCTTCTAGATATCAACCTTCCTCCCTTGGATTGTCACCACTCGTAGCCTCAATTACTTGATTGGATTCTTGTTTTTTGCTAGCCGCCGGCGGAGTGTAGCAAGGTATGCAACATAGAACTTATGGACTACAAAAGGGGCATATTTGCCTAGCTGCTGCATAGTCCACCATAGTTAGTGCTCGTCTAATCCAACATCTAATTCGGGTACTCTATCTAGTCCCATAGTGTTCAACCTGGACTCCTCATGAAATTAGTGGACTGGCTTGCCATGCCCTTCATCCTCCAACCCTTGGTTGTAAATTTCGTTCATGCCTGCAACATACCATCAGGGGTCGGCTGAGCGCTGAGACTAAACTTCCTCCTGCTGAGGTTGAGATATGCTCTCAGACTCTGACTGAGCTGGAATGTTTAGGAGTCATCTGCAGTGAGCTACTCCTCGAGTCATTTTTCTCCACCTCTTATACCTCCTCTTCAGACTAGGAGGCACTGGTCACTTCCATAGGTTCCCAACCTATATGAGCCCAAGTTTGAGGAACATTAGCCAAAGGGTCTATCCTGACCCTATGCACTTCAACTGAGCCCTCTGGTCTCTCAGTCTCATATGACTCCTCAACTAGTCTCCACCTAAATATTTGGATAGACCTCTTGTCCTAGGGAGGTATGATATCTGCAACCAAACCAATGATCCATGTGAGCATCAAGTTGTCTTAGTTACTTAACACAAAATAAAGAACAAACACTAAATAAAAGTAAAACAAGTATTGATGTAACTGTAGATATGCAGGTACGAGTGCAGTTACGACTTATAGGGTGATCTACGAGTCATATACTAGCCTCATAGAACTAGTTATTGCATTTAAAAAATGCTTTTTGATCATAGATACGAGACACAGTTATGACTCATAGGGTGGCCTATGAGTCGTAGTCCTCTCTCGTACGTAATTCCAGAAACATTTTCAAAACTTAGCAAAGTTTATAAGACCCTCCTTATGAGTCGTACCAAGTACTACAAATCATATATGGGTTTTATATGAGAAATATGAAGGGATTATAGGTGATTGATGCTTGCTATGAGGGGCCACTATGACTCGTGTAGGAACTTATGAGTCATAGGAGTGCCTTGTAGCTGAGCACAGAAGTCACTTGCAATGCCTAACTATTTCCCAGACCAAGCACAAATTCAAAACAAAATTTATCTTAATCATGCAAATAAGAGCAAGGCATGACTAAATGGCACATAATCAATTCCATATTAGCGTTGGCAATTTAAAATAACCATTATCCCTAAGAGTCAAAACTAGTTCAACCAAACATCAAGAACACCAAAAGTAATCAACAATCTAAACTCATTCTTCACATTTCCACAACATTCCAAGGAAGTGCAATCACCATTCACAATCATTCAATCAAACCCACATGTTCAAGCATAGGCAATCACCCCCATACCACCTAAAGTTCAACTCCGACAACCATTTAGACCCTACATGAGCAACAATAATACATACATACCAAATATTACAAATTTCATACTCACAATCACCCACTCAAGCTTTTTTACAATGTTGACTTCACAACCCAATTCTTTGGAGGCCTACAAACCCTAGAATACAAGTCTAGCTTAATAATCAATGTAAGACATGTTTAAATATGATCAAACTAAACTTATACTCATATAGGGAATAAACTCATCAACAAATATCGAGAAATGTAAATGAAGAGCTTACCAATCGAATTGAAAAATGAACCAAAGAAAAGAAAGATGAATTTTTCATTGAAACCCTAGGAATTTATACCCTTGCTGGAATCTTCATCGAAAAATGATGATAGTAGCCGAGATTTTTTGTTGGAGAAGAATTTATGGGATGAGGAAGGGGTTTTTCGTCGACTTAGGGTAAGGGATTTTAGAATTTGGGGTCAAATGATTTTGACCCCTTTTATAAGCAAACTAGGTTAGATTTTAAAAAGCTGTAGATCGAGGCTATGAGACCCTGACTATGAGTCGTAGGTCATCATATGACTAGTAGGTCTCGATCTCATACCAGAGCCAACACTTTGTAAAAATTTAGGAATCATACCTGGGCACTACGAACCCCACTTATGACTCATAGAGGATCCTACGAATCATATAGTTGGCTCGTAGTGTATGTGCCAACTTCAAATACTTACTATTTCCCTCTATGAGTCATAAATACAAGCCATAGTGAATATTACGACTCGTAGGGATATTTGTAGCAGCTGCTCCAAGTCCAATTTTTCTTGATCTTCAATTCCTCCACTTTTTACCTGCAAACCAAATCTCAAAGCATAGAAAACCTCAAAAATATTATAATTGCATCTTTGTTTCTTAATTTAAATTAAACAACAACTACTACCCTAAGTCTCAAACAAATAAATAATTAGCAAAATGATTGGGTTGCCTCCCAAGAAGCACCTTATTTAACATCGTGGCCTAACTTTATCATCTTCCTCCATTAACTATCATCGAGGGTCCACACCTCACTCTTGAATTCATTTGGGTGTTTCATGGATTGATGAATATCGGACATAAATTCTACATCATTAACCCTGAACCGCAGCTGACCTTAATCCATATCCACTAATGCTCTCCTAGTGGCTAGAAATGGTCTCCCCAAAATGATGGGCACCTCAAAATCAACTTCGTAGTCAAGGATCACAAAATCTGCTGGAAAAATGAACTTACCAACTTTAACAAACATATCCAAAATGATTCCTTCTAGCTTTTTAATAGTTTGATCTGCCATAAACAACCTCATTAGTGCCAGGGTAGGAGTACCAAGGCCAAGATTTTTAAATACGGTAAGAAGCATTAAATTGATGCTTGCTCCTAAGTCACATAATGCTCTTGCAAATTCAACATCGCTAATAGTACAAGGGATGGTGAATGCCTCGGGGTCTTCTTACTTTTGCACAAGGCATTTGGTCATAATCACACTACATTGTTGGAGTTTTTGCGAGAACTCTTGGCTCAAAGTGCACTTGCTGGTGAGCAAATCCTTAATATATTTTGCATATCCGGGCATTTTCTCCAAGACCTCTAAGAGAGGAAAGTTGATGGATAGTTATTTTAACATTGACAAGAAATCTTGAACTTGCCATCTTCTTCCTTCTTCTTAGGAATTTGTGGGAATGGAGGAGGTGGCTTTGGGACTAATTTGGCTTTCTCTTGCTCACCCACCTCTTGGTTCTCTACTCCCTTACTCCTTGGACCTTCTTCCTTACTCATCACCTTGCTATTAATGTTTCTCTCCTCAACTTCATCATCAAAAATTAGCATGGGGGTGCACAGTGCCTTTGCCACTCCAAGTCATCACGGCTATGCAATGCCCTTCATTCTTAGGAATTTGAACCATGTGTCTAGGTAGGGTTCCATTCTGGCATTGGTTCAGCTACGAAGACACTTGCCCGAATTGTTGTTCAAGTTGCTCGATTGCCAGAAAGAGAGACTCTATTTTTTGATTTATGCTTGAGATATCCATCTTCATCCCTTTCAAAGTCTCATCAT
The DNA here is from genome assembly GCA_025642045.1 of Solanum sejunctum. Classification (NCBI taxonomy): domain Eukaryota; kingdom Viridiplantae; phylum Streptophyta; class Magnoliopsida; order Solanales; family Solanaceae; genus Solanum; species Solanum sejunctum. The sequence goes on along the minus strand of JAOTQJ010000007.1, from coordinate 14,837,149 downwards.
GGTGATCTGCCCTCTTCAATAATTTATTGAACATTTATTTAATCCTCGAATTACTTGACTCGGAGTCACGGTTGTGAGGAGGCACATAAGGACCATTCCTATAGCCCTCTTTTCTCCTCCATTCTGTGTCTGGCACTCTTTCTCTCTCATAGTATCCACCCTATTATCTCTCTATAATCTATCCTGATTGAAGTTCTGACCTTAATTCTCAGAATCTTACCTCCAATAGTCTGAGTTGGACCCTTGGAGGTTATTTCAAAAACCTACCGATTGGTTGCTCACATAATAGGCATCCTGATCAAAGAATTGATCATCGTACATAGGAGTAGTTGGGGGTTGGTAATCTATTACCTTCAGACTAGCTTGGTTTTGCTGCAAAACCAAATCCATGCTCGTATGAAGTTGAGCAAGTTGCTCCATAATCTCTTCATTCACTTTAGCTTGCTCACTATTTGTGGTAAAAACACAAGAACTCTTTGTATTACCATGCTCACTCTGACCCCATGCTCTGTTGGTCTTCACCATTTGTTCCATTCTTTTGGATTCTAGCTCAAATGGTTGATCAAGAAAAATACCTCCCATGATCGTGTTGGTGCAAGCTTTGCTATTATCATCAAGTTCTCTATAGAAGATCTCGACCAAAGCATCATCAACAATTTTATGATCAGGGACCATCCTCAAGCATTTGGTGAATCTTTCCCATGTAGCGCTAAGAAAGTCTCCAGGCAATTGCTCGAAGTTGTTGATTTGGTCTTTAAGCTTCAATTTCTTTGACCTTGGGAAATATCTTTCTAGGAACACCCTCTACAGCTCAGCCCAACTCGTGATGGTACCCGGAGGTAGCTTATACAACTGCATTGCTAGTCAGCGACAATGGAAACACCCTCAATCCAATAGTGTTAATAGAAATATTTTATGTCCCCATGACACTTTTACACGTGAAATGACATTTTGGAGATGATAGTGGGGATCCTCTGATGGTAACCCTATGAATATGCCATAATTTTGGAGCATCTAGGGCAATCCACTTGATACAGCGAACTTGGCATTTGCCTGTAGAGGGAGCAGTACTATAGAACCGGTAACATCAATGCCACAAGGTTCAATCGATACTCATTCCATCCATAAGCATTTGCATTGAAATCTCTAAGATGTGGCTGGTTAACCCTTGGTGGTGGATTCTCCTCTCTTCTTAAGTCTTCCTCATTCGCACGCATATCCTCCTCAACCTTAATGGCCTCATTTACTTGAGCCATCCTTCATGGTAATTGATGGATCTCCAAATTTAGTGAATCTAAGGGATTGCCTTGGCTGCTTGTGTTGGGCATATAACCTAGTGCACCCTACAAAAGAAATCAAACAATTAAAACTAAAACAAAAGTGAAGTACAAGAGACTCTAGAAATCAATACTAGAACTAACTAATAGTGAAAATAAATCAAAATCTAGCTGTATTCCCTGGCAATAGTGCCATAATTTTTGATGTGTGATGGTCACGCTCCAAAAAGAAAGCGGTAGCTATTAGTAATTAACCTAACCAATGTTAGGGTCGAATCCACAGGGAATATAGGGCTTTGACTACAAGACTTCAGTACTAATTATTTCTAGTGTTTATGACTACAATCTTTATATGGGGGGGGGGGGGGGGGTTTGTGATTCAAAGGAAAATAAAATAAACACTAATTAAAATGCAAGGAAACACTCAATTTTAGGGACAACTTGGGAATTGTGTTCCCCATGGTGCATCGACTTAATTACCCTAGCTACATAACTATAATTGGTGAGTCCCATGAAGGATGGTAACTTAGATTTTTCGAGCCCTCTTGTGAAGGTAAAGGTCAAATTTCACTATGACACTTGGTCAGCTACCATGGCGTGCCAACTAACCATTACCAATAGTCCCAATAAACCTCCCCTTGGTCAAATTTGGTCGATTAAGAGTGAACACATCAACCAAATTTTGTCATCTACTTCCCTTTTCCTATTCGTCACCACCTTGGTCGGGATAGTGATAGTAGGCGGGGTTTGGTGTTTGCCACCACCAAAAAACAATAAAAATGAAAGGAAAGAGATATTGCATACAAAACCCCAATCATAAAGATGCAAGAAAACTAGGTTATTTCAAGTCAACTACCCATGGTTCCCAAAACCCCAAGTTATGGGTGCTTAGCTACCATGGCTAAAGCAAAACACACAAGAATGCATAAAATAGACATAGTTGAGAGTTTCACTAATAACACTGAAGGAGATAGACACCACAAGTTGCAAGCCCACAAGCTTGATTGATCAATAATGAGCACAAGGCAAGATTTTCAATCCCAAAAATGGGTTTTCCAAGAGAGAACATTAATCTACACTAAAAACCTAAGAAAAACTTCAAAATGTAATGTGAAAATATCTATTGGTCGAACTTCTTTCAAAAACCTAACTTAAGCTATATATAGTATTTACAAAATTGTAACACACCACATCTTACAATACTAGTACTATGCAAATAAAACATTATATGGTTTGGTCAAATTAGCGCCCATTTTTAAAAGTGCTTGAATCTCAAATTAGAGGGCGATATGCATGTCTAGCGCTAAAGAGGGTCAAGTGTAAATAAGTTTTATGTCAAATTCATGAGATCATGACCTTAAACAAAGTGAGAGAAGTGAGATGCTTGTAGGACTTAGGAAGCTAGCAGGTGAGTCACCTGCTTGCTTAGCTTAAATTTGCTAGCAAAACGGAGACAAGGCCAGACGTCGAATTTGTCCAAGTCCGATAATGAATAAAGTTCATGTTAAGAGTGTAACTTCAGCCCGTGTTTTACCATCATGAATGGACAATATTTACAGCCCAAGTTGAATAATAAAAGGGCCAAGTACATCACAACCCACTTGACTAATTGGGCCCAAACTAAGTGAAGAGGAATTAGAAAAATGGGTAGCCATGGCCCATCAACTTTGAGACCCATTAGGCCCAAGTTTGAGGGCCAGTATGCTTCATCAAAAGTGTATTAATATGTTATCAAAAAATCAATAGAAAGTCGGCCAAAGAGATCCTTTAAAAGGGCTAAAAAATAGCCCCTTAAGTCATTTCACTTTGGAACAAATTTTCAGCTTCCTAAAGACTCTTGTTTTTCTCTTTACTTCACTTCACAAGTCTGACAATAAAACCCTCTAGGGTTCTTGAAGGAAACCTTAATCTTAAAGGCTAAGGTAACTAGAAATATCCATGTACTTTTTATACTTATCCCATGACAAAGAAGAAATATATGCTAGTCATGTTTGTGCTAGAAATTTGGACAGCATGTGTCTTAAGAATTTTTGTGAATGTTTCTTGTTATTCAAGGGGATTTTATCTTCTTTCTTGGCTAAATTATGAATTAAGACTCATGTTTTTAACAAGGTATAGTTTGTTAGTGATGTAACTAAGCTTCTACACCACTTTTACAGTCAGCAAAAATGAGTTCTTATGGGATATTACAATTATCTTCTTAGTACGAACTTGTGGGCTAATGGATGGAAGGCTATTGCCTCACATCCTTCATGTATGCTTTGGTACTATTTTAAGGTTATTTTTATGTCTATATATGTTTAGTAAAGTTTGGATAAAGTTGAAACAGGTTCGGGATTGTCGACGGTAAAATGTAGCGAAGGGATGTAATGTTATGCTGCCTATTTGTATGTTGCATAGAATTGTTATATATTGTGCTATGGGCTGTTATAAGACTATTATGGTACTAAAACAGGATGCACATGATATGTATATAAGAATATGTATTAGAAAATATGATTAGAGGTCGAAAGACTGAATGAATATGCTCAGGTTTACAATTATATGCTCGCTGCCTGTATGTTGTTTTTTATGAGATTGGGCTGCCAAGATGTATCTATTGGCTGCTAATGCTAGTTTTATCACCTACTATGTTATAGATAAATATTTGGAGGAAGGTAAGGTTACCTCGAGGTAACAACGATGTCGTATAGCGAGGTATGTAAGGCTACTCAATTTTGTATTACTTGGCATGAAATCTATATCCCTCCTTGGCACATAAAGGCACTTACCCACTCTGACACATATATTAACTGTGTATCAACTCTTTCACACATTCATATGCTCCCATACATAGTCACCTGCAAATCTGCAAGCATACTTGGATACCAAGATACACGAGTTTGTTCTACTAAAAAAAGTTCATGCGTTGTTCTACCTCCTATGCATTTCATTATTTGTGTAACCTATCAAGATATTGCTTGTTGATGGGTGATAACCCGAGGGGTGGAAGAATCACGTAGCTAGGGTCGATCCTATCATGGGGGGTAGCCCAAGGGGTTAAAGGTAAAGCCTAGCTAGGGCCAATCCCGATATAGATTTAGCACTGATCAACTGGTCATTTGTATTATATGATGTGCACAGATTATACAGTGAAGGTAAAGTAATAAAAAGAATATAAAGTACATAATACCATAGTATAACTAAGGGTGGTTTGTTATTCTACACTAGTGCATAGTTTCATTTGAGTTGTTACTTCATATACTATATTTCATGCCTTACATATTCAGTATATTATCTCATACTGACATCTATTACGGGGACCTGCATTTTATGATATAGGTACAGGTGCTAGTAGATCTCCCAAGTTGGAGTACAAGATATCTAGCTGCTGTCACCAAGCTCCAGGTTGCTTCGGATCTTGCTATTTCTAGAGCTTATATCTTTCTTTATATTGTATAGTTAGCTAAGTCAGGGCCTATCCCAACCGTTATTTGATACTTTTCCTTATTTAGAGGCTTTTTATACTATGTAAATTAAAGTTCATGTCTCATATTCTAGACACAGTGGCTCCAACAACCTAGCCATATGCATTTCCTTTTAGCTTGTTATCATTGTTTATTTTCTTAAAGGCATGTCAAATATAGAAATCCCTTATAATATGTATAGAAAGTGCATGGATACAAGTTGGTTCTTCCAAGCTTTATCGGCAATGAGTGCCATCCTGAGGAGTCTACAGAGTCATGTCTATACAAAGTCTTGTTTATCGATGTGTTATGCGCCACATTTATATGCAAGAGGCTACGTGGCATTTAGGAGTGGTTATTTTCTTTTCATATAAGTGTAATAGGTAGATTGTGTCTAACCCCTAAATTGTTTTGTACAGTAAGTATGCCAGAAACTAGGAAGAACAAAGGTAAAGGGAAGGAAGTAGAAGTGGTTGTTGGTATACCCAGTAGGTGAGACAATGGAATGAGGTTCAAGAGAAGTCTCTGTGATAGACATCTCCAACTCCTCCAGCTCCTGATAAACCCAAAAGTAGCGAAATTCCCCTAAAACCACCTATCGTTGATACTATGCAGAATCTGAGAAATGTAGTCCAATTATTGACCCACATAATTGCTGGCAAGGTCAAAGACAAGAAGGTTCGGTTATAGGTGCAGGTAGTGAGAATACAGTAGTTGGCACAAGGATACGTGATTTCCTTAATTTGGACCCTCCATCTTTCATTAGGTCAGATCCTAAAGAAGATCTCCAAGACTTTCTTGATTAGATTTAGCGCACTTTAGATGTTATGCATATGAGTGGTACAAGAAGCTATCGAGTTAGCGAAATATAGGTTGAAAAGTGTGGCTATATTGTGGTATGAAGCTTGAAAGCAATCTAAGTGTATAGATACACCTCCAACTACCTGGAAGGAGTTCAAAGAGGCATTTCTCGACCATTACTTGCCATTATAGATCTGAGAGGCCCGTGCAGATCAGTTCTTGAACGTCCACCAAGGGAATTTGAGTGTGAGGGAGTATAGCCTTCAATTTAATTCCTTATCCTGGTATGCTCCTAATGTAGTTGCTACGATGGCAGATATAGTTCATCGATATATGGATATATTGGATACGTATCTGTTCAGATAATGTAACATTGTTTCCTCAAACAAAGACATGGATCTAGCGAGAATGGAAGCTTTTGCACAGAAGTTGGAGGATCTGAGGCAAAGGATAAGGACACAAGAGTTGGAAAGGGGGCAGTCCAAAAGGGCCAGATCTACGAGGCAGTTTACACCACCCCAAGGAGAGCTTAGGCCTCAGTTTTCTAATAGACTACCTAGGCCATTATCCTCCTACTCTGTGGCCAGTGCTCCACCACAACTTCAAGGGTCTAGGAGAAATCAGTTTGGTCCAAGAAGTGAAGGGCAAGGCACTCGAATAACGGGATATTTAGTAGGCCAGCAAATGACCCCTACATAGCCTTGTAAAATATGTGGAAGGAGTCATTTAGGTATATGTCATATTGGTACAGACTCTTGTTATTAGTGTGGTATGCCAAGGTATATGATGACGGATTGCTCGAAAAGATGTATGGGTGATATAACATAACCTACTAGGTCACCTATTGCATTATCATCTTCAGTTACTCTATTAGGTACGAGTCAACAAGCACCTATGGGTCATGGTAGAGGTGTTAGAGGGGCAGCTAGCTCTAGCGGAGTCCAGAATCGCACTTATGCTCTGGGTAGTTGGCAAAATTTGGAAGCTTCACCTGATGTGGTCACGGGTCTATTGTCCATCTTTGCACATAATGTATATGCATTAATTGACCCTAGTTCTACACTATCATACATTACCCCATTAGTTGCTGGGAAGCTTAAGAGAACACCCAAATTATTGAACAAATCATTTGAAGTGTTCACACTAACCAGTGAATCTATTATCTCTAGAAGGGTTTATTATGACTGTGTAGTAACTGTTTGTGACCGTGACACATTGGCTGACCTTATTGAGCTAGAAATGGTAGAATTTAATGTTATAATAGGTATGGATTGGTTAGCTTCTTACTATGCCACTATGGATTGCCGAACTAAGAGAGTGTACTTCCACTTTTCAAATGAGTCAGTTCTTGAATGGGAAGGCAATGTTAGGGCCCCAATGGGTACGTTTATCTCTTATTTTAAGGCAAGAAAGATGATATCTAAGGGGTATATATGTCATTTAGTTAGAGTAAGGGATAAGGAGACAAAATTGGTAACTCTTCAATTAGTTCCGTAGTGAATGAATTCGTTGATATGTTCCCTAAAGAACTCCCAGGCTTACCTCCAAAATGAGAAGTAAAGTTTGGTATTGACTTACTTCTAGGCACTCAACCTATTTCTATCCCTCTATATAGAATGACCCCGACAGAACTACGTGAATTGAAAAAGCAGTTAAAAGACTTATTAGAGAAGGGTTTTATAAGACCTAGTGTGTCCCTTTGGGGTACACTTGTGTTATTTATACATAAAAACATGGAAACTTGAGAATGTGTATCGACTATCAATAATTGAATAGGGTGAGAATTAAGAATAAATACCCTCTCCCCAAGATTGATGATTTATTTGATCAGTTACAGGGTGCCAAATGCTTTTCAAAAATTTATTTGATATCAGGGTATCACCAAGTGAGGGTGAAGTAGAAAAATATACCTAAGACTACTCTCAGAATACACTATGGTCACTTTGAATTTCTTGTTATGTCATTTGGGCTAATGAATGCACCAACAATTTTTGTGGATCTGATGAACAGGGTATTCAAGCCATTCTTTGATTTGTTTGTGATAGTGTTTATAGATGACATTTTGGTGTATTCAAGATCAGAAGTGGACCATGCAAATCACTTGCGACAAGTGTTACAAGTTCTTCCTGATAGACAATTGTATGCCAAATTTTCTAAATGTGAATTTTGGCTAAACTCAGTGGCATTCTTGGGTCATATTGTGTCTGATGAGGGAATAAGGGTTGATTCACAAAATATAGAGGCTGTGAAAGATTGGCCATGACCAATAACATCCACGGAAGTTTAGAGCTTCCTAGGTTTGGCAGGTTATTACAGAAGGTTTGTTGAAGGTTTTTCTTCTATTTCTGCACCTCTAATAAAGTTGACACATAAAGTAACCAAGTTCCAATAGAATGATGCATGTGAAAGGAGCTTACTAAAGCTAAAACATAAGCTAACTTCTGCACCTGTGCTAGTACTTCCAGAAGGCACTGAGGGGTATGCAGTGTATTATGATTCTTCAAGAGTTGGCTTAGGGTGTGTACTGACACAACTTTGTAGGGTAATTGCTTATACATCTAGATAGCTATGACCACATGAGGACTACCCAACTCATGATCTTAAGCTAGCAGCGGTTGTATTTGCTCTAAAAATATGGCGCCACTATTTGTATGGGGTTCATATTGACATATATACTGATCATAAGAGCCTGCAATACATCTTTAAGCAAAAAGACCTAAATTTAAGAGAGCAAAGATGCCTAGAGCTAATAAAGGATTACGACATGGATATACTATACCATCAGGGGAAGGCAAATATGGTAGACGATGCTCTGAGTCATAAGGCAATTATAAATTCTAGTGATCAAGCTGTGGTAAGTCAAGGAGTGGCTAAGGATCTAGGTCAACTAGCCAGTTTAGGAGCTTACCTTCTTGAAACTCCAAAGGAAGGGGTTATTGTACATAATGCAGTAGCGTCTTAATTGGTAATGGAGGTGAAAGCAAAATAGTTCGAGGATCCTATTTTACGATGACTTAAGGACAAGGTGAGTTAGGTTACGATAAAGGGCTTTGACCTTATAAAAAATGGAGTACTTTACTGCCAAAATAGTTTATGTGTACCTGATATTAATGGATCAAGAAAGAGGATAATGGAAGAAGCCCATCATTCCCGATATTCCATCTATCCAGGATCAACTAAGATATACCATAACCTGAAGGGAGTGTTTTGGTGGGGAGACATGAAGAAGTACCTTGTAGAATTTGTGGTTCAATGTCCAAATTGCCAATAAGTGAAAGTAGAACACCAAAAGCCAGGAGGTTATATGTAGTGTATAGAGCTTCCAACATAGAAGTGGGATATGATCAATATGGATTTTGTTACCGGGTTGCCTCGCTCATTTCATAAGTTTGACTCCATATGGGTAATAGTTGATAGACTTACAAAGTCAGCACACTTCTTGCAAGTTAGGAGTGATTATACGACTGAAGAGTATGCCAAGCTATACCTCAAAGAGATAGTCAGGCTACATGAAGTCTCAATCTCCATTATATCTGACCGAGGAGCTTAATTCACTAAAAAGTTTTGGAAGTCCTTCCAAAGAAGTTTAGGGACACAAGTGAATTTGAGTACAGTATTCCACCCTCAAATAGACAGTCAAGCAGAATGAACCATTCAGACACTTGAAGATATGTTACGAGCTTGTGCATTGGATTTTAAAGATAGTTGGGTGGACCATTTGCCACTTATTGAATTTGCCTATAATAATAGCTACCACTCAAGTATCAAGATGGAATCTTATGAAGCTTTGTATGGAAGTACATATAGATCGCCAATTGGATGGTTTAAAGTGGGTGAAACTACCTTGATTGGGCCAGATCTAGTATAACAAGCCATGGAAAAAGTTAAGGTAATACAACAGCTGCTAGAAACAGCCCAAAGTCATTAGAAATCATATACGGATGCTAGAAGAAGAGGACTAGAATTCTCAATAGGGGATTGGGTATTTTTACAGGTGTCTCCAATGAAAGAGGTTATGAGATTTGGTAAGAAAGGAAAACTGTGCCCACATTATATAGGGCCATATAAAATTAATAAGAAGTTTGGGCAGGTTGCATATGAACTAGAGCTACCCTAAGAGCTTTCAATGGTTCATCCAGTTTTTCAGGTCTCAATGCTTAAAAAATACATAGGTGACCCATACCGTATCACTCCTATTGAAGACGTTCAGGTTACAGAAGATCTCACATATGAAGAAGTAACTATTGCTATTCTAGATCGTTAAGTTAAGAAACTAAGGAACAAAGAAATAGCTTTAGTAAAAGTACTTTGGAGAAATCAGCAAGCAGAAAAAATAACATGGGAGGCCAAGGATGCAATAAAATTAAAATACCCTTACTTGTTTGAAGCTAAATAGGGAGTACAACATGCATAATTGAGACACTAATAGATACGTGTGATTAAATACTTAATGTGTTGTCAAAAGTTTATGTAAGTAAAGGTTTAAACTTGGTTGAGCTTTCCAATTGTACTAACATTGGAGAACGAATGTTCCTATGGGGGGAGGATGTAACACCCCACCTCTTCCAATACTAGTATTATACAAATGAAATATGATATGGTTTGATCAAATTAGCGCCCATTTTTGAAAGTGCTTGAATCTTAAATTAGAGGGCCATATGTATGTCTAACGCTGAAGAGGGTTGAGTATAAATATGTTTTATGTCAAATTTAGGAGATCACAACCCTAAACAAAGTGAGAGAAATGAGGTCCTTGTATGACTTAGGAATCTAGCAGGTGAGTCACCTACTTGCTTAGCTTAAATTTGCTAGCTAAATGGAGACGAGGCCCGACGTCGAATTTTTCAAGTCCAATAATGAATAAAGTTCGTGTTAAGAGTATAACTTTAGCCCATGTTTTACCATAATAAATGGACAATACATAAATCCCAAGATGAATAATAAAAAGTCCCAAGTACATCACAACCCACTTAACTAATTGGGTCCAAACTAAGTGACGAGGAATTAGGAAAATGGGCAGCCAAGGCTTATCAACTTTGAGACCCATTTAGGCCCAAGTGTGAGGGCCAAGCTACTGAGTCACAAGCTTATTAATATGTGGTAATATGTGGTCAAAATGCAAGATAAAGTTGGCCAAATAGAGCTTTTAAAAGGTCTAAAAACTTCCCCTTAAGTCATTTCACTTTGGAACAAATTTTCAGCTTCCAAAAGACTCTTATTTTTCTCTTTACTTCACTTCACAAGGCAGTCAATACAATCCTTTAGGGTTATTGAAGGAAATTTAATATTGAAGTCTAAGGTAAGTGTAAGTGGAAATATCCATGTACTATTTATACTTATCCCATGACAAAGAAGAAATATATGTTAGTCATGCTTGTGCTGAAAATTTGGACAACATGCGTCTTAAGGATTATTTTGAACTTTTCTTGTTATTCAAGGGGATTTTCTCTTCTTGGTTGGCTGAATTATGAATTTAGACTCATGTTTTTAATAAGGTATAATTTGTTAGTGATGTAACTAAGCTTCTACACCTCTTTTACAGTCCGCGAAAATGAGTTCTTATGGGATATCACAATTGTCTTCTTAGTACGAACTTGTGGGCTGATGGATGGAATGCTATTGCCTCACATACTTCATGGCTAATTTGCTACTGTTCTAAGAATATTTTAAGGTTATGTTTATGTATAGATGTGTTGAGGATAGTTTGGGTAAAGTTAAAACAGGTTCGGGATTATCGACGTCAAAATGTAGCAAAGGGATGTAACATTATGCCTCCTATTTGTATGTTGCATAGAATTGTTATGTGTTGTGCTTTATGGGCTTTTATAACACTGTTATGGTACTAAAACAGGTTTCACATGATATGTGTATGAGAATGTGTTAGAAAATACAATTAGAGGCTGAAAGGTTAAATGAATATGCTCGGGTTTATAATTATACGCTTGCTGCCCGTATGTTACTTTTTTATGAGATTGTACTTTCAAGAAATTGGCTGCCAATGCTAATTTTATCACCTACTATATTGTAGATAAATATTTGGAGGAAAGGAAGGTTACCTCGAGGTAACAACAAGTTCATACAATGAGGTATGTAAGGCTACTCAATTTCATATTACTTGGCATGAAATCTAGATCCCTCCTTGGCACATAAAGGCACTTACCCACTCTGACACAACTATTAACCGTGTCTCAACTCTTTCACACATTCATATGCTCCCATTTATAGTCACCTGTAAATCTGTATGTATGCTTGGATACCAAGATATATGAGTTCGTTCTACTAAATAAAGTTCATGTGTTGTTCTACCTCCTATGCATTTCATTAATTGTGTAACCTACTTCTTTCATTGTGGTATTGTGTTTTGTGATTATTTACATGTCATATATTGTATCTATAGTCCTACAACTCTAATATTACAACTACTAAAAGAATCAACTCAAAGGTGATTGAAAGATAAAGTAAAGTATATTGCTTGTTGATGGGTGGTAACCCGAGGGGTGGAAGAATAACTTAGCCAGGGTCGATCCTATCACGGGGGTAGCCCAAGGGGTTAAAGTAAAAGCCTAGCTAGGGCCGATCCCAATATAGATTTACCGTTGATCAGCTAGTCATTTGTATACATGATGTGCACAGATTATACAGTAAAGGTAAAGTAATAAAAAGAACATAAAGTACATAATCCCACAGTATAACTAAGGGTGGTCTCTTATCCTACAATAGTGCATAGTTTCATTTGAGTTGTTACTTCATATACAATAATTTTTGCCTTACATATTGGTACATTATCTCATACAAATATCCCTTACGGGGGACCTGCATTTCATGATGTAGGTACAGATGCTAGTAGATCTCCCCACTATGAGTACAAGATATCCAGCTGTTGTTACCAAGATCCAGGTTGCTTCGGAGCTTTGTGTGTCTAGAGCTTATATCATTATTTGTATTGTATAGTTAGCTGAGGCAGGGCCTGTCCTGACCCTTATTAGATACTTTCCCTTATCTAGAGGCTTTGTAGACTATGTAAATTAAAGTATGGTCACGTCTCGTACTTTAGACACAGTGGCCCTAAAGGCCTAGCCATATACATTTCCTTTTAGCTTGTTATCACTATTTATTTTATTAAAGGCATGTCAAATTTAGAAATCCCTTATAATATGTAGATAAAATGTATGGATACAGGTTGGTTCTCCTGAACCTTATCGGCAACGGGTGCCAGTCCGCCCTAATGGGACTTTGGGCATGACAAAAATAATCCTTAAATTTACATAGAAAAGATAGCTGAAAGCAGATAAGTCTAGCAATTACAACTCAGGTCCTCCTACGAGTCATAGTCGGGGTCTCATATTAGGTTCTTGGCATCTTGGACTACACTGGCATGACCCAAAGGTATAAGTCATTGCTTGGGCTACAACTTGTATATTTATCTCGTAGTCTTGGTCTTCAGTTTTTAGTACAATATTTTGGCTCTCTGATTCTTGCTACGAGTCCACCTATACAAATCGTAGTGTCTATTATGACGCATAGGCTGGGCTTGTAAGGGTGGCATTCAGTTGGCAGATTTCTAATTTTTGGTCTCAAATTCTTCCTACGATACAACATACGACTCATAGCATGAGCTAAAACTCATAAGTAGGCTCGTATGGCGTATGCTTCAGAAAAATCTGTAATCTTTCTTCAAAATCATGCCAACCTAAATTTTTTGCAAATTTAACATGAAAACACATCAAAACACTAAAAAGTCATTTTAAGAACTCACAAAATTCATTATTTCAGGTACCAAATGTGCTATATTTTGACAGCATATCAGTTCTCCCCTAAGGGTCTTAGTGGTACTTTTTTCACCCACTAGGCAGTTATGATGACTGCCCGCGCTTCCCTAGATCCTTCATGTGTGTGAGAATAAATTGTTTAAAAGAAAGGATAAAAAGTAAGTGTTAGGAAAACAATCATAGCAAAACAGGTCATTTTGTCCTCCATTTATTTTTGGTGGAACACCAAACTGATTCCATGGTCAAAATGATCGTCGTCTTTATTTATAAAATTTAGGGTTTAAATCAATGTCACATTTGACAATAGATGTATGCATTTGGTGATCCAACGAATTGATTATACTGCCACGACCTAAACCTAGGGCCTAGACATGACATAGCGAATGGAGCACCCGAAGGAACCCCAAACAACCGTCTTAACTTGTCATTACACATCCTTGTTGCAGAAGCATATAAAAGACATATAGAATGGAATGGATCATTGCCGATAAGGGAGAGCTTTGTAACACATCAAGATCAAGATACAAGGAGTCATAGCTTATATCATAAATACATAACTTGTCCAACAAATACCTCTACATATGTAGATAGAGTGGGGGCTAAGACAAAGTAACCGGTCTCACCCTCATAATCAAGTAGAACATAGGATAGTGTCTCAATACATAGATAAGAGAAAAACATAAACCAAAGTACCCGAAATGGAGGACTCACCAACAAGCTTGGAATAGCACCATCAAGATATGTGGAGGAGGATGATGATTAACTTGGGCACTGGTTCCTACATGGGGATATCATGTAATCAAGAGTATACGTTAGTACATTTAAATGTACTAAGTACATGGGATGCAATGCAACAAGAGATAAACTTCATAGTCAACATACATAGAATAGACAATAGGCACGATATAGCAATATAACATGTATGATCAATGCACAAGTAAAGCATGCTTAAGTAATCCATACTCATATAGAATATCATATATGTAGAAGAGACAAAGCTAGCTATTCAAAGTATAAACACCTTGGTGGTTGTGTGGTATAAACCCCTTGGCTGTTGTGTGGTATAAACCCCTCATATGGTTGATGGTAATCACACATTACCAATATGGTGATAAAGTATAAACCCCTAGCATAGTTTATGAGTATACACCCCTAACATGGTTACTCGGTCTCTTGTCCCCCCCGGGTCAGACATGGTCTAAAACAACACTTTATATAACACTTATCATAGGCTCTAGTGCAATACTTCATATAGGAATAATCATATACATAAGCTCATTTCATCATCATAACATCATTCATATCATATCTCATGCTTTGGACCTTCATTTCCTTATGAAACCATAACCAGACATTTTATCAATCACCTTGGGGGTGTGTAATGAGGGTAAAAGACCATGCAATTTAGAGACAAAATTATGCAATAAAATCTATAGCAAAACCATCAATCGACACCTTTCAACACCCCCAAGACATTCACATCAAAACCCCTCATCGAATCTAACATTAGATCCAAGATTTAGAGCTCAAAATATGCTAAAACAACCATACTTTCATGAGCTAAATTTCTGTGCAATAAATTTCTCAATATATAAGATCCACGTGTGAAATCAACTTTAAATTAAGCAACCATAGTAAAAAAGAGAACTAGGACCATGGTTGGAAGGACCCAATAGTTCAACACCACATACCTTAGCTTTGGAGAATTTATTGGTGAAGGTTGACAATGGAGACTTGAAGTTTGAAGAAAATCCTTAAATCTAGATGAGGGCTCTGAGTCTTGGAATTTGGAGTGAAAGTATGGGTAAGTGTTTTGGTGAGTATTGGGAAATGTTTAGGATGATATAAGGGTGAAATTTGATGAAGTATAGATAAAAATATGTTTGGGAAACTTGGGCCCAACACTTGGAATATTTTGGGTCGCATAAGAAAAATTGCCAAGCAAAAAAGAACATATATCCATCGTGAAGAGCACACGGAGAGGGATTTGTGCTAGAGCACGCCCAAGGTGCATCGCGAAAGCATCACGAACATCTCACTAGAAATCATCCCTTAAAAATTTATAATTGCTATTCTTTCTCTCTTAAATCGAGGTTGGATCCTTTTTCACCTAATTTTTATCCCCTAATCACAAATACGAAGTCATATTTTTGAAATAATGAATGGACTTTTAGATATATGGAAGTTAAAATTCCAGGCATTTCAAGGTCACATTTTTGTGCACTTTTTGAGGTCGTTTTGAAATCTACCTTGGGAACATTCGTCCCCGAATGTAAAAGAGATGTATAAGACAGAAGTGATCATAAATAAATCATCCCTAATGAGAATGAAACATAACATGTAAAACACCATTTTCAAATCCTCAACATAAGTGTAAAATCATCATAAGTTTACCAACTTAAACATGAATGCATATGAGTAACATAGGGGCTGAAATGTTGAACTTGAAATCACATATGAGACTTAGGATTAGTACCTTAGGCTTGAGTAGAATGGAAAAGATAAGAATACCTCTTCTGCATGTCCGCTGTAGCCACCCAAGTAGCAATTCCAACTTGTTGGTTCTTCCAAAGGACCTTAACAGATGCCACTTCTTTGTTCCTTAATATCTTTACTTTCCTATCCAAGATCTGAATCAGGATCTCCTCATAAGTTAAGTTATCCTCCAAATCACCTACAATATCAAGAGGTACAATGGCATTAGGATCACCAATGCATTTTCTTAACATAGAAACATGGAACACCGGATGGACCGAATTCATTTCACTAGGCAACCTCAACTCATAAGCTACCTTGCCAAGCCTCTTAGTCACCTCATAAGGACTAACATACCTTGGACTCAACTTCACCTTTTTACCAAAATGAAATGCACCTTAAGTTGTCTAGAAGCATAGGCTATGACCTTACCATTTTGCATTAGCACATAACCCAAACCAACTCTAGATGCATCACAATACATCACAAAACCCTCACGCCCATCTGGTAGTGATAATATAGGAGCAGACACAAGTCTATCTTTCAATGATTGGAAACTTTTCTCACATTCATAGGTTGACACAAACATCACCTTCTTTGGAGTCAATATTGTCATAGGAGAAGCAATGGAGGAGAATGCATTCACTAACCTTCTATAGTAACCTGCAAGTCCCAAGAAACTCTTGATGTCTAACGAGGTCAATGGTCTAGGCCAATTCCTAATCATACCAGTTTTCTTAGGATCCACTTTTATAACATCTCCCGACACTATAGGACCTAAGAATCCAACCTCCTTCAACCAAAATTTACATTTTCCATATTTAACATACAATCTCTCCTCCCTCAATCTTTGCAACATGTCCCTCAACTGGACCATATGTTCTTCCCTACAATGGGAATAGATCAAAATATCATCAATAAATACCTTAAAAAAGGAATCAAGATAGGGTTTAAGTACCCCATTTATTAGGTCCATGAAGATGGCCGGCGCATTAATCAATCCAATGGACATCATCACAAATTCACAATGCCTATATCTAGTCTGGAAGGCCATTTTAGGAATATCACACTCCCTCACCCTCAGTTGATAGTACCCGGACCAAAGATCAATCTTAGGGAATAAGCTAGCCCCTTGCAATTGGCAAACAACTCAATAATCCTTGGAAGAGGATATCTATTCTTTATAGTGACCCTATTGAGTTGCCGATAGTCAATGCATATTCTAAGTGACCCATCTTTATTCTTTGCAAATAACACTGGTGCACCCCAAGGTGATTGGATAGGTCTAATAAATCCCTTTTTCCAACAAATCTTTCAATTGCTCCTTTAACTCCTTCAACTCTACCGGGTACACATGGTAAGGAGGAATGAATATAGGTTGAGTGTCAGGAAGATATTTATGCCAAAGTCTATCTCCCTTTTGAGAGGGACACTGGGAAGATCATTTGAGAAGACATCAAGAAACTCATTTGCAACTGGGACCGACTCAATAGAAGAGACTTTGGACTCCACGTCTTTGACCCTTACAAGATGATACAAACATCCCTTGGAAATCAACCTATGGGCTTTAATGCATGAGATGAACCTACGCCTCACTACCACATCATGACTCCTATTCAAGTATAGGTTTATTTGGGAATTAAAACTTGACCCTATGAGTTCTACAATCAATGGAATCACAGTAGGCATATAACCAATCCATCCCATGAATAACATCAAAATCAACCATATCTAATTCAATATGATCACAAGGTAAGATTTTATGCAAGATGCAAATTGGATAATTTTTATACACCCTTCTAGCAATAATAAATGTACCAATAGAAGTAGACACCTCATATAACTCGTGCAACAACTCCGACTCAACATGAAACTTTTTAGCATCAGAGGGGGTAATAAAGGAAAGGGTGGAACCTGGATTAATCAAAGCATATACATCAAGATCAAAGATTTTCAACATACCGGTAGCAACATCAAGGACTTCTCCAACCCCTTGCCTCCTATTTAGAGCATATAATCAATTGTCCCTTAGGGCACCATAATGAGGATAACCTCTACCCAATGTGACTGCATTAGCACCATAGACCTTGCCATAGTTTCTTGGACATCTACTTTCTTGTGAGCAAGATCCCACATTCATAACATGTATTAGAACCCCTCAAACATGGGCATCCGTGGATTCTCTCACATTTAGGGCATAAATTGTTAGGAACCATCCCACAAAGACCTTGTGGTCTAGGGAGGTCATTTGGCAAACCCCTATTAGTAGCATGAGGAGGCCCTTGGCCTTGACAAAATCTAGCACCCTTGTGGAACTTAACCACAAATCAAGCTCTCTTGGGCTCATGGCCCCTACTGTTTCTCAATTTCTACTCTTCCATTTGCTTAGCATAGGTCATCAAATAAGACAAATCCAAGCAAGTTGAACCAGCATTCTTCATTTACTAAGTCAGAAACCCCTATAACAAACTTATTCATCCTTGACCTAGGATCAGCCACCAAGTGGGGAGCATACTTTGAGAGTTGATTAAATTTAAGGAACACTCCCTCATACTCATAACACCTTGCTTGAAGTTCATAAACATAACCAACTTTGCTTCCCTAAGATCAAGAGGGAAGAATCGATTAAGGAAGGCCAATTTGAATTCCTCCCAAAGCACCA
>JAOTQJ010000007.1:14806015-14818619 GCA_025642045.1 Solanum sejunctum | reverse complement strand
TTATACATTATTATAAATTCTATTATAATTATTTCAATAAATATAATATATTTTCTAATATATAGAATTAATTAAATCACACTAAAATATTTAAAATTCACACATAATGCTTATAATATGTGTTATTTACTGAATTTAAAATGTATTAGAGTTATTTTATATTTTTTTCTTATTAATGTGGTTAAAATAATTGTTATATTAAAAATATATTAAGTATATTCTCCACGTGCATTAAAAAATGTCTATAATACATATACAATATTGAATTCAAAATATATTATAATTGTAGTTTTTACTTATTTATTTTTATTAATGGTGTAAAAAAATACTATATCTGAATTTCAAATATTCAAACACTATTAAAATTAATTTATAGGTTAATCTATTAAAATTGTGTCAGTGCATCTTATATGTATTTACATAAAAACAAATCTTCTAGTTCAAAAAATAGTAAAGACATTATTTGCGTAATATTTAATCTAAAATTAAATTTTAAATTAAATTAATTAATTGATATTTTTAAAAGAAAGAAAAAGAGAAAGAGTAATAAAGAGAAATGGAAGAGAAAGGTTCTCATTCTTTTTCTCCTTGTTTTTATTATTTTTGGTAATAAAAGTATAATTATATTTGGTAAGAGTTAAACTATGCTAAAACTCGTAATTTAGGTAAAATACTATATTATTTATGTAAATGACCCATTTTTTTACAACAATAAATATGGACTATTTTTTTTGTAAACTTTTTATTTTGGGAAAAGTAAACTTGTAATCCTTTAAAGCGAATTATTACATTCATATACCTTTTTACATTTTATATCCCCCAATATTAAAATTTGCCCCCATAATATTAAAATTCGCGCATTGCCGTTCGCACTCGCTTGAACAGAGTATACATATACTAACAGGGTATCACAGATAATTAAGTTCAGTCCTATATGATACCAAATTACTGATATAGTATCAATATACCAATAGAGTATCACAAAGAATATATTTTCTACTAATTTAAAATTTAATAAATAAGTTTGTAACTTTAATAATTTTTTCTTAATTATTTTATTAATTAAAAAAGGAGCTCAAAATTATATGATACCAATAGAATATCAATATATAGATGAAGTATTGAAAGAATGTATTTTCTAATAATTGAGAGTTTAATAAATGATTTTGTAACTTTAATAATATTCTAGTCCTATACGATACCGATATAGTATAAATATACCGGAGAGAGTATCATAACAAATATATTTTCTATTAATTTAGAGATTAATAATTTTTTTATTTATTTCTTATTTTTTTAAAAAAAAAACATAATCCTACATAATAACAATTGAGTATCAATTTACCAGAGTATCACAAATGATTTAACTCATTTTATATGATACCGATATTATATATATATATATATATATACTGCCATTATATTTTACAATATCTATATTGACATCAGCATGGCGTTAGGCGCGAAAAAATAATTTATATTGGTTGCTTACTTGAGCAACTTTTGGTGGGTCAATAAAAAATAATTGGTGAGCTTTTTAGTTTAATTTTTTTAAAATAGTTGCATATTGACGTATCTGTTTCAACAATTTCATAATATTTTTTTAACTCTTTCAATTATAATTTTTTAATATTTTATAAAATATATAACAAAAATTTATTAATATCACATAAATTGAGATTAAAAAATAATTTATATTGACCGTGTAATTTCCCCTTAATTTTTTATAATACATATATCATATAGGGATGGGCGTGCGCTTCGTAATTTTAACATATAATATTTGGGATACAACCACATAACCCTGACTCACCGGCGACGAGTTACCGGAACCATTGGTTGGAGGTAAACTTTTCTTCTTTTCTTGTTCCCCTCTTTTTGCTTTCATGGCCGGAGATCCAGAACTTTATGCCTCACTTGCTTCGTCGTTTCGTTTATGCATTTGAGAACTGTATCAATATCTCAATCAGTAAGGATTATTTATCAAGATCTGTTTACATTTTATTAAGAAGGTTTTAGTTTAAAATTTAAGTTCTCCAAAAATGAAACCTAAGGCATCAGTTGGTTATTGAAGAAGTAAACACTTCAATTGCTTGATTTTGTAGTTATACCTGTGAGATTTACGTGCAGAGCAAAGATGAAAAATACTTCAGAGGTATTGTATAGACATTTGCCATCCCAAATTTTTGACTCCTGCGCAGTTTTGGGTTAGTCGAGCAAGAGAAATAAGTTAAATGAGTTATATCTGGGGTTTCGTTTAACTTCATCAAAAAAAGAAAAGGTTAGATGAAACCCCTTTCCAATGGCCCAAAAATAAGATATTTAATGTAGGATTAGAATAGTTGTTATATTCCTACGTTGTTTCCTTCTATCTTTATCTGAAGAGAATGAATCAGAGAATACATATCTGATATTGCGCCTGAATCTGAAAGTAGTTACCATACACTATGTTATGTCAAAAAATACCAGTTCTAGTGATCGGGTTGTACTTAATTTATCTCAGGAATCGTGTGTTTTTGTTCATTGTTCATAGTTAATATTAATTGTTATAGAAATTTATCAGCCTTTTTTTTTGCACCTTCTTGCCCACAGTTGTTATAATTGAATCTCTTTCTCTAATCCTTTCTCATGCCAACAATATCTGCAGGTGAAGTGTTCATTTTTTATTTCAATTGTGAATTAATGATTGTCTGAACGTTGATCATCTTTAATACCATGGTTTTATTTGTGGAAGGTTAGTATTTCACTGTTTTGCATGTTTATTCCACAGATGTAAATGCCGTCTTAAGATAAAAGAAAAAAATGCCTAAAAACAAATGAAAGGAAAAGGAAGAAAAGACTAGAAAGAAGTAAATGGTGCTCTAACCAATTTGCCAAAGATTCTCATGTTTTTTTCTTCTCCTTCTCTTTTTTTTTTCAAAAAGATTCTTCTTTCTATATTAGATCAGCGTATGAGCCCTTCCTTTTTGATAGGTGTCCTTTATGTGTCTTTGACACAGTATGTTGGTTATCTTTTGTACAGAAAAAAGTTCATTTGTGATTGTATTTTGCTAATCTAAAGTTGCATGCTTGTGCTATGGCCTTTTGTCATGGTTCCATTTTTCTTTATTTTTTATTTTTCCTGTAATGGGCAGGAGCCTTTGAGGCATTGGGGTAATATTGTTGTTGTTGTTGTTTTTTATTTTTCCTATAATAAATTGAATAGGCAACCCCTTTTTTTATATTTAAACCTTATGTGTGTGTGGAAATGATGGCATTTTGCTGCTTAAGAGTTGTATTTTTGCACACTGGCGCCCATTATTCAACTTTTAGGATTCCTTTATTTATAATGTTAAGGGAAGGAAAGGAAGGAGAGGAAAACACCCAAGGTTGTCTTAAGGTGGCCTAGATGTTGATGAAGTGGACTAAAAGCCATGGGGTCTTAGGTTCAAATTCCAGTAAATGCTAAATACTAGGTGATTTCTTTCCATCTGTCCTATTCTTGGCATGTTTATCCATATCTAGCACGTCTACATATGGGTTTGTGCTGAGGGTTTTAGGAAACAGTCTCTCTACCTCGATGAGGTAGCGGTAAGGTCTGCGTATAATCGACCCTCCCTAGACCCCACTTGTGGGACATCACTGGGTATGTTGTTGTTGTTGTTGTCCTATTCTTGGTGGATAGAGTACCTGGGCTGGTGAGAGGTGGTACGTATCCTGTAGATTTAGGCAACGTGCACATAAGTTAGTTCGGACATCGCGATTATTTTAAAAAAAAGGAAGGAAAAGGAAAGAGGATGGTTGGTGATTTTTTTTCTTTTTCTGAAACTGGTAACTTTGTATATATATGTTAGAATCCAAATCTTACAAGAGTTGTAGTACCCTCATATTACAAAGTACTACCTACATCAATGATTTTATTATTTTTATGTCTATAATGAGTCTAAAACATCAATAATAGCGACAAGATCATTAGAAAATAACTGATTACACCAAAAACACAGTAGCAAGATGCAATTGAGATTAATCTGAAGCATACTGTACTGTATACTCTCAAAACACCTAGAATTCCTCTCCTTCCATATTGTTCACCCAATGCTTGCTGGGACTATCCTCCATCTGCCTCTGTTCTTGGCTAACAACCCAGCTTGTTAAGGCCTCTGTAATCTTCCCAGGCATGCTCCATGCTTTGATGTTCAGAAACAATCAACATAGTTATCCTGTGATTCTACAGTATAAGAATAGATGATTCACAATCTCTGCTTGCTCCTCTCACAATAAGTGCCTGGGGCTTACAATTATCCCTCTGTTTATTAGGTTTCTTGGGTGAGCACTGCCTCATATGTCAGCCACACAAAACATGGCACTTTATATAGTATGTTGGTTTTTCAAATGTTCTTCCATGGCCAACTGCTTGGCTTCTGATTGTGGTTGTTCATTTTCCTGTATGCTTTTCGCACTCTGTATATTCCTTTCTCATCTCCCTACCACCATAGTTCATGGATGGTCGTGAATTTGAACATAAAAGTATTGTGTTTTAGATTCTCTCTCTGTTTTAGATTCCTTCTCTTTCTCTTTCCTTGCAGATCCTTCTATAACATCTTCAATTTCAGAAAAGTTGGATTCAAAGTCATTTTCTAGTAGTCTTTGAAGTATTCATTCATCTTTGACCCCACCCTTTGAGCAAATTAGGACATCTAGAGTCTTCCTTTGAATGAGCCCCTTCACTCTCCAAGCCTTAGACGTCCTTGGTATCAGAACTGTTTTTACATCACAAGCCATTATGAAAATTGCCTTATCTTATCCTTCCACCTTTTCAGAATATCATCATGAAAATCTAGAGTCTTCCTGTGAATGGGCTCCTTCATTCTCCAAGTCTTAGACGTCCTTGGTATCACAACTGTTTTTACATCATGAGCCATCATGAAAATTGCCTTATCTTGTCCTTCCACCTTTTCAGAATATCATAATAATTTTCATCTTCATTATATCTTATTTTTTAAAAAAAATTAGTTCGTGAAGACTAGAAGCAGAATGCCAGGGTTAGGACGGGACTATATTCCAAAACTTAGTTGAAGCAAAGCATTTAGAAGAGCTAGAAGAAAAAAAAGCTGAAGATGTACTAATAAAAAGGTTATAACCTATAACATTACTATATGACCTCATATATGTCATGAACTAATGATTTACATAAAATTACACTTCGATCCAATTCAAACTGTATTTTGAATTGTTATACAAAAAAATGATATTCCTCTCTACTTTAGCTATCCCACTAAAGTCGTAATTACTTAGCTCTCTCTCGGGAAATGGCTTAGCACTAGAGTTATCATTACGCGACCAACTTATATTCTAGTGACTTATGTCAAATGTACCAAAATGCCCTTTAATCTTGTGGTCTTAAACATTCCATATGGAAACTTAAAATTGAAGTTTTACCAAAAAAGGAAATGGGTCATTCTTTTTGAAACAAACCAAAAAGAAAAGTAGGTCATTTCTTTTTGCAACAGATGGAGTATCTTCTTTTTAGCCTTGTGAGAAAAGAAAATCTTTTTTTATCCACCAATAAGTCTTTCGATTTAGTAGATATTAGTGAAGATTGTAATACATGGGTTCTTTTAATAGAACATAGTCGAAAATTCACATGTAGGATGACAATCAATGAAGAGCGCATGCACTGTGTTGGCGAAGCACTAAAACATGCATCAAATGGACTAGGGGACCTCAGTAATAGATATAAAAACAACAACAACATACCAGTGGAATGCCATAAGTGGGGTTTGGGGAGGGTAAAATGTACGCAGACCTTACCACCACCTCACACAGGTAGAGAGGTTGTTTCCTAGGAACCCTCGTCTCAAAAACTCATAAGTAGAATAAACTAGATATGGAAAAAAGGGAAAAGGAAAAGAAAAAGAAAAAAAGGAAGAACGATTAATAACGAAAAGCACTCGATAATATGTAAATACGATAAAATTAACATGGATATAAAGACATGACTAATCCTACTACATTATTATACCCCAAGGCTAGACATTAACCTAACCCTATTGACCTATTAGTCTGCTACTCTAATTCGCGACCTCCATTTCTTTCTATCTAAGCTCATGTCCTCGGTGAGATCAAGTTTCGCCATATTCTGTCTGATCACCTCCTCCAATACTTCTTCGGTCTACCTCTACTCTTCCGTGTAACCCCTAAATCCAACCTCTTGCGCCTCCTAACAGGAGCATTAATACTTCCTTTCTGCATATGTCCAAACTATCGCAGTGTTGCTTCCCTCATCTTGTCAGCCCAAGGGGTACCTCCAACTTCTCCTGAATGGTCTCATTCCTAATCTTATTATTCTTGGTATGTCCACACATCCATCTCAACATCCTTATCTATGTGACCTGCATTATCTGAACATGTAAGCTTTTGATTGGCCAATATTCCACCCCATATAGCAAAGACGGTCTAACCACATTCGATAAAACTTTACCTTTAACTTTAGGTGGTATCTTATCACATAGTACTTCAGAGGCAAACCTCCATTTCGTCCATGCTTCCCCAATATGATGTGTGATATCATCGTCGATATCGCCACTATTCTGAATGATAGACCCAAGATATTTAAACTTTTTTCTCTTGGGGAATAGATAGAGTGGTAAGCCTCTATAATAGATAGAAAGGAAAATACAAGCATACATCTACAAGGTCTATTATAACTTCAAAAAACCTACGGTAAGAATAGGACTAGAGATATGGGTTGGTGATAGGAAATGATCAATGCAATTGACACTTTGCTGTTTGATGGAGTCACTGAGTTGACACTAGTGAGTCTTTGGCTATTAAAGACTCTATTATGGAGTTCTATGAGAATCTCTAGGGGAAGATAGAAAGCTGGAGACCAAGCTTGAATATTTAGGGGGTCTCAAGGATTACAGTGGAAGAACGGGATTAATTAACCAGATAGTTGAGGAGGATCAAGTACTGGAGGGATTAAATTGTGTGTTGTTTACAAGGCACCTTTTCCAGATGGTTACACAATGGATTTCTTTCTGGCATTCTGGGAAATTTTGTAGGAGGATAGAAGACAAACATTTCAGAAATTTACTTCAACGCCACATTTGTAGCACTGATCCCTAAAAAGGTGGGGACAATTGAACTTAGGGACTTTAGACCTATTAGTCCAATTACTGGAGTGTACAAGATTATTGCTAAGGTCTCAGTAGAAAGACTGAAGAGAATGTTGAGTAAATTATCAATAAACATCACATGACATTCATTAAGGGGAGAGAAATTATGGATGCTGCCCTCATAGCTACAGCTAAAAGTGCATTGACACCAGAATCAGAGGAGAAAAGCCACGAGTTATGTGTAAGCTAGATATTGGAAAAGCTCATGATCATCTTAACTAGAATTTTCTCATCAGCACTTTGAGACAGTTGGGGTTTGGATACAAGTGGTTAAAATGGACGAAGTTCTGTATTAAAACTACTAGGTTCTCTATTCTGGTAAATGGGAAGGCTTGGATAGCATGATGAGAAATTGCCTCTCAAAACAGATGGATTAGGGGCTTTGATGTGGGGAACAGAGCAAATGGGGAGGTCGAAACCTCTCATTTATTATATGTCGATGATACAATTATATTTTGTGAAGCAAAGCATGAACAATTCACTACTTAAGGGTGATTCTAGTGGTCTTTGAAGCTTGCTTTAGGTTGAAAGTTAACTGGAGGAAAAGCAACATTCTTGCCTGTCAAAGTGGCACAACAAATACAAGTGTTTGCAAATTTCCTAAATTGTAAGATAGAACTACCTACTTTTTATCTTGGGTGCAAAGCACAAAGCTGCGAAGATATGGGATGTAATCACAGAAAAGACTGAGAAGAATTTAGCATTATGGGAATCTCAATATCTCAACGTGGGAGGAAGACTGACTTTGATCAAGTCAGTTTTAGATGCTTTTCCAACAGATGTGATTCCTTTATTTCCTATTCCTAGCAAGGTGATTGAGGAGATACCCCAAGGAGAAACTTTTTATGAAGGGAAATAAAATTAACTAAGGGTTCCCTTTTTCTGTTGTGTTTCATGGACCATCAAGCAAGCTCTTCTGGTCACTAAGCAGGTAAATCATTTCCACCTTAGTTGGTGCCATACTTTTCGATATAGGCTTCCATTGTCCTGATGTCCTCAATGCAGCTTCAGCCCAACCCCTTTAATACACTCAATTAGCTGAAAACAGTCCATCCTGATGATGTTTCCGCATCATTTTATCATATTTCATCATAGTTCCTTGGGAGCCCCCAGTTGTTGTCAACAATTCTGCTTACCTTGCTATTTCCCAATTATTTCCATTCTTCTAAAATTAAATTCCATCCTTGAGGAGACCACATCCCTTCTATTTTGGCTTCAGGATTGGTACATACTGAATATAGTCCAGGAAACAAAGCCTGCGATGTCCCGTATCAACTCTAGTTCTCCTTCCTGAACAAGATTGTCACCTTTACCCACCTTGTAATTTGAATTTGCCTTCAGAGCTCACTAGAGAGTTCTAATTGTTCTCCATACCCCTACTCAATACGTATTTGTCAACATTGTTCATCGTTGTCCATAGTTGTGTCGGATCACTTCTTTCCACAACGGCTGGTCTTCCTGGTTATATCTCCATAAACATTTCAGGAGGAGACTTTTATTCTATAACTTTAAATTTTTGACCTCTATACCCAGTGTTTTGGATGGCGAAAGGCGACAAGGGTCTACCTCTCACATGGTGAGGCGAGTAGCGAGGCGCTCACCTTTTTTAAGTGCGGCGCCAATTAATACCAAAAAATTAAAATATTTTATTGCAAATATAAATAATAAAAATATCAAATATTAATAACATATTAGCAAATATTTCAACTAAAAACTGAAAATAGATAGTAGATGTTAAAAGTCTAGAACTTGAATGAGGAAAAAAATAGAATAGAAGTCAAAACAATGAGGAAAAAAAATCAAAAGTAGAAGTAACACTGAAGTATGAAGAAGAAGAAGGAAAAAGAAACACGGGAAGAAGAAATCTGAAGAAGAAAAGAAGAAATTAGAAGAAGAAAATTGAAATACGTATTGGTTGGACTCTGGAGTCGCCGGAAAAGCTTGGTTGGTTGCTGGAGAAGTCTAGTCTAGTCCCTTGGTTGGAGTCTTATTCTAAGTCTAAGGGTGGAATTGTGCAAATATGGAAAGACAAACCTAAACTTACCTTTTAACTTTTAACTCCCTAAATTGGTCAATTTTTCCCCCCAAAAAAAAAGAAAAAGAGAAAAAAAACAAAAGGCGACGCCTTTCTCGCCATTCGCCATTCGCCATAGTCGTAGTCTAAGTCTAAGAGCGGAATTGTGCAAATATGGAAAGACAAACCTAAACTTGCCTTTTAACTTTCAACACCCTAAATTGGTCACTTTTTCAAAAAAAAAAAAAAGAAAAAGAGAAAAAAAAACAAAAGGCGACACCTTTCTCGCTATTGTTGCTACGGTGTCACCTGTTGAAGATCACTTGGACACAAAGCTAAAAGGCGATGAAGGGTCACCTCGCCAATGCCAACAAGGCAATCACCATTCACAATACTATCCATACCCTCTAGTTTGTTGAACTGCCTCCTACTTTGGCTTCAAGATACTTATCATGCAAGGAGAGCCTAGAAACAAACAATCATATCTCCGTACATTGTAAAGTTACAACACAAATATGGACATTATTGTTGGATAAGGAAGAGGGGGGTGGGTGGGAGGAGCAAAAAAATCCAAAAGAGATGTTGGAAAACAATACTTGCTTGCATTTTGTGTAACATCTTGAAGGAAAGAAATGATAGGATTTTTGATGGCTAAGAAAGCTCCATAAAAAAAATCAAGTGGAGAGTCATCACTTCTTTTTATGATTTTGGTGTAAAGAGATCAATATAGAAGAAGAAGTTCGTCTAGTAGACTTGTTGAGACACAAAGTCCCACATTGGTGGTTAATGGGATGGGTGGTCTCCTTATAAGGCTTAGGCAATCCTCCTTCCTTTGAGCTAGCTTTTGGGGTGTGAGTTAGGCCTAAGACCTACTTCAATATGGTATCAGATCAGGGTCCGTCTCACCCAATGTTGGGCTCCCGAAAAAATTGTTCATGCACCAGATGCTAAGCACTGGGCGTGAGCGGGGGGATGGGGGGTGAGAAACAAAGTCCCACATTGGTGGTTAATGAGATGGGTGGTCTCCTTATAAGGCTTAGGAAATCCTCCTTCTTTTGAGCTAGCTTTTGGGGTGTGAGTTAGGCCTAAGACCTACTTCAATATGTTGAGACACAAAGTCCTACATTGGTGGTTAATGGGATGGGTGGTCTCCTTATAAGGTTTAGGCAATCCTCCTTCCTTTGAGCTAGCTTTTGGGGTATGAGTTAGGCTTAAAACCTACTTCAACAAGACTTCATAGGGCTTCTGTAATTATCTTAGTATTGTGATTTCCATCTAGTCAATTTTTTTCACATCTTTCCATGACATGATTCCATGTATATCTTGATTTATGTTTTGCATCCAGAGGCATCTCTAAGTAAATTGTTGGAATCCAGCCAACTGTTGAATCCTAGCCACCTAATTAATTGGGAAATAAGACTTTTCTCCCATTAATTTGAAGACCTGAAATAGTTTCGAAGAGAATAAGAATCATCCTCAAATACTTCAACTGACTCTCTTTTGCATCTTAGAATATGAGCATGTTATCAACAAATTGTGTGTCACATCCACTCTTTTATTCTGTTCCCTTGCTACAATGAGACCTCCTATCCGACCGTTATTGTGGACTGTCTTCACCATATTGTTAAGTCCTTCCATCACCAGAATGAACAGAAATGGTGATAATGGATCACCTTGATTCAAAACCTCTTTGTGAAGGAAAAAAACCTTCAGGTGAGCCATTTATCAGAAAATAGAACCTGACAGTGGTAATGCAAAATCTTATCCATCTGATCCATTTTCCTCCAAACCCATCTTCTGCAGAATTCCAAGTGAAAAATTCCAATTCTCATGGTCATATGCCATTCCCATATCCAATTTACACATGATGCATGGTGTCTTATCTTTCATTCTGGAACCTATGCATTCATTGGCAATGAGAGCAACATCAGTGATTTGTCTGCCTTTCAAGAATGTTGTCTGTTGAGTATCTACTAATTGTGCATCACTTTCTTTAGAGTCTGTTTGGATTGGGCTTATTTTAAGTGCTTTTAAGCCAAAATATCTTATAAAGCTCATGTGGATTAGCTGAAAAAAAAGGCTTTTAAAAAGTTCTTCAAAAGAACTTTTTAAGGTGCTGAAACTTATTTTAAAATAAGCAGTTACGTGTTTGGATAAAAGTGTTTAAGCTAAAAACAAGTTGTTAATGTGTTTGGCACCAAAGTGTTGTTAAACACTTTTTTTGATGAAAATATTTGAAATACCCTTAAACTTTTACACATTATAAAATGTTAATAATTATTCTAACATTTTTGTTTCTAAATTAAATTAAATTAGAATTAATTTATTTTAATTCATCTTCAATAAATTGATTATATAAGTTAATTTATATGTCTAAGTTATTTTTAATATTTAAAACATATAATTTTAATAAAATACATGAAATATTTGAGTATTTTTCAATTATATTTATAATAAGTAATGACTATATTTCTTCTTTACCATAAATATTTTATAAAAAGAAAAAAATAAGAAAAAGATAATGTAGAAGAAAAAAAAAGAAAGAGCAAGAAAAAGAAAAAAAACGGAAGAAAAGAAAAAATAGGAAGAAGGAAAAAATGGAAGAAAGAAAGAGCAAGGAAAAAAAGAGCAAAATTTTTTTTAAAAAAAAAGAAAGAAAAAAAAAGAAAAAATAAAAGAGTAGGAGCAAAATAATATAGAAATTATAAGCAAATATTAGGGATAAAAAGGTAATTTGTTGGTCAAACATAAATGACTTTTAAGCTAAAAAGAAAAAAAGTAGGGGGGACCAACATCTAACTTTTAATTTATTTTAAGTTATTTTAAACTTATTTTAAGTTATTTTAGGATTTGCCAAACACTTTCAAAAGCTAAAAAGATCTTAAAAGTAGATTTGACCAGCTTTTAAGTCCATTCAGACACCCTCTTAATCACTTTTGGAGTGTTTGACTAATTTTAAAAAGTTCTTATACGAACTTGATTTTAAGCTAAAATGATAAAAATAAGCTATAAGCCATAAGGTAGAACTTCTAACTTGTGGCTTTTGGCTTATCAGTCAAAACGCAAAAGCCAATCCAAACATGCTCTTAGTCTCCATGAGGATCTTGGATATCAATTTATATATGCTCCCTGTTAAACTAATACATCTGATATCTCTCTATTCCTTAGTCCCATTCTTTTTGGGAATAAGAGCTATGTAAGTTGCATTGAAGCTCTTCTTAAAAACTTCATAACATTGAAAGTTCCGTATAGTGGACATCACATCATTCTTTAAGATCTCCCAACAATGAACGAAGAACCTCATAGTGTACCCATCTGGACCTGGTTCCTACGAAGAAATATTAATATATTATCAGTGTCACGCCCCACCCTGGGGTCGTGACCAGTGCCTGATAGGGGCACGCAAACACATACTAAACCAAATTCCTTTATA
>JAOTQJ010000007.1:14776525-14805915 GCA_025642045.1 Solanum sejunctum | reverse complement strand
TTAGGTCCCCAAACTTTTCTATTTTAATCCAATTAAGGACTCCCGACTTCAACTAAATTTTTACCCGCAAAAATTCAGTTGATTCCATACTCCCGCACCATAAGTTAATAAAATTTAAAATACACCTCAATCACAATAATTTTCCCGAATAAGCAATTGACCTCCATTTAGTTAATTACAGGGTCTAACAATCAGCTGAAGATTCCTTGGAATTTGTTCTCTGATCAAGAGACAAAAAGTTGAAAATTTGAACTGCTGCTGTTCACATTGCTGTGAATGTGTGTGGCTGATTTTGAAGTTATGCACAGCACCAAAAGAGCAAAGGGAAAAGAAAAGAAGAGAGTTCTCTTTGTAATTCAAAGCTTTGTTTTCTGATACAAATTCTCTTGAATTATCAGTGTTGAAACTACGAGTCTTAAAGTTGGCCCAGATACTGCAATCAGCTGATAAATTCCCTTTCTTTTGGAGGATAAACCTCTGCTGGTTGAACTTGTGTGATGATATTGAATGCAGTGGTGATTTTGGTCGTACTTTTATCACCTTTTGGTGAAAAATTCACTTCTTTTGTTGACTGAGTTCCTATTTATGATTTACTGCTCTGTGAGGAATTTCTTTTTATGTTTTAACTTGCAAGTGAAAATGCCATCGACTAATATAACTATGATATCAGGTCTGTGTGAGGAAGCACAACAGTGTGAACAGAAGCAGAGGAAGAAGTACACAGCCAGCCACCTTAGAACAATTATCGGCATTTGAAGTATTGCTTGATGAGGTTTATGTGGATCGTCGCCCTAAACCAAGCGATTATGATGTTTGAAGAGATTTGCTTCGTATCTTTAATGAAATAGCAAAGGAGATTTATGGTAATGGAATAACAGAATTTCTGTAATATGCTATTTGAATTTCATAATCTTTGGATATGTGAAGGATGTTGGACTATATTGAGCCTCACAATATGCATGAATTTGTCAGGCTACTTCTATCTCATTGTTATAAGTAGTAGATGGGGTGGGGGCCGGGGAGTTAAAATTTTCAATCCGCAGCATAGTGCCATACTCTTATTACAAGTGCTCATGTCTCTTTGTTTCAGGCTATTCTGCTGATGCTCCTGTTGTTGAGGTGTCTGGGTCATTCTCAATGGATCTATTCTGTGCTAAAAGTGACTTGGATCTATCTGTCAACTTCACCAACAGAAAAGTTAACATTACACGGGAGAAGAAGATACAAACTCTGAGGAGATTTGCGAAAAAGTTTTATCTACTTCAAAGTAACCTTTGAACTTGTTCTTCAACTTTATGTGAATTTCATGTATAATTGGCTCTTTGTAGAATTCTCTTAGATGCTAGTCTATGTTTAATTGAGTTTTGTTTTGTGTGGGTGGGGAAGGTGGGCTTAAACATGTGTAAGGAGATGGGAGTATTTGAGTGGCAGTTTGTGAGATTTGACTTGGCTAAGTCGGCTACACTAAATAGAGTATCTAGGATGCTTTCTGTTAGCAATTGACTAATACTAGGTTCTTTTGATAAATTCTTTAGCTCCAAGTCAGCTAGATGTTTTAAACTTTTAACTTTTTTTTCGAGGAAGGTAAGTTTACTTCTATATATCAACAGGTATACTACATCAAGGTGTAATCCCACAACAAAAAGTTCTACTTACATCATTCGTAGACTTCTAGTTACAGCCAATCAATAACATCAAACACATCTTCAGTATCTTCTATCACTACTTGCTTACACCAAAAATAGTAAAGCCTTAGGCAATTTATCTTTTAACTTCTGAATATTGTTTTGTTTTCCTTCAAAATATCTATGATTCCTTTCTTCCAAACTTCCACCAACTGCAAGCTGGGACAATCCTCTATCTCTTGTCGTTTCTTCCTGCTTTTCCATCCTTGTTCCAGCACCGTAGGACTTCTATGATTCTCCAAGCTTTGTCCATTTGATCTTCCTCTTATGGATGAACATCTATCACAATTGATCTGTCCATTTGTAGTGTAAAAAGAGATGGATGACTGACTTCACCTGTCTTCACATAGATAGCATCTAGATCCTAGATTAAACTTCCTCTTTTTCAAGTTCTCCTGTGTCAAGACTGCCTCCTTTGCAAAAGCTATGTGAAGTAGTTCACCTTGAAGGGAATGTCTGTTTTCTGTCGGTTATCATGGTTTAGTGTCCAAACGAGGTCTTTTATTATTATTCCAGAAAACAAGGACAATGAGGGGTGGTTGTGACTCGTTAGTCGGATTGAAAGCTTCATTAATAGGAGATCTTTAATGCGAGATGGTATCCAAGCAGTAGGGGAGATAAAACATCCTTCAATGAGGGGAGAAGGTAGCTACAAGTATGCTTTCTATAAGAACAGATGGACAGTGCAGGAACTAACTGTCTCTAAGGTACAGGGCACTTTGACAGCCTCTTCACATCATGATGGAAAAAACTTTTACAGAGATGCCTAGTAGGAAGCTTTCTAGATAGCAACGAGATACCGACGAGGAATGATGTGAGAAAGTGGATTCAACAAACTTGGAAAGTAGTTTACAATATCCAAGTTTTCGACATGAACGACATTCAATTCCTGTTCGAATTTCAGACAAGGAAAGATGCACGACACATTCTTCTGGGTAACTGGAAGAGACAGGGTAAACAACTTGTGCTTGACTGGTGGTCTCCAACATCTGGAGCTTGTCCAGCCCACACCAGATTTAATTGGTTCTGGATTCGATTACTTGGTCTACCTCTTCAACTATGGTCTGAGAATATATGAAAGAGATAGGAGATAAATGTGGGAGATGGCTTGCAATGGAAGAAGAAACCACGATAAAAAACCATCTGCAATGGGCTCGAATCAAAGTGAAAGGCCCCATTAAAAATATTCCTGGGAAGTTGAAATTCAAGATGGTGGTTTGATTTTTTCCCTTCCAGTTTGGGTTGAAGCTCCTACAAGATTTTGCATATCTAAGGTGCAGCCCTAGTTTAGAAAGGGATAAAACTGCTAACTCCATAAAGGAGATGTTGACATCCCTGGGATTAGCGCAGAGGGGAGAGGGAAAGGATCCTGTGGATGATGAGATGCATTTAATGAATGTAGTGGGGTTCAGTAGCCATGTGGATAAAGCTGCTAACTCCATAATTCAGATGTAGACTTCACAGAAAATTGGGCTAAGGAGAGAGGAAAAGGACCTTGTGGATGTGAGAGCATGCATATGGGGACCTGTGGGTCACATGAAACCTCAACTTTCACCTTCAAATTATTTGGCTAGCCGACCTATTAAATAGAAGCCCAACAAAGGTTGTTGAGCCTTTTATTAGAGATATTAAAATTTGGCCAGTTAATACAGAAGCCCAAAATAATTTGTCAACATGCATAGAGCAGAGTATGTGGAGTGAAGTGTCGGGAAGAGCTATTCTGATGGAGTCTCTGCAGCTGGACAATATATAGCAGGAACATTCAGAGCCGATTTTGTCAAAAATAAGGGAGACAAGCGATAAAGCTAAGGAAGGAGAGGTACAGGGGAATTCTCAACAATTAATCCCCCTTAGAGATCTGACGCCTCTCAATTGTGATGCCTATGAATGTAGCAAAGATGCAGAGCGGAAAGCAAACCAATGGGTACAAGACAATATCCTCCGACGTAGCCAAAAGTTTGGAATGTCTTTTGATGGTTGTTCTGAGGAAGCTTTGACCCTTTTGTTAAAAATTGACAAAAGAAGGGGAAAAGAAGGCTCCTTAGCATCAAATGCTACAGAACACAAGGACAAACGGGTAATCCCTAAAGAGCTAAAAATTTTGATCTCAAATGTGAAGTTCGAGGATGGGGATACTAGGAATGAATCTAGAAGCGGGGGAGAAACTCAGTCACCCATTTACAGCGAAGTTAAAAATTCTATCGTGGAATGTTAAGGGTTTAATCAGGGAGAATAAAGTAATTTGGTGAAAAGTAGAATACAACAAGAGGGGGTAGATATTACAGTTTTGGTGGAGACCAAGCTAAGTGAGGCAGTAGGGGATTATATACAACAATTAGGGGGAATAAGTTGATGGAAGGAATATGACTGGAAACAAATTGGCAGCAAGGGAAGAATTTTAGTTATGTAGCATAAAAGATCATGGAAAGGGGAGATTGTGGAATATGGGAACTAATCAATTGTTTGTAAATTGCGTGGAGTTAACAATTCGATTGTGGAATATGGGAACCAATCGATTACTCATAAATTGAATGGAGTTAACCAAGAACTAACCTAGTTTCTCACAGTTGTTTATGCAGCTTCTGATAGAAATGATGGGAAGGAGTTGTGGGAAGAATTAGGAGTTGTGAGGAGGTTGTGTGAAGGGCCCTGGGTATTATGTGGGGGCACTACTAGGTTTCCTTCCGAGAAAACCAATTGTGTTAGGCTTTCTAGAGCCATGACTGATCTGTCCAGTTGTATCAATGAATTGGTGCTGATTGACCCCTCTTTATTTGGGGGATCATTCACTTGGAGAGGAGGGGCAACCATAGGAATGCCTCTAGGATTGGCAGATTTTTCTATTCATTCCCATGGGATGAAATGTTCCTTCAAATTAGGCAGTGTGCCCTGCCTAGATTGGGTTTTGATGATAATCCCATTGTCTTGACATGTGGGAATGAGGCCTTTGGGAGATCTTACTTCAACAACAACAACAAACATATACCCTGTGGAATCCCACAAGTAGGGTCCGAGGAGGGTAAAATGTACGCAAACCTTACCACTACCTCATAGATATAGAGAGCCTGTTTTCGGGAAACCCACTTCTCAAGAATCAAGCCCCATAAGAAGGAAATACTAGATATGAACAAAAATGGAAAGAATAGAAAAAGTCTACATACTTTTCGAGATATCTTACTTCAAGTTTGAAAATTGGTGGCTTAATGTGGAGGGTTTCAAAAGTAATGTACATGAATGGTGGAGCTCCTTTGAAGTGTCTAGTAGACTAGATACAAACTAGCTACCAATTTGAGGCTACTTAAAACCTAAGTTGCATGGGCTCTTCACCTTCAATTCCGCACCTATGTCGTATTCTCCAAAAACACACTACTATTGGTGAATCCGACACCACCTGCTGACTCTTTTGAAGAGTCCGAGCAACATAGCTTAAAACAAAACTTAAGGAATAGAGCAGAGAGAACGGGGGGAACTGGAAGTCAAGGAAGGAGCAAATTTTGAGTCAGATAGGGGACATGGAAGTTACTCAAGAGGCTAGACCTCTTACTGATGATGAACGACTACTAAAGGAACATCTGGCCATGGAATGTGAGGAGGTGGTCAAAAACGAAGAAAACGGAGATAGAGGTCCAGAATTCAGTGGATCAAGAATGACGATAAAAATACAAAGTACTTCCACAGAATGGCTATCGCTCACAAGAGAATCAATACCATTGAGTCATTAATGATCAACGGAGAGTTATCTTTTGTGCCAATGGAAATCAAGAGCTCCATTGTGGATTTTTACCACCAGCTTTACAAAGAGGTAGAAAATTAGAGACTCACACTAAATATTCTTAATGTACGGAGGATAACAGTGGAGCAGTGGAGGAGCAGAGCTGGCTATATAGAGAATTCAGTGAGGATGAGGTGCTAGAAAGGATAAAGATGTGTGCTAGTACTAAAGAACCTGGGCCAGATGGTTACACCATGGCCTTTTTCAGGCATTCTGGGAAACTATAAAGGAAGATCTGATGCAGACCTTCCAGCACTTTCACTGGCAATGTTTTGAGAGGAGTTTCAGTGCCACCTTTGTGACTTTAATTCCAAAAAATTTTTGGGGAAAATGATCTAAGGGACTTCAGACCAATCAGTCTCATCACTGGGGTTTATTAAATGATTGCCAAAGTGTTGGCAGAAAGGCTGAAGAAGGTGATAAAAAAGCTAGTCAACAAAAATCATATGGCCTTCTTTAAAGGAAGACAAATAATGAATGTTGTTCTAATTGCTAGTGAATATATTGATGCTACGATTAGAGGAGATGTTCCAGGGGAATTTGCAAGCTGGATATTGAAAAGCCTATGACCATCTAAATTGCGACTTCCTGGTCAATACTCTTAGACAAATGGGGTTTGGTCCTACCAGGCTCAAGTGGATTGAGTTCTGTATTTAAACCACCAAGTTCTCCATTCTGGTAAATGGACAACCCATAGGTTTTTTTCCTGCAGAAAGAGGACTAAGACAAGGGATCCTCTGTCGCCTTTCCTGTTTATCAGTGCTATGGAAGGGTTGGACAGTTTGATGAGGAGAGCTTCTCTAAACAATTGGATTATTAGTTTCAGAATAAAAAACAAGGCAGATGAGGTCATGGATATGACTCATTTATTGTATGCTAATGACACAGTAATCTTTCGTGAAGGAGAATGGGAATAACTTTGTCGCATTAGAATTATTCTGGTAATTTTCTAAGCATGTTCTGGACTAAAGGTGAATTGGAGAAAAAACAGCAGTTTTCCTATTAAAGAGGTCCAACAAAATCAAGCTTTGCCAATAATTGAAGTGCAAGATTGAGGGTCTTCCTACAGTTGTCTAGGTCTGCCACTAGGTGCTAAACATAAAGCAGTTAGTATTCGGGATGATATGCTGGAAAAATTGGAGAAGAGACTGGCACTTTGGAAACCCAATATCTATCATGCGGGTGAGGGTGGGGGTGGAGGGGAGTCACTTTGATATGTTTTAGACTCTTTGCCAACATATGTAATGTCTCTTTTCCCCATTCCCAGCAAGGTAGTCAAAGCTATGGATACATTGAGGAGAAACTTCCTTTGGCAAGGCAACATATGTAATGTCTCTTTTTCCCATTCCCAGCAAGGTAGTCAAAGCTATGGATACATTGAGGAGAAACTTCCTTTGACAAGGCAACAAGATTGAGTAGAGCTTCAACTTAGTTAAATGGATGGCAGTTCAGCAGGATAAAAGATATGGGGGTTTGTGAGTAAGAAACCTAAAGCTACACACAAAACTTACTTGCCAAATGTTTATGGAGATACAACTTGGAAGATCAAGCTGTATGGAAGGAAGTTATTCAACACAAGTATGATCAAGAAGGTCAATAGTGTTCAGAGGAAGTGACAGATGCATATGGTGTAAGAGTATGGAGAACTATAAGAAACCTATGGCTGGCTCTCAAAGGTAATGTAAGGATAAAGGTTGGTAGTGGGAATAAGGTTTTGTTCTGGAAGGAAGATTGGACTGGTCAAGGGTCCTTGAATAATCTATTTCCTGGGCTATTTTCCATTTGTCTGAATCCTGACAAAAAAATACAAAAGGTTTGGTCTTCACAAGAATGGAATTTTTTTTAGGACATTTCTGAATGACTGAGAAATGGAGTGGGTATCAGATATGCTAGCTTTGATTGGAGACTTTCCTGGCATAAATCTGGAAACAGATAAATTGCTAAGGAGACATCATACTGATGGTTAGTTCTCTGTGAATAGAGTGTATAAAAGAAATTTAGTCATAGCTTGAGGGAAAAAATTAGGTCCATGGAGTGCTATCTGGAAGAGTGTGGCCCCAACTAAAGTGAAGTGTTTCACTTGGTTGGTAACTAAAAGAGCTTGCCTGACCCAGGATGCACTTTAAAAGAGGGGAAAAATTATTGCTTGCAAAGAGGTTCTAGAAACCAACAGTCACCTGTTCCTCCACTGCAAAGTAACAGCACAAGTATGGGCTCTATTCACCAATTTAGCTAGCCTCAATTGGATTATGCCAGAACATGCAGCAAACGTACTAAGTTGCTGGGTTAGAAGGGGAGGTAGCAAGAGCCAGAAGAGGTGGTGGACAACAGTACCAGCTTGTATCTGGTAGATCATATATATAAAAAGAGAGAAATTAGAGAATCTTCGGAGGAAAAAAATACACTATAGAGAAGAATAAGTGAAAAGTAATGACCACTTCAGGTTTTTGATGTAAAGAAATGACCATAGAAGAAGAAATTCAACTAGTCGATTTCATAGGAACTCTGTAAGTTTTCCTATTTTTTTGTTCTCTTTTTTTCTACATAATTAACACTTTTGGCGGTAGCCAGCATAGCCCTTAATGCTGAGGAATGCAAAGTTACCAGTTTCCAAAAAAAAAGATCTAAGAATGATTTTAGACAACAAGTTTCAAAAGTCTTCCTTTTTTTAAACACCGGGCCAAGTCAAACGGTGCCACATAAAATGGGACTAAGGGGTTATATATTTTGTGTTCAAATGAAGAAAATAGTAACCTATTTGATTTGCTAAAATTTATATATTCAAACTCAATAAAAGTCTAGGGACAAGAGTAGAGGATATGGAGCAGTAATGAAGCAGCGAAAGGGATTGAGCTGGCACTGGAGACATGTCTGGAATTATAT
This sequence comes from Solanum sejunctum, assembly GCA_025642045.1. Classification (NCBI taxonomy): domain Eukaryota; kingdom Viridiplantae; phylum Streptophyta; class Magnoliopsida; order Solanales; family Solanaceae; genus Solanum; species Solanum sejunctum. The sequence goes on along the minus strand of JAOTQJ010000007.1, from coordinate 14,797,575 downwards.
CCATAGGGCTGATGCCTTGTGCATTAAGTTGTTCTATAAAATCCCCATCAACTACGGGATCTCAAAGATATAAATGTTAGAGATAGAAAGCTCTATGCAGTGACCAACAGATAGACCTTGATTCATTTACTGTAATCTTCCGCTGATATGAGGTAACTTCTTTGAAACCTCTATAAAGACATACATATATAGATCTATTTTGTAAAAGGTAAAAGACTTTGAACTTTGTTTCTGGTGTTCAAAGTAATTTTTAGATGCCAATCTTTAGAAGTTGATTGTCCTGACATGATAGTTAGAGCATTTTTATAATTATAGACTTCTATTAATGTATTTGGTGGTTCAAATATTTAAAATTATGCCTCAAGGAATGTTTTCGTTTATGGTGTCAATCTAGTTACAACTGCCAGGGTGCCAGTACTCAAAGTTGTTGATCGAGGAACTGAATTTGAATGTGATATATCAATTGAAAACTGGGATGGGATTTCAAAATCAAAGACAATTTACATTATTGGAGCCATTGATGAACGTTTTCAGAAATTGAGCTTCTTGGTAAAATATGCTTGTTGTCTCGTACACACACACACTCCCCACAAGAGAGATTCAGCTTCCTTTGTACAGGAAAAAGGTTGCAGAATCATGTTAAGAATCACGTAACATATTTGCAATATATTATGAATATATTTCTTTTCATGGTAATTTTGGTATCCTGGGTTGGGAGGCCTTCCAAATGGATGCAGCGTTGGCATTATCCTACCTTTGTGATCTCATACATATATACCTGGGAATCAGAAGAGTCCCCTCTCTTTTTGTTTATAGGTCTTTTCATAAATGTTCATCCTAATTTGGCCTCTCAATTAATTATCCTTTTGGGATTTTGTTCCAATTTCCACAGCTATGCATCTTCTTTATGGAAGTGTATATCTGTGGAAATTCTGACTAATCCACCCATGTAACATCCACCTAGCATTATGGTTAAACTTACGCAACTTCGCAGTAGAGGCTACTCCAATGGGAAGAAAGCTGGTTGCATGCTCCAACGCCCCTCAATGACCATTACTCCCACCTACTATGCTTTAGTATCTTATTCCTCCCTTTCCAGGGTTACTTTCTGGACCTCATATTCTCAATCTTCCTAATTTCTCATTTTGCCTTCTTCTGTATTTTTTCCCTTTCACTCTCTAGGAAATTGGGTGAATTAGTAGAAATGATGAATTTTAAGGCAATAACATTCTTTTACCTGCTTTCTGGGTGTTGTACATTTTTGTTGTATCTTCTTAAGTTGTGCACATAATACCCTAACTTTAATATTACTTGTAAAGTGGAAGTTCTCTCTAATTGTGTTAAAACTTTTTAATAGAAAAATGTTATGTGGACATGTTTAGTTTTTTGGTCAAAATTCATTTTCACTTATTTATCCACCTTATGTCGTGAAAAAAAAATCATCAGTTAAGAGTTAAACTACCTAATATGAATACAAAGTCTCTTAATATATTATTAAACATTATCCTTTTCGTTTAACAACATTTTGTAAAATGAAATAATGTTTCAATTAATTGAGAGTTCTTTAATTGTATTGGAATATTATATATTTAGTGCAAAATTCAATGTTTGGGAATGAGAATTCTTTTTGTTTCTTGAATATCAATAAGTATATAGTATTTAATATTCCCTCCATTTCAATTCGTTTGTCTGGTTTTGATTGCAATCTTAAACTAAAGAACGTAGAATGTACCAAAATGTCCATCTTGTGGACATGCCATGTGAAAAGTTAGAATTAAAGAGCTCAAAAAAAGGGAAAAGACATTCTTTTTGAAATGGACTAAATATGAAAAGAAAGACTAACAAATTGAAAAAAAGGGAGTATTAAATTTATAGAAACTACTTTTTCATTAGTTTAGAAGAATTTCATTTTACAAAAAGAAACTAAAGTTATTGTAATTATTTCTAAAATTTAGAAAATCAACTTCTAATAATAGGATTTGCATGTTATAGAGGTTTAGTGTCAGCTCACTAGGTTTATTTTTTAAAAACGGATAAATAAGTGAAAATAGTTTTCATTATAGAGAAAGTTCAATAAATACGTCTTGTGCAAGTCATATGTCTTTTTCTCATTTGAATTATTATTATTAGGATGCGATCTTCCTTTTTGTTTAGTTTCAAAATGAGATCTTCATGTTTGTACCTAAATGTACTGTTGGGGGTACTTTGTATAGCTACAAAAGGTAGGACCAAATATGCACGTCCCTAAAAACTGAAGTACCAAAGATGTAATTTTGCCTTTATAGTAATTCAAGATGGTTTCTGTCACATGCACATATATTAGAAGGCTACTAGAAAGTGCCCAAAACGGTTACTATGCTAAGGCTTTATTTGTTTTTATTAAGATTTTGAGGTTTGAATCTTAATGCGCATATGAATTATTAAGATGTATCTAGATCTAGACACTGAATGATTAAGATTGTTTGTGTTTCAACATTTGAATGTACATGATATATTTATATGTAAATAACAAATATGCAATTTTAATAAAAGTTAATTAAATTTTTAAGAAATAAATTGTTATTTGATAAAAAAATGAAACACTTATGCTTGCTAGTGATGGTGGAGATAGTTTGTGGTGATGATGATGGTAATACTTGTTGCTAGTGCTAATAATGATGGTGGAAGTGGTAGGAGTTGTGGCGACTGTCATAATGGTGGTGATTGGTCGTGATATTTGTTGTTGTTATGGTGAAATTGATTGATGTTAATAGTTGGTGGTGCTAATGTTAGTGACTAAAGAATGTGTGGTGGTTGATGATATGTTTGTTGTAGTTGGCTAAAGTGCTAGTTATGATGATGGTGGTCGTTGGTAGTAGAGATTGACCACAATGATCGTAGTAACTAATTATAGTGGTGGAGGTGGTGGTGGTGGTAGTGACAGAAGAATGTATGGTGGTCGGAGTTTGTTGGTAGTAGAAATTGACGGTAGTGGTGATAGTGGTGGTGGTTGCGACTATAGAGACGGGGGTGGTGGTGGTGGTGATGGCAAAGGTGGCTGGTGATTGTGCAGAGAATGATGGTGAATATTATTCACACAAGAATACCTCTTAATGACATGAAGACTCTGTTCTAGATCTTAATGATCAAGATCTATTCAGACCAATTAAGTGCTTAAATCTTATTATAAACAAATGCACTTAATGGTCTAATGTCTGAACTATTCAAATTCACATCAACATTAAGTGCAAAGAAATGAGGCATAAGTCAGTGTTGTCAAAGGTGCGCTTAAACCCTAAAGTTAGTCTCAAAATGTGTTAACTTTTTGCCTCACTTAATATGCAATTTAGTGTCGTTATCAAGGTTCTAGGACATACTTTTCCTTGCTAATGTACCTCTTTTGAAGAGGCAACACTAAACAATTGATATTTTACCTTATCGTAATATTTTCTCAATTTCTTTGTTCATATATTTGTCATTCATGCTTATAATTAGTCTTGGACTAGACACATACTTTTGTATTTTCTTCTCCCTTTGTGCTTTTTTCATCAAAGCTCATGCTTTATTTGTGCTTAAATCCCTAGTAAAACTTAGAGTTTTATTGCGCTTTTTACTTTTGATAACACTAGGCGAAGCAAGGTTAAAAGCCTCCAAAAATGTTATTCGATGCATTTATAATTTGAGAATATAAGGGTCTTTTTATCCTGCAAAGTCTGTTTTCAAATCCTGAATGGGACTTCTAGGGGATGAGGGTGAGCTTATCCTGATTCTTTTTGAATTGAAGATACAGATTGGAAGGAAACTTTTTGTTCTTATTCCTTATTTTGTAGATTTCCATCACTAGGATAATGTCGAGGATACACCACTTTAAACAACAACCAACATAGTTAGGGCAGACATTTGGTGAACGAAAAATGAAATCGGGGTACCGTTCATGTGCCTCTCTGGTAAAGAACTCTTGAAAGATGGCAAAAAAAGTTCCCTTGGCCTCATCTTGCAAAAGGAATCTGATGTGAAGGCTACAAGATACTTGTAAACTAGTTCCCAACCAGAAGAAGATGCCCAATGTTCATGATCGAAAGCGCTGAGAGAGCACTAAGATGAGGAACCTAGCTAGGAATTTCCCTGCCCGTGTCTATTTCTTTAAAAACCTAAAGAGTTGAGGTAAGCATATCAAGAGAAAATGAGCGAAGCTTATGCCCGTATAATTAAATGGAGTTCTTGGCTTTAAAGAATCTAGTTCAAGTACCGAGGAGATTTGTTTGAAGAGCTTTGGTTATGAATGAATAGGCATGTGGGTACAACATTGCTTGCATTGATTCGATTGATTTGAAGTGGTGGTTACACTAAACATACATTTACAACCTTGAAATAAATTTGAGTCAACTTCTAGCCTTTCATTCTCTATCGGTCTCGATTGGTCCTGTAGCTTGAAAGAATCTACAGGCTCCTTCTTGAAGTGATTCACAGGTGGGATAGTGAGTAAACATCTCCACTACTTCCTTTTCTCTTGGAGTTACAGGATCCTTGTAAACTAGTGCTCCAATTACAAGATCCTTGTGACTAAGTGGATCGCAGGGATCAGATATCACATCAGTATAGTGCAGTTCTCAATTCTGGTTAATAGTTCACCAACATAATTATTCTCTTCTAATAGGGTGCTGGGGCAGGGAGATCCCTTGTCACCTTTTCTATTCATGATAGCAATAGCGGGGATGAATGATATGGTCCAGACTGCTGGAAATAAAGGTTGGATCAGGGTTTTTGGGGTAAATATCAGCATAGACAACGACATAGAAATGTCTCTTCTCTGGGCTTCACATTAATTGGGAAAATGCTTCATTTGTCCAGTTAACATTGTGGAGGAGATTCACATGTTAGCTGACGTTTTGTTAGGTAAAGTAGGAGAGTTGCCCACAGTTTACTTAGGTATGCCTTTTGGTGTAAAAGCAACTCAAAGGGGATATGGAGTGGTGTGATAGAGAAGGGTGAAAAGAAGTTGACAAATTGGAAGACACAATATTTATCTATGAGAGGGAGATTGACACACATTAAGGGGTCGTTTGGTTTGAAACAAATTATGATAGGATAAGTTATGATAGGATAAGTTGGGATTAGTAATGATGGAATAAGTTATACTGAGATTATTTTTATTAGGTGTTTGATTTGTTGCATAAATTTTAGGAATATGTTGTTTGTTTGCAAAAATACCCTTCACTTTATTAGTTTTTTAGTAAGTATTTTCTTTTCTTGCTTTAGTTATTCAAAATATTCATTTTTAAATAAATTTCATCTTATATAGCTTACATATTTTTATGTGTGCATGGTATGCATTTAAAATAAAACTTTCTTCTTATTTAATTTAAAAATAGAACTTGTATTTTTAAGTTGTCAAAGTAAAAAAGATTTATGAAAAATCAAAATATTAAAAAACAAAAGAATTATTCAATAAAAATTATATTATCTAGTGTAGTTTTTTAATAGAAAAAAAATGAAGAAATATCATAAAAATAAGGAGTGAAGGTTGTAAATGTTATTATATATGGTATTAAAAATAATATAAATACACATAAATATTCAAAGTGAGATATAAAAAACGTTTAAAAAGGTGTCTTTCTCATTAATGCTTTTTATCCCGAGATAAGTTATCCTGGGATTAGTATACCTCCCAATAAGAGGGATAACTTATCCCGGTACTATTTATTAGTCCCGGGATAAATCATCCCGAGTTTGCCAACCAAACATTATTTTAAGGCCCACTATATTTTTATCCTAGGATTATATGAACTAATCCTTCACACCAAACGACCCGTAATAGTGTGTTTGATGCTCTACCAACTTCTATGATGCCCTTATTCCCAGCCCCTGTTAGTGTGACTGAGAGTTGACACCTTAAGAAACAATTTTGTCTGGCAGGGAAATAGTGATGAAAAGAAGATTCATTTAGTCAAATGGGATATCATGGCAACAAGCAAGGAAGAGGGATGAATGTAATCAGGAGTCTGAATGCTCATAATCAGAGTTTGATGTTGAAGTAGTTGTGCAGATATACTACAAAAGGACCATTATGGAAGGAAATTATTAGAAAGAAATATAGGGAGGGAGGCAGTTTGACCACAAATTCACTAAGAGTTAAGACTCCTTATGGGTGGAGTGTTTGGAGGTCCATTAGGAATTTGTGACCAAAGATTATCAGCAGAACAAGATTGAAAGTGGGGAATGGTATGAAGACTTCCTTTTGGAAGGACAATTGGATTGGTCAAGGTGTTCTGCAATAAAATATCTTATGCCAACAACATAAGGCAACTGTGGTTGAATTTTGGTCTGAATAAGGATGTAATCTGACTTTTAGGAGATTCCTATATGATTGGGGAATGGGGAGGATAACTTAGTTTTACGATACCCTAAATAATTTTAAGGGTATCAATGGAAATTGGGATGTTATGGTATGGCTAGGAAATAACCAAGGAACTTTTATGGTGAAAGAGGTTTACATAATTTTGAGCCAAGATCTTTTTTCCTTCTCAAAAAAGATTTCGAGCATAGTTAATCATCAAGTTGGCTATCATGGAAAATGATCTGGAAGGTGAAGATACCACTAGAAGTAGCTTGTTTCTCTTGGCTTGTGGCCAAAGAAGCAGTGCTGACACAGGAAAAGTTGAGAAGTAAGGGATTTAACTTATGCTTTGGACGTTATTTCTGTGGGGAAGGGGCAGAGATAACCAATCATCTTCTTTTACACTGCAAATGGACAAATCAGATCTGAAAACTGTTCCTTAACCTAAGGGGAATCAAGTGAGTGCTGCAAGGAAACACAAAGGAGGCTCTTGAAAGTTGGGGTAGAGAATGGTCTTTGTCAAACAGAAGGAGAGATGGAGGATTGTCCCAGCATGTGTTTGGTGGACTAAATGGAGAGAGAAATCAGAGGTGTTTTGAGGATAAACAGTGCAGCAATAAGAAGTTAAGGGTGAAATGCTTAGTTCTTTACTATTTTTGGTGTAAACAGGAATATAAACAAGATATTGATGTTTTAGACAATATGTAAGAAGGAACATAGGAAGTAAATTTCCTCTATGTTGTAATTGTCTGATTTGGGAGATTGTACAATTGGTATATTATACCTGTTCTTAATATATTGAATGCTACCATTATTTAAAAGAATGATAGCACTGCTGAAGATTTTTAGCTGCCACTTCCTTTATCAGCTTAATCTAATAAAAAATTAGTTCTACACATAAATTATGTACATGGACATCTTTCCAGCAGTCACATGGAGTTGTATTTGTTTTCTCAGTGTAGTTAAATACATTCAGCCCCTCTTTCTTTTGCTTTCCTTTTCTCAATTTTTAGCAATGAGGTTTTTGAAGCCTTAGTTTTGACTTGAATAAGGATTGATCTTGAAATAGTTTAAATCCTTTGACGTGGTCAAACATGTATTGTTTGTGGTTGCAATTCACTTTTCGGGCTAGTCTAATCTTAAGACCCATAATTTTCTTTGAGATAGGTATCCCTTATGTAAACCAATATTTCTTTAGGTGTGTTGCCTAGGCGCAATGTTCCATATTTTTTTACTAAAAAGAATGTTTTGCATCATTATTTCACATTTCTGTTGTTAGATATCATGAATTTCTCCTTGCAGATGAAAGCGTGGGCGAAAGCACAAAATATTAACAGCGCAAAGGATCAAACATTGAATTCTTTACCTATAATACTCTTGGTTGCTTTCAATTTGAAGGTATGCTTTTAAAGACAAGTTCATCCTTCGCAAAAACCCTTAAGTTATTGTTATTTTTCTTTTACCATATTTTTTGTGGCAGACCCGAACCTCTTGTTTATTACATCTTTTTTTTTGAAATTTCCAAATTTTCTATTCATCAATAATTTATTCTAGGACAACATGTGTCTGGTTTCGAGAGATGTTCTCTAGAGGTATCTGGAGGCAGAAGGTGTTCCAATGGTATATATTAGGGCGATAAAAGGATATGTATGATGAAGTCAGAACTTGAGTAGGAACGGTGGGAGGAGACTCGGAGTATTTTCATGTTGAGATGAGACTTCATCAAGGATCTCTATTGAGCCCTTTTCTTTTTGCCTTGGTGGTGGATAAGATGACACAGTTTATTCAGGAGGAGGTTCGTTGGTGTATGTTATTTGGGGATGACAATAGTACTGATTGATGAGACCCGGGATAAAGTAAATGATAGGTTGGAGGTTAGGAGACATACTTTGGAGTCTAAGTGGTTTAAATTGAGTAGGATCAAAACAGAATACTACTTGGAGTGCAAATTTAGTGTTATGAGCGATGAAGTAGACATCAAAGTGAGGCTTGCCACTCAACCTATTCCCAAGACAGAGCTTTAAATATCTTAGTTCCATCATCGAGAGTATGGGGTATATCGGTGATGATGTCATACATTGCATTGGGGCAGGATGGATGAAATGGAGGCTTGCCTCTAGAATTTTGTGTGATAAGAAGATTGTCACCCAAACTTAAAGGTAAGTTCTACAGAATGATGGTTAGACTGTCTTTGCTATATGGGTTGGATTGCTGGCTAGTCAAGAACTCTCACGTTAGATAGAAAATAATAGAGGTTGCATATTAGGCTAAAAGGTTAATAGGCTAGTAGGGGTAGGATGCTATCTTGCCTTGTGATGTAGTCGGTTAGTAGGATTAGTCGCGTCTTTATATATTGTATTGTATTGTCCAATAATTATTTTATTTATAGAATTGTCATTTCTTTTCATTTTAGTCGCTATGCTTTATCTAGTTTTTTTTTCTACTTTTGGGCTGATATACTTGTGCCGAGAGTCTTCCGAAGATGGACTCTCTATCTCTATGAGGTAATGATAAGGTCTACATACACTCTACCCTCTTTAGACCCAACTTGTGAGATTTTATGGGGTATGTTGTTGTAATCATCTATTTCAGGATTTGATGTTAAATAAACTCTAGGTGTTGAGCATTTTTCATTCTTTTGGGACGTTAGTTGACGTGTTTTCATCTTTGCCTGTCAGATCTTTTTACAGTTAATTATGATAAGGGTTTCTGAATCTTAAACATGCTAATGCATCCATAGATAGTCATGTTGCTTGTAAAAAGTACAGGGCCTAGATAAGGCAATGTAGGGAAATGAGTAATAACTGGAAGGGCTAAACCAAGTGGTGATGAGTACATTGCGCATGAATGGATTCAAAGCCTATTCTTTTTCACCATCTTTTCAGCTTTACCAGGACTTTTCTCATAGGAAATGAAGGTGGGAAGGTGACATCAACCAATAACTTGTCTTTTTTGCTAGCATTAACAGTCTGGAATGGACTTGCTGATCTTTCTTCATGCATATGTCAAAGTCGTTTTGTTTGGGTTCATGGATTTTAGTGTGTTTAGCAGATGGATAAATCTTTGCCTTTGGCATATCTGTGTTCAGTTTCTAGCATGTGTAATGCTAACCTATCTAATGTGGATGCATGAAAAATGTGGCTTGGCTTGGACTTGATTATTGGCTCAAGTAATGGGTTTCTACGCGCTTGGAAGCGCATAAAGCTTCATTTCACAAATTTATCATTTCCACTTTAACCTATGCTTTTGATCTTCTTTTTGTCCTTTCAGAAAAAGATACTCTCCCTATCGTGTTTTGTCAACTCTTTGGACCTTGTGAATTTTGATCAGCAAATAGGCAATTTGCCTGATGAAATTCATTGCTCAAATTTATTTTTACATATCTTGGTTGAAAATCTTCTGACTACCTTTAGTAGGAGAGCTTGCTAATTATTTGTCACGACCTGACCTCTCAGGCCGTGATGACACCTACTGCAACCCACCAGTAGGTAAGTGCAACCCATAACCCGAAACATAAGCCTACAATCTACTCTTCCGCCGAAAATTAAAGCCAACTACCACTAATCCAAGAAGTACTAAGCTGGTAGGCAACAAAGACAACCAAGTGACCGGCATATGGCCTAACGACACCAACTCTATCCATCTAACACCGCAAGCTACCAAGCATGACAAAGTGAAATTTCATAGAACAATCACAAGCTCATTGACTCCACGAATTATTTTGACCCCACTTTGTATATGAATCTTCTCAGCAAAACTCCATCCTCCAACCAAACCTACAACTCTAAAGTCTGAAGCCATCAAGGGACAGTACTGTTCTAACTCCAGTTCGCTAACCCCAACGTTGAAGGCTACCACCACCAATACAGAGAACCAACCACAACATTAACAAGGCACACCAAAGGAACTGCAACTCTAATCTCCAGCTAGCCGTAATCAATCTACCAAAATGCTTGAAAGAACGAATCCATAAAGACCGACCGAACGAGGCACGATCACAGTCGAGGAAAAGACTTAGGCGAAGGAAGGAAACAATCACAACTAGTACCACCAAAATTTACCAAAGGCTACACTATCCTGCACACATAACTCCATCAACCACTAACTTTAAACTAGAAATAAAAGGGGCGGCATACACTAAGGCAACCTTCTAAATCGACTAGGTGCAGCAAATTAATACTTCCAAAGGGGGAGGAAGCTAGCCTAGTCACCTCTCTACAAAGGATTAGCATAGCAACAAACATAAATCAAGGTTGCAGAAAGGGAAACAACCAATTTGACACTGCTATCACAACTAGGTTATCAGGGCAAGGGCACTGGGATTATCGAATTACTACTCCCAATCACGGAAACATAACCTAGTCGATCCACTACTAAAAGAAATCAATTACGAATCTAAAACACATATACAAATGCCAAGTAAAGATAACACCACTACCACAAAATGATATTAAGTCACGTTGGCACATATGGGTATGAAAACCCCAAAACCATCATTACAAACAAAGGATGACAAAGCAACAAATTCACACAAATACAATGAATACCTAGAGCCTGGGTCTTAATCGGTTCGCAAAATCATAGTAGGGGTCATGTCGACATAATCTTGAACACCTGAACTATCATGAGAACCACTCCAAGTACCATCTCTACCTGAATGAGATGTAAACCCATGACACTTACCTGGTTGAACGAATTGCTTTGTGGTCCCTCATTGAGACACTCTCTAGACTAGTGGCTCGACTTCCTACATATGCAACAAGGTCCAACAACCCTAGCCTTAGGAGTAGAAGAAACCTGCAATGCCTAGAAGATCAATCCTCGCCTGGTGCAATTCTCAGACCAGTGGTCAAGCCCTTCAAAATCATAACAACCTCTGTAGTTTGAAGCTCTTTGTGAGAAGTGCAATGATCTATGCTGTCTACCTTTGGCAACTTGTGAACGACATCTAACACCTAGGGGACCACATTTAGTGGATTGAACTGAGACCTCACAACCTTGAATCTGCCTTGCCTATCACTGGACCTGCTGAGAAGACTCAACTGTAATAGAAGGGATCCTACTACCTAAATGTCTATGGTGCAAACTCTGGGAACTCAAACCTTGTTGTTGCGGGCACTATAACCTGCTGTAGGGCCACCCAATGCTACCACTATAGGGTTGATGGGTCGAGGGCGATGAACACCCTCACTGAAATGATAATCACCTCTGGGAAAAAATTGCCATTGCGCTTATGATGAGGTCTCTAGTCGCTACCTTCGTAAGTCTCTAGACATGCTTGCTCCACAACCCTCATGTGACTCGGAACTTGAGAAAAGGTAGACCCTGCTGCAATCAGGTGATTCAATGCCAAATTTAGTTATAAAGTTAACCCCCTGACAAATTCTTGGCTCAAATCCTGCTTAGTAGGTAAGAAAGTGGGAGTATACTCGACCCACTTAAAAAACCTAACCACGGACTCCGAAATAGGTGATGGACCTTGCGGGGGATCAACCAATCCATCTCTAATCTGAGAACCACTTGTCGCAACTCTAGTTGGATGTGCTAATGCCTCAGCTGTGTCAACCAGTAATCTTGCGCTATCCATTCGAAGAGTGGATTCCAAAAGAGTAGTTTTAAAGGTTATTCAAATCAAACACATGATAAGGAGTCAAGATCAGAATTTCCTTAGAATGCCCTATGACCTCTCGAAGATAGGATTCAGACTTCTCCGCATCGATTCACAAGACTGTACTAGGTGTTGCTCTCATTACGATGATGTTGGTCAGCCTAGAGCTCTGATACCAACTTGTCGTGACTTTGCCTCTCAGGTTGTGATGACACCTACTGTAACCCCCCGGTAGGTAAGCCTAATTCATAACCCGAAATCATAGGCAGCAAGCTATCACGCTGAAGGAAACAATGAAATGCAGATGAGTATCGATAAGGAGGAGAAAATCTAAGAAATAATACACAAGAACCCACTCCCAGACCTAGCATCAGTTGGTAATCGAGCGTCTAATAAACAAAACAGGGGTACAGAACTTTTACAATTACAATATCAGTGTAGGCTATCTCTGACTAAAATATAAAGACTAGCCTAGACAAAAGCAGATGAAAATCAGTAGCTCTGAGCGCCAGGAGATCGGCCCAATCCCCTAGATCCAAAAGTAGCTTTGCACAAAAGGCAGTCTACAACAAGGACCCGTACTATGATCTATAGGGTGCAAAAGCATAATATGAATGCCAAACAAATGATACTTAGTAGGCATAGGCTAACTGGGCTCCACAAATAAAATAAGTATAAATAAGTTAAATATGGCATAAGTAACTACACAGGAGATGACTATAATGGAACAAACAATGAAAATGAAGAAAACACATATACAGAGTGAAGAAGTCAAATCAAGAAGGGCACTTAGGGGAGCAAGTCTAAAATCTAACATGAAGAATAAGCTGCAGAACTCTACTTAGCAAGGAACAACTGACAACACGCACTAAATAGGTAACCTAATGGCCTGTGGACCAAAGCCAACCTAACCTAATTTGTGGGGGGGGGGTACCACATTAAACTTAAAAGCAAGTCTCACAAATCAATAGCTAGTACCACAACAAAGGTAAGTGCAAATATAATCAAACAATAATGGGATGGTACAATCAACAAACATAACTCGACTGACATCCCATAATATCGGGGGTGCAAAACAACAACCAATATATTGGTGATGGTTGATGCATGTGAATGTAAGTATGCATGACAAACCACTAGTCATGTGTATCGACTGTAACAAGTGTATAGACTTACCCCAGCTTGGCTAGCAAGGTAAGACTCATGCGATAACCCTATTCGATACAATGGTACTCTCATCCGAAGGGTTTCATGGGGACGCGAGTAGTCCATATATATTGCTTGGGCCCGAACCAGGTCGTATAATCAATCTCCAAGTAGCCATAAAAATGTAGAAAGGGCGACAAAGTGTCGGCTAGTCAAGTCATTAAATTGAGGTCATCCCATATGCCTCCAAAGTCTCAAGTAAAAAGGAGCACATCCTGGACGCCTCATAAGTATCAAAATCTAGTAACCAAGTAGTCCAATTGGTACAGCTTCTGTTAAAAACCAACTTTGAATCATATTGCATGAAAATAGTCCTTTTCGTGAAAGATAATGATAAGCTAATGCATGAATCAGGGTCAAATGAGCAATAATGCAATGTATGCATCACCAGTATCCAAACAAGATGAGGATATCCTACCATTACTTCTATAGTACGAAGGTGGTCTAACTTGGGGTCTAACTACTCCTCGAATAAGACCTTGGGCCAACAGTATAGTATAATCATAACGCAATAAAAATATCATCGGCAACTTCTAAACATGATGCTAAAGAACCCTTAAGCGGCTTGGAGTCATCACGAGGGGAGAACAACTCAACGGACACCGCCCTACCTCAACATACCAGTCCAATAACAAATGGAAGAATCAATAAATTGCTCAGAAAAAAGTAGGTGTATGTGTATATGTGTTTTGGGGGGTGGGGGGTTATCTCTAGGATCAACATCTTACCCTAAAATCATAAACTCCAATTTTTAATAGAGTACGATTAGCTCAAATCTATGTCTATGACGAGCCACTGAAGTCAGGGCACTAGCTTAAGGTACACTATCTGGAATAAGCCCTACGGAAGCCACACCAACAATAAGGGAATAAAAAATTCATGCCAATGCATCTAAAGCTCAAACCTAGTCTATGGTCACCTATAACTCTTAAAACAATGTGTCCTAAACCACACCATAAACAAGCCCAAGCTTGAACTAAGGTCTCCAAAGTATTGCACTAGTCTAAAATAAGCCGGGAGTCGAGAAAACAAGGTGAAATGGAAGTAGAACAAATACTAGGAAAATACATTCATAAGTCACATGAAATTCATACTAAATAGTATCTAGTAAAGCTTAGTCAAGAAAGGAGATCGGTACCTACCTCAAAGCCAATCACACGTGCTCCAAATCAATCGCACGAGAGCTATGCACCTTTGAATCCCCTGTAATCATTGCTACGCTATCAAAATATTGATTACCACATCAATACTGGCATTTTGACACCAAAATCACATTAATCAAAATTAGATTGAAAATTGGGTATAAAATGGAGTTGTGGGACCTGCGGTGGGAATTCCAAAATCGACTATATAACAATGTTCTAAATGATTTATTGAGCTTGTATCCCAAAATGTGTCACAATTTGATGCTCGGAACGAAGGAAGTCAGATCATGCAATAATATTTTCATTAAAACCAAGGAAGAACAGTTGGGCAGCCCCTTTGGGGAAAAAAACCCTCAAATAAGCAGTCTCCAAATGACCTTTGAGCACTCCACAACGTACTCATATCAATACCATATCCAATGCACTTCAAATCACCCCAAAATGGAGCTCTACAACTCCAAAAAGTTCGAATGGAGTTGGGGCTAGTGCGGGATTGGCCTTACTTTAAAAGACCAGTCAAAATGCTCTTCGCGATTGTGGCCCACTCCCAGACAAAGCATTGCAAACGTGTAGGGGCTGCCTGTGATCGCGGATAACAGGGCTACTCGACCTCGCGATTGTAGCCCTAGGCCATGTGATTGCGAAGGTCTGGCCAACTGTGCTTCACGAACGTGGTTTCCAAGGCATGCGAACGTGAAGGTTATTTAGACCTGTACTAACTGAGTTGCATTAGCTGGCTTGCCAAGTTGATAAATTTTCCTATGGAGTGTATAGGATTGGTTTGGAATGCCGTGTGTAAACGAACTATGCTACCTCATCTAATTCGACATTCTAAACACAACGGTATAGTCGACAAAAATGGATCCCACGCCCAAGCATCATTTCAAGCCAAAATTCACAAAAGAGCTCGGAATGATATCAGAAGCCTTGGGACATGCACTAAAGGTTGTTTAAAACCAAAGTTGACATTTAGAGCTAACCGTACTGATAGTCATCCGGTCACGATTTCCAAGAATATTGACCAAAATCAAACTTAGGCCAAAGCTTAAAGCCTAGAATGCATAATGTACAAACTCGCACCGATAACCTTGGGAACCGACCATGCTTCCAGCCTAATATGACCTTTTTTTAGCTGATGAAATTGTCAAAATTTCAATTTGAGGTTGTCTTCCTTGAGTTTTGACTGAAGTCAATCTTTCAAACTCCAAGGGCTCCAAAGCACAAAAATAGGGATCAAAATTAAATGAACGAGCAGGCGGCCGAACTGTTACTGCCAGCAAGTCATAAATGGCTTGGGATTGCTACAGAAAAGCTTTAAATGCTGAAGAGATAGGAAAACAGAAAAATGGCCTAGTGGGTCATTACATTATTCCTTTCCTATGGAAGATGGTAAATTGAACCTCTACTTGACCTTTCAGAAAAACTAGTAGTATGTATAAAAATTAGATCTTAGGCCCTGTAATTATAAGGTCAACAAGCCAGACGATGATAGATCGTATCATCAAGGGTATTAATCAAGTCCATAGATACTTATGTCTCCAGCACCTTTTATTGGAAGTGTTATGAACGACTCCTATAAGTGGCGATTACTGATGACTTTGAGCTCAGATACAGGAAATCTTCTCGAATTCTAGATAGGATTTATTTTTTTATGGGTTTGAAATACTAGGGAGAGACAATGACATGGAGATTGTTGAAGTAGATGAAGACCCATTTATTCTAAAAGTTTTCTTGCTCTTTTATAAACATCATCATCATATAAGTGGAATCCCATAAGTGGGTCTAGGGAGGGTGAAATATACGCAGACCTTACCACTACCTCATGAAGATAGAGAGGTTGTTTCCAAAAGACCCTCATCTAAAAAATATCATCTCTAACAGTAGAAAATACTAGATATGAAACAAAATAACTAGAGTGGAAAGCAAATAATAGCTTATAAAGACAATAAAAATTACAAAAATAAATGACATACAACTTGATATATAAAGACATGACTACCTCTACTAACGTACTATATTCCAAGGCCAGACATCATCCTATCCTTACTAGCCTTCTAACCTTTTACCCTAATACATGGCCTCCACTCCTTTCTATCTAAGGTCATGTCCTCGATGATATGAAGCTGTGCCATATCCTGTGTAAAACTAGCAAGCCCATTTGCTATGTCAGATCATGCATTTACATGGGTCCAAAGAAATATTATCACGGTGGGTAAATAAATGGGGTGGTTTTTAAGGGTTGTAAAAAGGAAGAGTGATGTTACAAGAATTGCGGCTAAAAGAACTTCCTGAAGAGAATAATTTCAGTTAAGACTCTATTTGTGCAAAAACTTAATCTTCAATATAAACAATGGGATTCAAAAGAGAAAGCTTAGGGCATAAAGACACAATTATTTCATGGATGTGGGGGGATTGACTAGCAATAGGGATCATAAAATCACTAATAGATAGTTGGAGCACTGAAATACATTGCTTTCAAGAGGCTCAAATTATAGAAATGGAGACAATAATGCATGTTGTCTTAGCAGATGGTTGGATTATAAAACATTAGAAGTAATGGACAGTATGTGAGGGGTTATAATTTGGAAGTAGTTGATTGTGTAATTGGTGACTACTCAGTCTTTAACTTTCAAGCATAGGTAATGGCTTCGGTGGGTGATTTCATCTATTTATATACTGCACAAGAGACTCCTTAGGAGCAGTAGTCTGAACTCTCAATAGTTAGAGGACTCTAGAAATTTTTTTGGGTTGTATGTTTACTAGATTCATGGGAGAGGAAGAATATCACAAGAGCACTTTACCAATGCATGAGTTTCCAGATTTTATACATGATGCTAGGACAGAGCCATCCTAAAGAGACTTTCTTCTGTTCTAGATTTCCACAAAGCGGTATTAGGGTATGAGAGCGCCTTTCTCCTATATATAATCAAGTCTTTGGTTTAGATCAATCAATCCTCAATCCGGGCTCAATGACCGGAATGAATGGCTTTCTCCTGTCTCCTCATGGATCCAACTATAAGGTTCGTGGGTTTGTAGTCCATGTCTAAAGCAACTCTTTTCCCGCGAACGTTTAAGAAGTCATCTCCTGATTCATTGATCTATTGAGCTAAGGCAGCTCTGCATATAGTGTTTTAGACTCATACTTCATCGCTGCCTAGTCCTTTCGAACCTTAATCTTAAGAATTCCTGAACGTATATGCACCATATTGACCCTCATTTCAATGGCGATAATTTTAATTGGGTGAGAGGTCAAATAAAGGTTGCTTGCTTCTCTCCTTGATGGATGGCAACTTATGTAGTGGTCGGCCTTCCATAGAGTATCACTTTCCATGAATCGAAGGAAAAAAGACAGTTTATTCTTATATTGATTTTTATATTCTTTTATTTGTTAAAAAGAGATAGTATACTTTCTTTTTTCATTTAGAAAATAAAAAATTAAATTAAAAAAAAGAAATAGGAGATTGGGAATGAAAGTCCTCCTCTTTGATTGATCCCAAAGATGTTCCCTTAGCAGTTGACATCTCAAAAGAGTCCTCTGATTAAGTTGGATAACAACTCTTGAGTTCTTTCTAGGAACCAAAACAATTTGTGCCAAAATAACAGATGCCAAGAAGAAAAAAAATCCTTAAACACTTGAACTTTTTCTGCATCTCCCTTACAAAATCCAGTTAGTCTCTTACCTTTGAATCATATATTCCAATGAAAGTGGATTCTCTTTCCATCCCTCATTTGTCAAGGTTGGAAGGTTCTTTATTTTCTTATGATTGGGATGGAAGTTTCAAATAATCAAGACTTTTGTTTTACCAAGGCATTTTCAAATCATAATTTAATTAAGTTATGATGTGGTAACTGGGGACCAAATTTTTTTTTCAGAAGGGTCCTAGGAAAGAGTAAAAGATTGTTGGTACTCCTCTTTTTCTTTTAATCAAAGGTTATGCAGATTATGTTATTTTCTGTAAACCAAAGCTGCTGAAACCCAAATTGAAGAATTGAGTTGTAATTTGGTATGGTCGCGACACACTTTTATTATGTGGTGCAGAAAAATCACACTAAGATGCTTGAGTTGTAATCTAGTATTGTTTGAAGTGGTTTTGAGACTACATATATATTGGGGAAGATTTCCATGCACTATCAATGTTGACCAGGATATACATAGGCTAGGGGAAATTTCAGGTGTCAAATTAGTGAGCAAGATCCATGCTAGTATTCCTTTAGGGGTGAGACACAAATCAAAACAGGTGACAAAAAATTAAAGTGTGAAAAGACAGGAGCTATCTGGAAAAAGCAGCATCTCATTGGGTGGAGCAGTGATTCTTATTACTAGTGTTCTTCACTCTCTCTCCACCTATATATTCCTGATACATGTGAGCATGAAGAAGAATCTAGACAGGATTAGGAGGAACATTTTATAGGAGAGGGAATAAAAATAGCATTTCCTCCATTTAGTGAAGTGGGAGGAAGTGGTGTTGGAGAAAAGAAGAGGCAGGCTTGCATTAGAATTTGAAGTTACACATTTACTTATGAAGTGGTTGTGGAGTTATGACAAAAAAGTTGAACTTTTATGGATAAGGTAATTTCTAGTAAATATGGTGATCAGAGTCCCTGGTGTATGCGTCCTGTGTTCTCCTCTCATGAGATAGATCTTTGAAGACACGTCTGCAGTTTATGGTTCACTTTTGAAGCTAATATAAAAACAAGGATAGGCAGTGCCATGGAAACAAGATTCTGGCTGGACACTTTGATGGTCATTTACTATTGAAATCACGATCTCTATTGTTTTACTAACACTTCAAATTTCTTGTCTCACTGTACTGGACTGGTAATACTAGGATCTGATTCTTGGTGCATCCCATCATGACTAGGAAGTGCTCTGAATCACCTCTCACTGTCCTCAACTTGGTCTTGGTTCTATCATACATGTCCTTAATTGTCCTAGTGTAAGCACACCTCTTGCTCCCAACATCTCCATAGAACATCTTCTTGGTAAATCATTCTCTATTAAAGTTGGGAGGTCATGTTTCCATTTGTGTGAAACCCATGCTTCATTGCTTGTGCGATCTTCTTAATTTTAATGAACTGGGTAAAATTAGTGGTTGTTAATTTGTTGCTAATGTTAAAACAACAAGCCGTTTTAGTAGCTAAAAAGATAAATCCTCTGACTGCAGATGGTAAAAGACTTCCATACTTAAATCTAGATTACAGTGGCAGCTATTGTGGTAGACGTCGGGAACAATGGGGAAATTAGTGTTACAATCTTAAAGAAAGGGATATTTTGGAGTCCCAAGAAATCAAGAATTTAGTTAAATGACAAAAATGTTCCTTCTTTTTAGCTGGAAATAAAATTGTAACGATATTTTTAAAAATGAAAAGTGGGTACAATGCTAATCTTCTACCTCCATCTAGTAGGTTGACAAAACCCATATATACATATGTGTGTATACACACACACACATCTATAATTTAATATTTATATAAGTGACAGTTTCCTTTACCATAAAATCAACGTGGAGCTGCCATGTACCTTTACCTCTTGACCCACACTTTTTCCTTTCTACCGTTCCTTATTCTTTTCCTTCTTGACTCCACACCTTTGCCAATGCGTTATTCTTTTCCCTTTTTTTACATTAACAATTATTTTCCTTTTATTTTGTTGCTAATAATAATATTTAACTTCTATGCTTCTCTTGCTCCTGCGGAGGGCTTTATCGTCATTTAGTATTTGTGCTCTTTCCGTCGTTCCACCTTTTTGCCCTTCACGTTGATGATACTACATGTCGATACCTCTGTCTTCCGCATTCGTAAGATAGTGCTAATAAATTCAATTTTACAAATTGAAAATAACATTTCTGTCTTCCGCATTCGTAAGATAGTGCTAATAAATTTAATTTTACAAATTTAAAATAACATTATTTTTTTCCCCTTATAAGCAAATTTTATTATTTCCGTCCATGATAGTCTTCTAATATATATAAGTGGTAGTCTACCTTTACCACCAAATCCACATAATACTGCCACGTGTCCCTTGACTATCAAACCCAGCTAGCTGCTTGGCTTAGCGGTTGGAGCATAACATTGTGTCACTTTACCATGAAACCCACAAAAATCTGCCATGTGTCCTTTGTATAAATTATTTTAAGTCTTCTAAATATAAAAATTATGATAAATTAGGTCTTCCTTAGGCATGTAGCTGGTGATTGACGTACTTGCGTCAGCTACTTAATTTTATATTGTTTCTATTGATTATTTCTTCAATTACTTCAATGATGATTTTACAATATTACCCTTGATAAATCATATGGGCCCATGCTTGATTAACTTATTAATCAAACTAAATATTATCTACATTTTAATTAATCATTTCTATTTAATTTGATCAAAAAATTAACAAAATTTATACATTTTGTAATCATAAATTAAATATATGTTAAATTATTTGACTCAATTATAGAAAAAAAAAATTTCAGCAACATTTTTATTTTCTTTCCTTTTTACATACTAATAATAGTGGGACCCACTTACAAGAGTTAATTACTCATAAATTAGAACAAAATAAACAACATATATTACTTAAGATTAACATAAAATATACTATAAGTTGCAATAATTTGTAACTTAATTTTTTTAAAAAAATATATAAAAATTTTATCATAAATCAAGACAAAAAAAAGACCAAAAAAAAAAACATTTATGGCCCATGCTTGATTAACTTTTTAATCTAACTAAATAGTATCTCCGTTTTAATTAATTATTTCTATTTAATTTGACAAACAAAAAA
>JAOTQJ010000007.1:14765750-14776425 GCA_025642045.1 Solanum sejunctum | reverse complement strand
GAGTTTATTTATTTTAAATGCTTCCACAAGTTATATTTATTATTCCTTTTTGAATTAAGGCTGACTTGTTCTGGTGGAATTGAGCAAGTGCCATCACGCCCAATTTTTGGATCATGACAAAAGAGGTCATATTTAAGAGGCTTTTAATAATTATGAGAAAGGCAAAGCTTGTCTGATCAATCAGAAGAGTGCATGCAAGTGCTTCTTCAAATATGAGGATTGCAGATTGACATCTTTGAGGAGAAAATGTTGTTCTGTCTTGTCAAGGGTGGTTTTACCTCACGCGAAGGGGTGTCATGTGACACTCCTTTGTCGGGGAAAAAAATATTAACAATGTATATATAATTTGGAAGTCAACAACAAAAATGAGGATAAATATAATACAGTGACACTACTTGACACGAAAGACATTGCAGCTCAATTGGTTCAGGTGCTTCCTTTTCCAGCCTTTTAAATATTTTCACCTATAAAAGCTTTATTCAAGTTCAAACCGTGAACCTTTTGGAGAATAACAAAACGTTCAACCAATCAGCCTATAGTATACAATTTTATGAGGCTATAAAATTTTATTTGATGCAATTATGGATTTTGCTGCTTATTTTAGATCCATTTATAAAAATTAAAATTCATCAGGTTGAGTGTCATATTTTATTTATATAATGCTCTATTTTGAATAAAAATATAAAATATAGTGTTTTATTTATTTACTTCAATTTTAAAATGTGACAATGCTTACAAAACGTCCTGCATATGCCACTGCCTTGGTGCAGCTGTGAGACTGAAGGGAAGATGCACCAAAATTTGCTATGACAAACATTTATTAATATATATACGGACCTTGTTGAGTTCAGGATTTAGGTAATATATATATCATTCTTGTGCATGGAATGCTAGGCAGACAGCTCTAAATGCCATGTATATGAAGCATTATTTTATTTTGATGCTGCCTATGTTTTCACGCATCTGTTTTAGTTATTAGTCATGAATCTGCCCTATTCTTTCTATTTTCAAGTATTAAATCCAACTTTCAGTTTTTATTTTGATTATTTTAATTGATTTCCCATCTGTGCTAGATGGTAATGAGTCAGTAACAGTGGAGAGCTTTCCATGTAAGTTTTCAGACTATGAAATAAGCAATAAAGAATCAGTGGCTGAGCTCTTTGTTTCTCTACTAAACAAGGTTAGATTTTGTATTCTCTGTTGGTATAAAGTGGATCATGTACCAAGAAGGCTGCTGTTATTACATATTATGTTCTAATCTCTATGTTGGCATTATACTGTGTGATTTAACTACTGCAGTTACTGTCAGTTGAAAAGCTTTGGTCCAAAGGTTTGTGTGCCAGCACATTTGAAGGATCTTGGATATCTAAAACATGGGGTTCTAGAGTTGTCCATATAAATGTGATTGTGCTTGCCTTTGTTATTTCTTGATATGTTCTGAACAAGCAATAAATTTATGTTAGTTTAACATTTTTGACAGGTTGAAGATTTCGCTGATAGATCTCAAAATGTTGCAAGGGCAGTAGGAGCAGAAGAAGTTAAAAATTTACAGCTGTATCCAGCTTTCAGTCCAACATATTTTTGATTTCTTAAATAAAAAGATTGGAGGGAACTTTTTAAGGGAGTTCCTATTTGGCCAAGATGTAGCCTCCAAGCTATTAGGCACTGGTACTGTAAAGTTTATTGCCAAGGAAATACAAGCTCGTGCTTCTGGAAAAAAGGAGTTGCAATCTGTTGTATTTTCAAAAGGAAATAAAATCATTGTACATGTTGATACTATATTGAAAAAGAGCATGTCATCTGTGGAAAGTCCGAGAGGGATGGCACAAGGAGAACGGAAACATTTGGGGCCAACTGACTCTTCCTTGAAAAAAAGACGTCGAACAGATAATTTGTTGGGGGGCACCTTCTCTGAGTTGTTAAGAAGGCTGCCAGGACAGCATCCTATGCCTCACTACTTGACAAATAGTTGGGAACCAGTGGCAATGATCTCAAAAGAAGCTGTGTACAATAGGCCCCAACCTGTTTTGTTTGAACCTACCTATGAAAGGATGAGATTAGCAGAACTCTCTCGAGAACAAATAACGAGACACCCAAATCTGATTGCTCCAGCTGTTCCTCATATGTTTCCATCCCGTCCCCTTATAGGTAGTCAAATTTCATATGAGCCATTCAGACATCCTGTTGGCTATTCTAATTTGGTTTGTGATTCTATACATAACTCAGCATATAATTTACCCCCTGATTCTAGGAGGCTTTGATGTGTAAGGTTAAAGCTAATGATTCCCTATCAATGTAACTCTGTCTCTCTTGGTTTCTAACATGTGAATATAGAAGTTGAAGCAGATACTAATATAAGTGCAGCATCCAAATGCTTAAAGAGTTAAAGTTTATGTTTTCTTCCTTTCTACCTTCAATTTTGAGTTTACACTTTGCATTCTGCTTTGCCCACATTAATGACCCGCTTTTCTTGTGTCTTGGGTATTTTACTATAGTTTTCTGACAAATCCTCCCAGCATTTTTTCTTTATGTGAATTATCTGTCGAAAATACTCCTATCACCTCGTTAGAAACGAAGAACTAACCATGAACATACACTAAAACTTGAAGAGTAGAGTTGTCATGAGAAATGTGTTTTATCATTTTGTTTCCACCGATTATTTTAGTCAGAATTCTTGCCTTCGTATGGTTGTTGATCTTATTTAACATTAGCCTAATAGTAGAGAGGTTTATGGCTTATTTTTCTATCCATCCGTCGATGCTGTTAAGTCCTTTGCCCTTTTCATTAGATACAGCTTAGTGGCTGTGCTTTCAATTTGCAAGCCTGATTGTTTATCATAATGGGAAAGGGATTGGGCATTCCATGGCTGACAACAAACTTGAGTAGCTATCTTGTTCAAAGCCTTTTCCAACTGTTTATGTTGTGTGACCAACCAATCAATATTAGTTGAGGATAGAATGAGAAATTAGTTTTGGTCCTAGTTGGCAATACTATCTTATTTGGCGTCAGAGAATGTAAATATAGATAAGAAGTAATGTTTGCTATGCCAACCCTACCCCATTATTAAATGTCTTCTTTGCGGCTATCCCTATAATTGATAAGGCAGTTGTTTATAAACAAGAAAATCATTGCTCAATCCGGACATGATGAAATGACTGTCTTTAACTATATATATCCAAGCCAAAAGTTGTTATAATTCATTTAGTAAGTTTGTGATTTTTCATGCACTATATATCTGATAACTAGTACAAAATTCTCAAAGGAAATTATATTATTTAAAGGAAATCATTTGGCCTATAATATAATAACAAGTTGCGACATCTGATAAAGATGGCTACGATGGATTAGTGTAACAACTAACGACTTCTCCATTGATTTTTTCAAGTTTAAGTTCTACACGATACTGACAGTCTGAAACATGATATGTATTAGATTACTTGCAAAACATAATTACAAATAAATCTCCATGGAGGAAATGTTAACTTGTGGTCGAATTGATAAAAATTGTAGCTAAGGGGGGAGGCACAATGATAGCTATGGGTTCGTGGCTCAGACTCTAGTTTTGTATTGAAAAATTCAATTAGTATTTACAAATCATATATTGAAAGCCAAACAACAATAACAAACATAGTGAGGTTTGAGAAAGATAGAACGTAGATAAACTTTACTCGTACTATAGAGGTAGAGAGGTTGTTTCAGAGTTCAGATAAACTCTCACTAAAGAAAGCAATCCCAAAAGAGAAGTAAAAAAAGTATTAAAGAAAAAACAAATAATAACAAAAATCACTATAGTAACAACAATAGAAGCAATAAGAAACAAATTAGTTACAAAAATTGAAGGATAAGAAACTATAGAAGCAACACTATAATATGAATGGACAACAAGATAACACACTGCTACTTACTAACCTTCACCCTAATTGGTATCCTTCGCACCCTCCTATCTAAGATTCTATCCTTAGTAAGCTGAAACTATATCATGTTCTGTCTGATCACCTCTCTCAAATATTTCTTCGATCTATATCTGCTTTACTGTGAGACTCCCACAGGGTCTTCAACAATTTTGATGATGTCAAATGGAACCAGGTTTAGGATACAACACCAGGAGGAGATCAAACGTAAAGGGGGACTTATTATGAAGTTGAGTTGAACATGCTTTGGCTTCTTGTATTTTTATTTTATATTTTGAATTCACTTAGTGAAAATTTTAATTTCGCCATTGATAAACTAAGAGAGCATCCACGATGTTAAAATCTTAAATTTATCACTGTATATTATATATATAAAATAAAATGAGGGAATAGTAATACATTCCACTTATATCATTCTCATAGCTCATCAGTTATTATTAATTATGGTTTCTTCAAATAGGGCCTGCCATGCATAGAAATTTTGGAGATTATCAACATCATATCTTTTATCAAATATGTCATATGGTCATACTATATTCTCGCAGCCAACCAGAGTTACGTTTAAGAAATTGCTACCAACACTACAAGATATACTCTACTAGTTGCTAACATGGGTCCCTTGACTTGATGTGTATAGAATATGATATACTAAACTAATATTGTGTATATTTAGCATTATGTAAAAGCAGAAAAACTGTTGGAGTTTATAAGCAAGATCATGTCTTTGGTGAGGTCAAGTTTCGCTATATCTTGTCTGATCACCTCCCCCCAATACTTCTTCAATCTACCTCTGCTCCTCCATATAACTCCCAAATCTAACCCCTCGTACCTCCTAACAGGAGTATCGGTACTCCTTCTCTACGCATATCCAAACTATTACAGTCTCGCTTCCCTCATCTTATCAAGCACAGGGGTCACCTCTAGCTTCTCTTGAATGGTCTCATGCCTCATCTTATCACTCCTGGTATGATCACACATCTATCTCAACATCCTCATTTCTACGACCTGCATCTTCTGAACATGTGCATCTTTTATTGGTCAACACTTTACCCCGTACAATAAAAATGGTCTAACTACCATTTTATAAAACTTATCTTTTTGTTTAGGCGGTATCTTCTTATCGCACAATACTCCAGCGGCAAGCCTCCATTTTGTCCGTGCTTCCCCAATATGATGTGTGACATCATCATTAATATCGCCACTACTTTGGATGATGGACCCAAGATACTTAAACTTTTCTCTCTTAGGGATAGGTTGAGTGGTAAGCCTTACATCAATGACTGCTTCGTCCCTCACAATACTGAATTTGCACTCCAAGTATTCTATTCTGGTCCTGCTCAGTTTAAACCCTTTGAATTCCAAAACGTGTCTCTAAACCTCCAATCTATCATTAACTTTAGTTCGAGTCTCATCAATCAATACTATATCATTTGCAAATAGCATACACCATGGAACCTTCTCCTGAATAGACCATGTTAGCTCATCCATCACCAAGGTAAATAGAAAAGGACTCAGCATAGAACCTTAATGAAGTCTCATCTCAACAGAAAAATAGTCTGAGGCTCTTTCTATCATTCTTACCCGAGTTTTGGCTACATCGTACATGTTTTTTATTATCCTAATATATGCCATTGAGATACCTTTCACCTCTAGACACCTCCATAAGACATCCCTCAGAACTTTGTCATAGGCCTTCTCAAAATCAATGAACACCATATGAAGATCCTTCTTTCTTTCCCTATACTTCTCCACTAATATTCAAACAAGATAAATTACTTCAGTAGTCGACCACCCTAGCATGAATTCATGATTCTCTGAAATAGACACAACTTTTCTCACCCTTATCTCCACCACTGTCTCCTAGACCTTCATAATGTGACTTAACAATTTGATACCCCTATAACTATTGTAGTTTTAAATATCACCTTTGTTCTTGTACAATGGAACCATTGTACTCCTCCTCCATTTATTAGGCATCTTGACAGTCTTCATTGTATGATGACTTAGTACTAAATGAGATTGGAGGTGGTAGATCGATCTATAGGGTCCTTATATAAAGTCTTTTTCTTATAAATATGTGCCAAACATAGATTTATATTTATGCCCCTTTGTGCATAATTATGTTCATGAAAATCCTTTCCAAAATGGGAGGTGTCCCGTAAGGTGAGGTTGCTTCTCCAAAATGGGAGGTGTCTTGTCAGGAGAAGTATTATCTACCTTTGGCAAGTAGATCACCCTTTCTTCCGGTGTAGGGTGAACATTAGAACTCCATGTAATAGCTCACATAGTCTTATATGTCAGTTGAGGTCCCATCTCTGCTATGTTTAAGTATTATGACATTCATTTATCATGGATTTAAGGCATATTGTTATGATAATTCTTTCCTATATACTTCCTTCTATATATATATGTCCTTGTCATACAACATTGATTTGTAGGTTATTATGTTCACAAGCATTGCATGTATGTATACTTACTACATTCAAAGTACTAGCGCATACTTTTTGTCTACATGTTCTAACCATATAGGGACCAGAGACTATCCTCATCCATCTCTTCACAGCTAGATTGGACTTGTGAGAATTAGCTAGTGGTGAGTTCTTTGTTCTGAGCACAAGACGTACCTTCTATCTATCTATTTTATGATGACTATTTGATGTCTTTTATTTCAATGGTGAGCCCGGAACATTTCTTGTCCCCCCATCTTATCTATGACTTAGAGGCACTGGTGGACGTCATGTAAGCTCTATGTACGAGCTTGTTATGGTTGATGCTTGTGGAGACTATGCTTATGTTGATGTTATGATGTGATGATGAGATATAGAAAGTCCTAAGTCCCTACTCTATGATCCCGCCCCTTAAAGCTTGCTTGTTGATGTTGAATGTGTGATGACAAGTCCCATGCTCCCTATCCCTATAGCTTTTGAGTCTCAAATTTCTGTCCCTTAGACTTATGTGTTGAATCTTGTGACAATAAGTCTCATACTCCTTATTTCATAGCTTGAGTCGTTCATCCCTGTCCCTTGGTCTCAGTTAATAATGCTTGAATTGCACTTCTGAACCGATGATGTGTTTATAGATGTTGTGAAACTTGTTTGGGGTCTCTTAAATTCCATTCGTCATGTCACTTTTAGACTCTATGCTTGAATTGTGACAACAATATGTTGATACTTTAATTCTATTTTGTAACTCCTAAATATTTCTATATAAAAAGATATGCGATGAAAAATTATCATTTTTAGATAGCAAAATATAATGTTAAAGTGCGGAGTGCACATACCCACAGACTAGTATATATAATATACTTATATATTTTGATTCTTTTTTTGTTTTATCAATTGATAAGTCGGTCTCTTAATTAATGACCAATGATCATACTTACACATTTTGATTCTTTTTTATTTTATCAATTGATAAGTCGGTCTCTTAATTAATGACCAATGAGGTATTAACATTAGAAAAGCTTTTTATTTATAATTTAATTATTTTATATTTTACATATCATCGATTATGTCGATTCAATTACATTTTTCTGAATTTACTCCTATAAACATTGAATCACTTTTTTTTTCCCTCATTTTACATGTTTTTTTTTTCTTTAAAAGACTATTCAAATAAAAAAAACTGATTACCTAAGTTGGAAAAAAAGAAAAGTATTTAAAATATTTATGAATGGAATAATAGTATTACTAAAATTATGAAATTTGCCAAACAATTGAAATCAAATATATGAAAAATTTACTATACTAATCATGATTAAAATTTTACTTTAATTAATTAAATTTCAACCATTCATATTTAGCATGTTCCATTCAAGTAAAAACTTCGGAGAAATGGAAAGAAAAGAAACCAAGAGGAACACCACCCATCCATGACCATATAAGATATTTAGTCTGGTTATAATTAACTTTAGGAAAAAGTACACAAAATAAGTTTAATTTGAAATTATTTATCCTTAATAGACTCAATCTAAATTATTTATTTTTAATAGACCTATGATAAGAAATATTTACCTTTCTACCCACTTACGCTTTTTTTTTCGCATGCTGACGTCAACATAGAATACTATGAAATATACTCCTGCGATATATATATATATATATATATCATAGCGGTATCATATAGAATGGACTCAATCCTTTGTGATACTCTGGCGGTATATTGATACCCAATTGCTATATAGAATTTATTTTTTTAAGAAATAAATAAAAAAATATTAAACTCTAAATTAGTAGAAAGTATATTCGTTATGATACTCCGTCTATATATTTATACCATATCGGTATCGTATAAGACTAGAAAATTATTATAGTTATAAAATTATTTATTAAACTCTAAGTTAGTAGAAAATATATTCTTGTGATACTCCATCGGTATATTGATATCCTATCAGTATCACATAATTTTGAGCTCTTTTTTTAATAAATAAAATAATTAATAGAAAATTATCAAAACTGCAAACTTATTTATTAAATTTTTAATTAGTAGAAAATATATTGTTTGTTATACTCTATCAGTGTATCGATACCATATCGGTATCATATAGGACTGAGTTTAATTATCTGTGATATCATATTGATATATGTATACCCTATTGGTATATCATACAAGCTGGTGCTGATGTCAGCACGCGAATTTTATTATTAAGGGGGCCAATTTTTAATAATATTGAGGTATAAAATGTATACGGGTATATGAATGTAAATAGTTTGCTTTAATGGGGTACAAGCTTAGTTTTCCCATAACTTTACACATCCATGGATAAAATAAATATCGGTCATTCTTTTTGAAATAAACTAAGGAAGAAGGTCATTCTTGAGGAAATACATATATTTTGTCCTCACATTCAAGGACGGAGCTACATTCATCCAAGGATGGTTAGATGAACATCCTTCGTCGGAAAACTTTTTCAAATATATAGGTTAAATATAGATATTTTGATATATATCAATTATTGAACACCATTGATACAAAAATCAGCCACTCATATTCTAAAAGTATGAATACTCTTGATGAAAATGTTGGCTCCTGCTTACATCCATGGATAAGAGAGCTCAAAGATTACCCACTGCATCATCTTTCGTTTTCATATTTACATGCCATTGGCACAATCTTAAATGCAACCTCCTCTATATATATCCTTGTAATTGTCTTCAATCTCTCCAAGCCAACAAAATATGTTAAACCAATAGTATACATTCTTAGAATTATTATCATTGCTTTACATACATAATTATGAGTCAAAAGAATAGTTGTTTTATTCAGATTTTTGTCCTTTTTCTCCTTGCGTTTGTTTATTCGGGCGAGTCATGGCGTCCAATTGCATGCGACCCAGGAAAGGTAGGGACACGCAACCTGCGGTTCTGCAAGGTGTCGCTGCCAATACATGTGCGTGTTCAGGACTTAATAGGACGATTAACGTTGCAGGAGAAGATTAGATTGCTGGTGAACAACGCTGCCCCAGTGGAAAGGCTGGGTATCAATGGCTATGAGTGGTGGTCGGAGGCACTTCACGGCATCTCCAACACCGGCTTTGGTGTTAAGTTTGGTAGCGCCTTCCCTGGCGCCACCAGCTTCCCTCAAGTCATTACTACTGCCGCTTCTTTTAACGCCTCCTTGTGGGAACAAATTGGCCGGGTAAGTTCTTCATTTTATATTTACTACTTTTAATTGAGTGCATGTGCATATTGCTTTTAAAATTGACTTTTGTGTTGCTCCTTATCGTATCGAAATATTCTTTGTCCAGCTTTAGATAATATGAACAAGAATTTCATGTTCTGTTGCTATTCACTAGAAAGTGAAAATGACTTGATAAATTAATTAATCGAGAGGAACCAGCAGTGCGTATAGTTCCTTAGAATATAGTATTCTAGATAATATTCCAAGGTCTATTTTATATATGTCTTTATATTCTTTAATTAGATAGAAGACAATGGGCACAGACCACCAATACAACTCAAGTTTTTTTAGTTTGTCTGTGTCATGAATAGCAGAGACTGATTTACAGCAGGTTAGGTACACATGTGACTGATTGCTGAATGTGTTCAATACGGACTCGTTAAATTATCTTATACTCCCTCTCATGTCATATATGTTCCTTCCGTTGTATATTTGAAACTTAACTTCATTAACTTTCAAAGTTATTCAGATAATATTTACGTCTCTCATCCCATTTTATTTAACACGATGTTTTAGAGAAAAGGGAAGATTTTTAAAATTTGAAATTTGTTGTCTAAAATCATTCTTAGAATCATTTCATTAAAGATAAAAGGAGAATTTTAAAGTTAAATTGTTCTTGTAAGGTGACATTCTTATTGGACGAAATAAAAAGAAAAGAGTGCTAGGAGTATTTGATTTTTCAAAAATAAAAATTCAAATATTAAAAAACTATACTATAAATTGCAAAATTTTAAAGTATTTCTCAAAATTTTAATTAATGTTTAATTGTTTGACTAAAAAAAAGAAACTATCTCAGGAAAGAAATACCATAATATCATTGGTTGATGGTTACATATTTATTTTTTTTCCCTTTCAACAGTAGCGCGAATTTCATCATACTTTAAAGATGGTATTATATCTTTTCGGTTGCATCTTTATACCATTTCCTCGGATGAGTAAGAGTCATCATCCAAATAAATATATGCGATTAAAGAAACGCAAGAAAAAAGCTGTAATACTAGGTGTATGAATAATAATAATAATAATAATAATAATAATAATAATAATAATAATAATAATAATAATAATAAATAAATAAATAAATA
>JAOTQJ010000007.1:14738799-14761707 GCA_025642045.1 Solanum sejunctum | reverse complement strand
CTGCGTACATTCGACCCCCCTCACCCCGCAATAAGCGGGAGCCTTTTGAGGCACTGGGGTATGTTGTTGTTGTTGTTTTATTATTTTTTTTGATGATACAATAATACATTGGAGCATTCAGGGGGAAAGCTTCCAATGACATGGTATCCACAAGATTATATAGCGAAAGTGTCCATGGCAAACATGGACATGAGAGCAGATCCGACAAGAGGTTATCCTGGTAGAACCTACAGATTCTATAAAGGCCCCACGGTTTTCCCATTTGGTGCTGGCTTCAGCTACACAAGATTCAGCCAATACTTAGTCTCTGCGCCAATCACTGTTTCAGTGCCAACTCTTCATTATCATCTCGTAGGAAACAACACAACAACATTGTCCGAAAAGAATGCAGTAAGAACAATACATACCAATTGTGAGTCACTTGACTTAAACATGCACATTGATGTGAAAAACATAGGGGACATGGATGGAACACACACGGTCCTCATTTTCTCAACCCCACCTGATCATCCCAGGAAGATAAAACAACTAGTAGCGTTTGAGAAAGTTCATGTCATGGTTGGGGCTAAGCAGAGAGTCAAGATCAACATGAATGCCTGCAAACACCTTAGCATAGCTGATGAATATGGAGTTCGAAGAATTTTCATGGGAGAACACAAATTTCACGTTGGTGACGACCTTAAACATTCTATAACCTTCCAACATTCATTGGAGGAGATCAATGTCTAAGAATATTTTTAACGACTAAGTCATATATAGTCATGTTTTGGTTTCTATTCTTGCAATTAATACTTCTTACTTATTTCTTTCCCCTCAGAAAGCCAACAACAAGTGTAAAAATACTATGTTGATTGGGAAAGAGAGGTTTAAGAACAATATTAGTGATTTGTCGAATATAATTAGTGTATTGATTGGGTCTACATAATCAAATGTGATGTGGAATTTGAGAATGAAGCATATTAAAGCATTGTTGTGAGCTGATCTACTTGTAAACTTAAGCCTAATAAAGAGCTCCATTAAGGAAAGAAAGTTGGGATATAAAATAAAAGGAGAATCACAGGTTTCAATGAATCATTGAATTTCATTAGTAGAATAATTTGCTCAAAGCAATTGAAAATTTTAAGAAAGAATCTCTTTGAATTTACATCAAACTAGATAATTGGTTCATGCTTCTCACGTTTATAAGTAATCTAATTAAATTTATAAATCTTAGTATTAAAACTAATAAAATACTCTAAAGTTAAGTTCTTTCTAATAAGATGTGTGTACACTAAATCAATTAGTCAATTATGAGATGTGCATACCAATGCATCCCAGCAAGAATATACAGAATAGCAATATAATTGACAACTAATATGCACAATAGCCATCACATCAAATGGACTATATCATGTGTATCAACAATACTTATCCAACAGCTAACACAAATCCCACTTTAGCATAATGATATCCCAAATCATCTCAATTCTCATAATTTTATCTTAGTTTAACAATAGGATCGCCATTTATTCAATTTTTAGCATAATCGGTACTGACTGATAATTCAATATATATTTTACAATTATCACACGAACATGTTCAATAACTCAAATTCAGTCCCAAAAAGGTTAGCCAAACCTACCTCAATGCTAAAATCATACTCAGACAAGCTTTTAATCAACTTAAACTTCCAAACGATCCCTAGATAGATCAATCACTAAAGAAAAAATACATACTACGCGTCAAGAGTTGAATTTTGATACCCATATTGGAACGAATTAGACTTAGGGGCAAAATGATCAAAATTAGGACAAAATTTTGAAGTTCTCAAATCTAGAAATTAACTTTAAAATTGGTTTCTACATGAAAAATAGAGTTCGTGGGTGAAAATCCCACTAAAATTGAGTTCAAATAGAAGGAGAAATCATTATTTAAAGTTTTGAAATCATAGACTAATTAAAAATCTCCAATTTTGGACATTTAAAATCATAAAATTTAAGACAATCATGAGAATTAATTAAAAAGATGTTAGAATGTCACGACCCAAAATGGATATCAACTGAAAAATATAAATAAAGCTGAAATAAACTCAAAAGATATAAGAAATCTCCCAAAACCTGGAGTCACGTGTATAAGAGCATCTAAAATAGCACTAGAGTAAATACAACTGTCTCAAAAGTAAATAAAATACTATCTCACAATATTTGATACATAATCTGAAGATAAGGAAATAAAAAGGGGACACAAAGATCCACGACGACTTGAAGTCTAAGCCTCACCGTTGATATCTGGATGATATCAATAATAGTCAATGGAGTGATCTACTACCCTGTCTTGAACTCTGTGCACGATCTGCAGGGACGAAACAAAGTAGGGATGAGTACACCTAAATGTACTCAGTATGTTCAACCGATTAGATAAGAGAAATCAAACAAGTATGTAATAACGAAGAATCCCATTACCTGCATCAAAATGGTTAGTACACAATACAATAGAATCATAAATAATGGCAATTATAGACAGTAACAGATTAAATGATATAATACAATACGTTGCATGAATGCAATGGCATGCCATAACCATTGTTCTCAATATACATCATAATATCTTAAATAATGTAAATATAGTGATAAATGTGCATAATAAAACATCTAATCATGTATTAATGTGCACATACTATTGTAATTAGTCATATATAATATGTGTGCATGTCAATGCAACCTAATCAGAAATAAGATTCGTGCATACCAATGCACCACTCTAGTATAAGATATGTGCATAACAATGCTACAAAGGGGCATAAGATCTATGCATACCAATGCAACTAGTCAATATAAGATACGTGCATACTAATGCAACAATGAAGTATTAACATTATATGGCTATACCATGTGTTATCTCATCATCGCTCACAATTAACTATATGTCATTGAAGCAAGCTCCAAAAGTACCCTAAATGGGCTAATAACTCTTACACTAATCCCACTCATCATCAATTAGTCACAATATTAACCAAGAACTATTTCAAGTCTTATATTATCATGAAGATATCCCAATTATCTCATAACACAAGATGTAATCTCAATTTATCGATAGTATTGCCATTTACTCAATATTCAGTATAACCAACCTCATATTCCCATCAAATTCATTCATATCATGATATTGGATTACAATTCAATCTACATCTAACAATTATTACAATACCATGCTCAATAACTCAAATTCAGTCTTGAAAAGGTTGATCGAACCTACCTTGATGCCGAAATCACACTCGGACAAGCTTTCAATCAACTCAAGCTTAAAATAATTCGCGGATCGATCAACCACTATAAAAAATAGATACCACGCATCAAGAGGTATATATTGATACCCATATTGGCATATTTTAGACTTAGGAGCAAAATGATCAAAATTAGAAAAAAATTAAAAGTCTCAAATAATCTAGAAATTGACTTCAAAATGGATTCTACACAAAAAAATAGAGTTCATGGGAGAAAATTTCACTAAAATCGAGTTCAAACCAATAGAGAAATCCTCATTTAAAGTTTCAAGATCATAGACCAAAAATTGTTAATTTTAGACATTCAAAATCATGACATTTGTGCCAAAATCAAGATAAAAATCATGAAAATTAATAAAAATAATTTTAGAAACACTTACCCAAAAGATTTCTCCGAAAAGTATCTATAAAAATTGCCACCCAAAGCTTTAAATATTGAAAATGAACTAAAAATGGGGGGTTTAACGTCTTTAAAAATGACACAACAAAAATGTACTCTGCAAAAGTAGACTATTTTCTGCGATCATAGAGAAGAAAAACTCATATACCTCCATGAAGGCGGAGAACAAAATGGGCTGCACTAGATACCCCTACACTAGTCATTGCCAAAACACAAAACGGACCCCCGGAACTCATTCGAACTCAGAATTTCACAAACTTTATATGTATCCATACTAGAAACAATAATCCGGAATCATAAGAATTCGATTATGAGGTCTCCATGACACATTTACCAATGCAAGTCAATTAAACTAGTTTAAAACTCAAAATACCAAAACTACCCTCAAAAATTTCCAAAAATTAAGTCAAGACCATTTTAAGCGTTAGTTTCACTATTTATAACTATTGAAACTGTCAGAATTTTAATCCGAGCTTTCGAACTCCGTATTGATCAAAGTCAAATTTTGGTTCCGAAAATAACTAAAATCACAACTATGGGCCTAAAAACTCATTTTAACTCCAAATTCAATTCTGCAACTTTTTGTAGTTTAATTTCGACATTCCGAAGCTAATGGAATTAATGGATCCACGATCCAACGTCTATAGCTCAAAATTACATAAAAACTCACTTTTTCAACAACTGAAGGTTTCAAAAAAACCAAAACTCATATTTTTCAACTTTTAAAACTCAATATTTTAGTCCTAACTATTCAAATAGTTGAAAATAGGCCTAAAGCAACTTAAGAAAGGATAAAACAATAATTTTCACAGATAAAGTAAAAAATGACCTACTAGGTATTACATAGAAACCCTTACCCAAAATAATTCTCTAAAAATCTCTTTCAAAAATCTCACCAAGATGTCACGACTCGGACCTAGGGCTTAAATGTGACACGATAAATGGAGAAATTCGAAAGGACCCCAAATAAGCCTCTTAGCATATCATTACACATCATTGATCGCGGAAGCAAGTAAACATCAACAAAAGAGCATGAAATAATGATAAAGGACTAACAAAGTCTTCCATAGCTTAAAAACATACAAGAGTTGAGAGAGTCAAAGCACAAAGCATCATTACATAACTTGTCCAAAAACACTTATAGACTTAGAATTTAGGAAGGGCCAAGACAACTTTCTAGTATTACCCTCATAGTCAAAAGCATACATCAAAAGAAAGAGAGTTTTTATATATCATAAGATCAAAGATATTGTCCCTAGAATTGAGGACTCACCAAACTTGCTTCAAGATAGTACTAGCCGTGTAGAGGAGGAAGATGGTCGTGGTGCTTCGGTTCCTACACGGTAACATCATGTAGGCATTTAGTATTCATTAGTACATTGAAATATATTAAGTATGTAGGATCCAATGCAACAAGAGATAAGCAACATAATCAAAATGCATAAGTATACGTAATGGGTGAGCATAGTAACAATATGGCATAATCAAAATGCATAAGTATACGCAATAGGTGAGCATAGTAACAATATGGCATATATGAATGATTCTTGAAGTAAAACATGCTTATGTAGAACATATTACATGTATAGAAAGAGACATCATCATAGACCAAGCAACTTAGTACTTGGAATCCAAGGCATGCCACCCACTTGGAAGGTGAATGAGGTACATACCCCTCATTTTTGGTAGTACAAGTTTGCCACCACCCGAAAAGGTGGATGAGGTACATACCCCTCATCTATGGTAGTATAGGATTGCTACCACCAGACAAGGTGGATGAGGTACATACCCCTAATCTATGGTGGTATGGGATTGCCCCCACCCGACAAGGTGGATGAGGTACATGGCCCTTATCTTTGGTATGGTCAACTTACAACACTATAGGTACTTTCCATGATAACTACTTGTATATACATTCCTTTCATTATCATAAAGTCACTTAACTCATATACCATGCATTAGACTTTCAACAACTCAAGATACCTTAATAGGATATTTTATTAAACACTTAATGGGTGTGTAATACTAGTATAAAATCATACAATTCAAGAGTGCAATCATGCAAGAAAACCTAAAGTAAATCAACCCACCAACACTTGGTAATACCCTCATGCACTATACATTGAAACCCTTCATCAAATCTCAAAATAGATAATAGATTCATAGCTCAAAACATGCTTAAACAGTCACACTTTTACGAAACTTCAATATAGTTCATAGTCAAATTCATAATAAGTAAGACCCACAAGTAAATAAACTTAGAAACATACAATTTATGTAAAAAGGAAGGTTAGGCACCAAGCGTGAAAGGACCCAATGGTTAAAACCCACATACCTCAACTTTGGAAGTTTCCTTGATGATGATTTGGTTGAGAACTTGAAGCTTTAATGAAATTGTTAGATCCGGAATGAGATTGGGACACTTCAATTTTGGGTGAAATATTTGTCTAAGTGTTAGAGAGGGTTTTGGGGAATGCCTTGAATGATATGAGGTTGAAAAATGACTAAGTATAAGTGTTTTTACGCATAGAAATACTTAGGCCCAAGACCCTAAAGCCTTAGGCCAAAACTAAAAAACTGGCAACAAAATACACAGCTCTGCATCGCGGAGCCAACATGAAGGGGGTTTTGGAAATCAAATTTTGGCAAAATTCATTTTGCTATAGTTTCTCTAAAATTCAGATTATACCTATTTTCTACTCAATTTTGCCCCCTAATCAAGAATATGAAGTTGAATTTTCGATATCACGTATAGATTTTGAGATATATAGAAATTACGATTATGGGCACTTTCGAGACACATCTTTTGGCACTTTTTGAGGTCGTTTCACAAGAGCTTAAAATTTGTGAAAATAGAGAAAAATGGTGGTTCAAGTTTTTACACTGTCTAGGTACTAGATACACTCCTCAAATGCTGATGAGGCCCTACAAACATGGAGAAGAACTAGGTAAAGCTCAGCGAACATGGATCCTTGGGCGCGAATGCGGAGAGAAACCAGGTACACCTCTGCGAATTCGGATTCTTGGCCATAAACACGGAGAGTGAATGGGAGCTACCCTAGAAACTTGTACCGGAAATGCACAGTTAGAGTCAAAAACTCAGAATGGACCCTCAAAACTCAATCAAAAATAGAATTACACAAATCATATATGTATCCATACTAGCAAGGATGATTCAGACTCAATGGAATAAATTGAATTCGATTACGAGGTCTCCACAACACATTTACCAATGCAAGTTAAATAAACTAGCTTAAAACTCAAAATACCAAAACTTCCCTTGGCAACTCCAAAAATTATGATGAGTTAAGAGAAGTAAGCAAGATAATTTTTGATATCACACATAAATTTTGACATATATAGAAATTACGATTATAGACACTTCCGAGGCACATTTTCGGGCACTTTTTGGAGTTTTTTCAATATCTCTCCATTGGGAACATTCATCCTCGAGTGTCAAAGAAATGTAAATAAGAGAATTAAGGAAGATAATTTCAGTCCACACAAGAATGCGATAATGCACTTAAACATTATTTTAAAAATCTCAACATAAGTGTCAAAATCACTATGAATTGTCAATTTAAACATGAATATATGCAAATGACATGAGGTCTGAAACTCAAGACTTGAAATCACATAGAGGACTTAGATTAGTACCTTAGGCTTGAGTAGAATAGAAGAGATAGGGATATCGCTTTTGTATGTCCGCCTCGGCTTCCCATGTAGTACTCTCAACTTGTTGGTTTCTCCAAAGTACCTTGATGAAAGCAATTAAACGACTCCAAAAAGTGCCCGAAAATGTGCCTCGAAAGTGCCAAGAATCTTAATTCCATGTATCTCAAAATTCGCATGTGATATCAAAATTTAACTTCATATTCTTGATCAGGGGGACAAATTGAGTGGGGAATGGGTCTAACCTCGATTTTAGAGAATAAATCACAATTTTAATTTCCCAAAATTTTCTTATACAAAATGAGTCTGTGCCTTTGGCGTGGCGCGACCAGGGCGCGAACTAGTGTTATTTTTGCCTAGTTATTTTTAGTTCGGTCCATGACTTTTGGGTCTTGGACTAAGTTTGTTATACATGAAAATACCTATACTTAGCTATATTTTATCTTTATATCATACAAGACATTCTCTAATACTCTCTCAAACACTTAGACAAATATTTCACCTCAAATTCAAGTTCTAGAACTCATCTGGATCTTGAGGATTTTACTCAAGCTTCAAGTCTCCATTTTCAATCTTCATCAAGAATTTTTCAAAGTCAAGGTATGTGGGTTTCAACCATTGGGCCCTTTCACCCATGGTACCCAAGCTTCTTTTTTTTTTTTGCCTAAATTACATGTTTCTAAGTTGATTTTACTTCTGGGTTTTCTATTATGAATTTGACTATGAACTATGTTGGAGTTCTGTAAAAGTGTGACTGTTTAAGCATGTTTTGATTCATGAATCTTATATATATTTTGAGATTTTATGAAGGGTATTGATGTATGTTGCATGAGGATATTACCAAGTTTTGGTGGGTAATTTTACATTGAATCTACTTGCATGATTTCACTCTTAAATTACATGGTTTTACACTAGCATTGCACACCCACTAAGTGTTTGATAAAATGTCCGATTAATATATCTTGAGTTGTTGAAGGTGAAATGCTTGGCATGTGAGTTAAGTGACTTTATGATGATGAAAGGATGTTATAAATGTGTTGATTTCATGAGATATATGTATTATGTTACCAATTAAGGGGTGATGCCTCAATCACCTTGGATGGAGGTGGTAAGCCATCAACCAATTGAGAGGTTGGTACCTCAATCATCTTGGATGGGGGTGGTAGTCCATCAACCAATTGAGGGGTTGGTACCTCAATCACCTTGGATGGGGGTGGTAAGCGATCAACCAATTGTGGGCTTGGTACCTCAATCATTTCCAATGGAGGGTGGTCATGTCCATCAACCAATTGAGGGGTTGGTACCTCAATCACTTCTCTAATGGGTGGTCTACCTTAGATTCCCAGTACTAAGTTTCTTGGTCTACAATGTGGTCTATTCCTACATATGTAATATGATTTATGAATAAACATGTTTACCTCAAGTATCATTCATGCATGCCATATTGTTATATGTTCATCTATTGCCTAATTATGCATTTTGACTATGTTGCCTATCTATTGTTGCATTGCATCCTACATACTTAGTACATTCAAATGAACTAACACATACTCTATGCCTACATCATTTTACCATGTAGGAAAAGGAGCCATGCCTGATCACCCTCCGCCTATACATGGCTAGTACGATCTCTCTCAAGCTAGTTGGTGAGCACTCAACTTTGAGGACGATATCTTTTGCTCTATGTTATGCTAAGACTTTCTTTATTTAATTTGTATGCTTTGACTATGAGGGTGAGCCTAGTTGCTTGTCTTGGCCCCCGCTAAGTTCTATGTTTAGAGGTGTTGTTAGATAAGTTATGTAATGATGATATGACTTTGATTCTCTTTGACTCTCTTGATGCTTTATGATTTGAAAGATGCCCCATAGCTCTATTTATCCCTATTTACTATTTCTTATTGTTAATTTATTACTTCCACAACCAGTGATGTGTAATGATATGTTAAGAGGCTTGCTTGTGGTCCCTTTGGGTTCCTTATGCGATGTGTCACATCTAGGCCCTAGGCTTGGGTCGTGATAATCAATATCCTTATTCCTCAACCTCTTTACTTATCTATTGAAAATTTTTACCAAAACCACTTCATAAGTCAAATTGTCTTCAACAACACCCGCAACATCAAGAGGCACAATAGTATTTGGGTCACCCACACACTTCCTCAACATAGACACATGGAAGACTGGATGAACCAAGTCCATTTCACTGGGAAACTCCAACTCATAGGCCACCTTACCATCTTACTCAACACCCTATAAGGACCCATATATCTTGGACTCAATTTAACCTTTTTACAAAAACAAACCACACCCTTCATGGGTAAAACCTTCAAATAAATCTAATCACCAACCATAAATTTAGGATCTCTTCTCCTCACATTAGCATAAGACTTTTGATGACTTTGGGTTGTTTTTAACCTCTCTCTTTTGAACCTCACTTTCTCTAAGGCCTCCATAACCAAATTCGGACTCAATGAAATCATCTCTCCCATTTTAAACCATCCAACCAGTGATCTATATAGTCTACCATAAAGGGCCTCAAAAGGAGCCATACCAATGCTTGCATGGTAGCTATTATTATAAGCAAACTCAATCGATGGAAGATGTTCATCCCAACTATCCTTAAACTCCAATACACAAGCTCTAAGCATATCCTCAAGATTTTAGATAGTTCTTTTGGATTGGCTATTTGTTTGATGGTGAAAGGCCATACTAAGCTTTACCTTGGTAACAAGACCTTTTTGGAAAGATCTCCAAAAGTGAGAAGTGAACTGAGCACTATGACCCGATTAATAGACAAGTGCACCCCATGCAATCTAACCAATTCATGAATGTAAGACTTAGAATAATCTTCGGTACCATAAGTAGTCTTAACTGGTAGGAAATGAGCCGACTTTGTCATTCTATCAACCACAACCCAAAAAGAATCAAAACCCTTTCTCGTCTTAGGCAACCCAACCACAAAATCCATGTTGATTTCCTCCCACTTCCAAGTAGGAATCTCTATATCTTGGGCTAGGTCACCCGTCCTTTGATGCTCGACTTTAACTTATTGGTAATTATGGCAACCGAACACAAACTTAGCAATGTCTTTCTTCATACCATCCCACCAAAATACTTTCCTCAAATCTCTGTACATCTTTGTAGAATTGGGGTGAATATAATAGGAAGAATTATGAGCCTCATCAAGAATCTTCTCTCTCAAGTCAACAACACAAGACACACACAATCTACCTTGGTACCTAATGGCACTATCTCCCCAACTAAAAATACTCCCGACTTAAAAATTAAATTACAAACTTACCCTTCTTAAATTTAATCTAACCTAAAGCCTAAAATAGCACATAGAAGCCTACGTTTGAGGAAAAAAAGAGACACATGATATAATCATACCCACCTTTTTACCATTTCTCTATGCAAGAAGACAGCTGTGCTGACAATCATACGCCAATGCTGCATGTGCCTTCATCAACAATTTGGCAATCGATTTTAACGGGTATGATGGTTAACTTTGTTTACATCTTCCGCCTACATTTCTTCGTTTGTACTTGTAATTGTTCTCTCCATTGTTTATGCATACCACTAATTTTAAGATGGTAATAAATAGCACGATCATCATAATGAATGCATCATTGTTTCGTTACTGTTTTTCCTCTCTGAAAGTTGTTTTGAACTACTTATTCTCTACAGGTAAGGGTTGTCAGTTTTTAAAGTTTTCCTATGTGGGTTTTATACCATATATCATATACTCCTTTTCGTTTTATTTTTTTAGATTTTTAAAGTTAAAAAATTATATCTTTGACTATAATTTTGTCATATAAACTATTTTGAATTTATATTGTCAATTATTGTCGTACGATGTCTATATACCGGTGAATACTACTTACATTAACAATTAGATAAAATATTATTTTTTGTAAATATATGATTAACATATCTTTCACAATGAGATATTATTATTCGTTTTAAAAAAATTTCATTTTTTAAAAATAATATTGTGTATGTGAAAATATTTTACTTGATATAGTGTTACTTTTTATCTTTTAAGTTAACTGTTTGTCTGCATATTTTGTTGTTTTCTTTAGAGACGAAAAGTCAAAAATTTATTATATGATTGTAGCAAATTTACATTTGAAAATTGGCATTTCTTAACTGATAAATATAATATTATATTTTAATATTAATATTGTATTGTTCTTTTAGCAGGCTACTTAAATTATGCATAGTTCTTTTTTAGTAATTAAGATTATTTCAATATACTGGCTATAACAGTTTTTCGGACAAGCTTTAAATCTGTTTAATAATTAAGCCACAAAGGTATTAGCTCAAAAAAAGCCTCAAAATGTGCTTCGAAAATGTCCATAATTGTAATTTTTACATATCTTAAAATCCGCATGTGATATCGAAAATCCGACTTTATATTCTTGATCAGGGGGCAAAATTGAGTGGGAAATAAGTATAACCCAAATTTTAGAGGACCCGTAGCAAAAAATTATTTTAGCAAAAATTCAATTTTCAGTGGCGATCCGCGCCCTAGCCGTGATGTCCTAGGGGCGCAGATCTGTGTAAAAATTATTTTTGAGTTGGGTCTGCGTTGCAAAACAATCGTGGACCAGCACAGTTTTTTCCCTATTTTTCTATTTCAGCCCAAGGACATTGGGGTTATAGCCCCATGCCCACTTATCCGTGAAAACACCTATAGTTAGCTATTTTTCAACTCTATATCACTCAAAACCCTCTCAAAAATCTCTCCAAGACTTAACCAAATATTCCATCCAAAATCAAGTGTCTCAAGCTCAATTCGGATCTCAAGAACTCCATTCAAGCTTCAAGTCTCCTTCAAGTCTAAATCAAGAAAATCCATTTTTAAGGTATGTGGGTTTCATCCATTGAGTCCTTTCACCCATGGAGCCCAATCTCCATTTTTATGAAAATTGCATGTTTTCAAGTTGTGTTATCTATGAGTATCTTCTATTATAGATTATGAGTATAAATTATATTGGGGTTTTACGAAATGTTGATTTATTATACATGAATATCTATTTCAAGCTTGTACTAGGAATGAGTTTAATCTATTGAGATTATGCATGTTTTGAGCTATAAAGCTATGACCTATTATGAGATTTGATGATGAATTTTAAGGTATTCTATATGAGGGTTTTACTATATGTTGGTGGGTTGATTGGCATTGAGTTTTCTCATATTATTACACTCTTGAATTGCATGATTTTGAATAAGTATTATATGCCCACCAAGTGTTTGACAAAATGCCTATTCAAGGATTCTTAGAGTTATTTGATGATCTATTGCATAATTTATAAGTCAAGTGACTTCATGATGATTTTGGGCTTTCAAAATATATTGAATTCAAGAATATGTCTACGATGTTGTAAATGTTAAAGCAAGCCCTTTTCTTAACTCTTCAATGTGATGGTTTCATGAGCTATTTGTATCCCTACTTAAAAGATTATATCGTAAGGTAAGGACCGCCTTTGACACCTATCGAAAAGGTTATGCTGTAAGGTAGGATGCCCCATGGATCCTACCTAAAATACTATGTCATAAGGTAAGGGCAACCTACAG
The DNA here is from genome assembly GCA_025642045.1 of Solanum sejunctum. Classification (NCBI taxonomy): domain Eukaryota; kingdom Viridiplantae; phylum Streptophyta; class Magnoliopsida; order Solanales; family Solanaceae; genus Solanum; species Solanum sejunctum. Next base: position 14,748,796 of record JAOTQJ010000007.1, on the reverse strand, counting down.
AAAAGGCCACGCCGTAAGATAAGGTAACCCCATCGTTCCTACCTAAAAGATTATATCATAAGGTAAGAACAACCTACCAAAAAGGCTATGCCGTAAGGTTGAATAAATCATGGTCCCTACTTAAGAGATTATATCGTAAGATAAGGACAACCTACCGAAAGGCAATGACGTAAGGTATAATAAATCATGGTACCTTCCTAAAAGATTATATCGTAAGGTAAGGACGTCTTATAATGCCTATCGAAAAGACTATATTGTAAGGTAGGGGTATTGGTGACACTCTCCAAAAAGGATGTATCGTAAGGTGAGTGGGTGTCTACTTGGTTTCATCTCATGCATTTTTGGGCAAGGTTCGTGTATATATATTCTATATTGAGATTATCTTCATTGAATATGATTAAGTATCTTGCCATTATGGCCTATGATTCTTGTTGCATTGCATCCCACATACTTAGTGCATTTAAACATACTAACGCATACTCTATGCCTATATGATTTCACCATATAGGAATCAAAGCTCTTTTTTACCCTCCTCTACGTGGCTAGTTTGGTTTTCCAAGAAAGCTTTGGTGAGTCCTCAACTCCGAGGATGATATCTACTTTATTTCATTCTATGTTGGAGACCTATTTCTTATGTTAGATCCTTATTATGAGGGTGAGCCCTGGAGGTATCTTTGTCACAACCTAAGCCTAGGGCCTAGATATGACACGGCATAAGGGGAACCCAAAGGGACCTTAAGCAAGCTTCTTAGCACATCATTACACATCATTGGTCATAGAAGCAATAAGATAGCAACAAGAATAGAAATTGGGATAACCGGAGCTAAAGGACATCATTCATATCATAACAATAAGAGTCAAGAGAGGATCAAGCTTATAATATTACATATGACATGTCCAACAACACCCCTACTACATAGATAAGAGTGTGGACCAAGACAAGCAACCGAGCTTACCCTCATAGTCAATATTTACATGAAAGAAAAGTAGTTTAGTACATAACATGTGAGAATAAGCAACGTCCCCAGAATGGAGAACTCACCAACAAGATTGAGTGGAATCGTACTAGCCATGTGGATGGGGATGCTTAATGTCACGACCCAAGCATAGGGCCTAGATATGAATGGTGAATGGGGAATCCAGAGGAACCTTAAACAAGTCTCATAGCATATTATTACACATCCTTGGTCGTGGAAGCAATGTAAAAAAATATAAGAGACATAAACAAGGGGAATAGGGACTAACGGAGAGAGATTAATACTTGAGTAATTTGTAAAAGTTTAGAAAACAAGGGTATGGGACTAAGGGGAAAAACCTGCATAACATCATAATCAAGAGACAAAAGAGTCAATCTCATATCATAGATATATAGTATGTCCAATAATACCGTTACTGCATAGATAAGAGCGGGGGCCAAGGCAAAGCAACTAGGCTCACCCTCATAGTCAAGATAGAAAATAAAGAAGAGTGTTTCTTTACATAATAAAAGAAACATATACTAAGGTCCCCAAAGTGAGGACTTACTAACTAGCTGTAGTAGTACCGAACTAGCTAAGGGAGGAGGAGGATGATCAACTTGGGCTTCGATCCTTTACATGGTGATATCATATAGGCAAGAGCATGCGTTCATATGTTTGAATGTACTAAGTATGTATGATGAAATGCAACAGGAGATGAGCATCATAATCAAAATGTATAACAATAGGCAATAGGCTTAATATAATAATATGGCATGTATGATCAATGCTAAGGTAAAACATGCTTAAGTAACTCATGCTCACATAGGATATCATATGTGTAGAAGAGACCAAGTTAGATTTCCAAAGTATAAACCCCTTGGTAGGTTAGTGATGATACCGCCCCATCACTTAGGTGGTGAAGTACTAACCCTTTACTCAGTTGGTGATGATGATGTTTCATCACCTAGGTGGAGAAGTACAAACCCTTCACTCGATTGATGAGTACAAACCCCTATCTCAGTTAGTGATGATGCCGCCACATCACTAGGTGGAGAAGTACAAACCCTTCACTCGATTGATGAGTACAAACCCCCATCTTGATTAGTGATGATGCCGCCCCATCACTAGGTAGAGAAGTACAAATCCTTCACTCGGTTGATGAGTAAAAACTCCTATCTCAATTATTTGGGTTCTTAGACCCCTCGGATTGGACATGGTCTAATGTAACACTTTATGTAGAGTATATCATATACATAAGCTAATTTCATCATATAGTCAATCATATCATATATTATGCTTTGGATCTTCAACTCTTAAGAAACGATATCTATACATTTTATCAAACACTTAAATTGTGTGTAATGCTAGTATAAAACCATGAAATATAGAGATGAAATCATGCTAAAAAAAATCCATTGTAAAACCATCAATCAACACCTTGCAACACCTTCAAGCAATATACATTAAAACCCTTCTCAAATCTTATAATAAATTAAAGATTTATAGCTCAAAACATTGCAAAACAATCACAAATTCACATAGCTTTAACATAGTGTGTAGTGAATTTCATAATAATCAAGACCCATTTGTAGATCAACTTTAAATCATGCAATTTGAGTAAAAGGAGGCTTGGATATCATGGGTGAAAGGAACCAATGAAAGAAACCCACATACCTTAGCTAGGAGATGAACTTGGTGATTTGAGATGGAGACTTAAAGCTTGAAGAAGAACCTTGAAGGAAATTCTTAGTTGGGATGAGGGTTTGAGACTTGAATCTTGAGAGAAATATAGGACTAAGGGTTTGAGTGAGTATTGGAGAATGTTTAGGATGCTATGAGGGTGAAATATGGCTAAGTATAGGTATTTTCAAGTATGGGAACCTTTAGGTCCAACATTTGAAAGTCTTGGACCGAAGTAAAAAAAAGATGGACAAAATAATACTGGTCCGCATTGCAAAAGCGACACAGATTACTCATTGGAATTTATATTTTTGCACAAATGAGTTCTACAAAAATGGGCATAAATTCTTCATCCGAACTAGGAATGAGGTGAAACAAAGCGAGTTGGAAAGCTAATTCAAGGAGCTTTAATTTGGTAGGTCGTGGGCTACCCAGTTCTTTGTGTGTTAAAGATATATGCCCCTTTAAAGTTAAACCTCCTAAATTGCATTTTTGCGATTTTTGGATTTTTGATACGGTTGCTCTAAAATTCCAGTTAGATCTATTGCCCACTCAATTTTGCCCCTTGAACAAGAATATAAAGTCAGATTTTTGAAATAACAAGTGAATTTTTAGATATATGGAAATTATGATTTCGGGCACTTCTGAGGCACATTTTTGATCACTTTTTGGGCTCATTTCACTCATGCAGGGCTTCGATTCATCCATGGTGACATCATGTAGGCATAGAGTATGTGTTAATATATATGACTGTATTAAGTATGTAAGATGTAATGCAACAAGTGCTAAAGATCGTAGACAAAATGGATAACATAGACAATGAATAAGCTTATAGCAATATGACATGTATTAGTGATGTTTGAAGTAAAGTCGTGCTCATATAGAACATAACATGAGTGTAAGGAGTGACCATTCATAGTGGAATCTAATGCCTATCACCTCCTTGAGAAGCGCATAAGGTATAAACCCCTTCATGAGGTTGAAGGAGTACAAAACCCCCAACAAGGTTGATGGGGTACAAATACCTCAACAAGGTTGATGGGTACAAAACCCCAAGAAGGTTGATGGGTACAAACCCCCCAACAAGGTTGCATGGGCTTGCCACCTCCCAAGCGAGATAGTCGAGGTATAAACTCTTCAAGAAGGTTACCCAGGCCTACAACCTCCCGAGTGAGGCTTGGTCATCCTAAACACTATAGAGATAATATCATATACATGCATTCCTCTCATCATCATATAATCATAATATACATATATTCCTTTCATCATCATTTTATTGTCATATAGTCATTCAACTCATAAGAAATGTATTGGACATTCAATTCCTCAAGAAACCATAATCGAACATTTTATCAAACACTTAGAGGGTGTGTAGCGGTAGTATAAAACCATGCAATTCAATAGTGAAATCATGCTAGAAATTCTATCTAAAACCTTCAATGGATACTTGGTAACACCCTCAAGCAATATACCTCAAAACCCTTCATCAAATCTTATAATAGGTCTTAGAGTCATAACTCAAAACATGCTAAAACAATCACAATTTCATAAACTCTAACATAGTGTGCAGTGAATTTCATAGTAAGTAAGACCCATTTGTAAATCAACTTTAAATCATGCAATTTTAAGTAAAAGGAGGCTTGGGCATCATGGGTGAAAGGAACCTACGAAAGAAACTCAAATACCTTAGATTTGGGAAATAACTTAATGAAGACTAGAGATGGAGTCTTGAAGCTTGGTTGTATTCCTTAAGATCCGGAGTTGGTTTTGTCACTTAAAGTTTGAGAGAAATATAAGACTAAGTGTTTGAATGAGTATCGAAGAATGTCTTGTATAATATAAAGGTAAAATATGGCTAAGGATAAGTATTTTCTTGTGTGGGAACAGTTAGGCCCAAGACTCAAAGTCTTGGACCGAACTAGAAACTGGGTAGCAAAATATACTGAGGCGTGTCGTGCCACTGACGCGCTTGGACTCTATTTCTATCAAATTTTGAAATTTTGAAATTCGCTATGGTTGCTCTAAAATTGGGGTTAAACCCATTTTCTACTCAATTTGACCCCCCCGATCAAGAATATGAAGTTGGATTTTTGATATCGTGCATGGATTATGAGATATAAAGAAATTATGATTCCGGGTACTTCCGAGGCACATTTTCGGGCAATTTTTGGGTCGTTTCAATATCTCCCCCTTGGGAATATTCATCCCCAAGTGTCAAAGAATTATGCAACAGAAGAGTAGTCATAAAGTGGTCAGCCCCAACAAGAATACAATAACACACTTTAAAACACTATTTTTAAAATCTCAACATAAGTGTAAAATCACCATGGACCTTTTCAATGTAAATGGGAATGCATGCGAATGACTTAGGGGATGGAAAATGAGACATGAAATAAACAAAAGGGTTTGACATTGTACCATAAGCTTGAATAGAATGGAAGAGGTATGGATATCGATTTTTCAAGCCTGCTTAAGCTCCCGGGGAGACACTATCGACTTGACGATCCTTCCAATGGGCTTTGAAGAACACTACACCCTCACAAATCAATTTTTTCTCTTATCCACCCAAATTCTCCACAATATCTCCTCATAAGTCGACTCATCCTCCATAACGTCCACAACCTCAAGAGTCCTATAACATATGAATCACTAAGACACTTCCTCAATCCTAGAAACATGAAGAACTGGACGAACCATATCCGTATCCAAAGGAACTTCCTATTCTTATGCAACCTCACTAACCTTCCTCAACACCATATGAAGACTTACAAACCATGAATTCATTTCCCTCTTTATCGGGGCCACCACATCTTTCATGAGCGAAACCTTTAATGAGCCCCAATCACTAACTTTGAATTCAAGCTCTCTTCTTCTCACTTCTACATAGGGCTTTTGACAACTTTGGGTTATCTACAACCTTTCCCTAATCAACCTTACCTTCTCTATAGTATCCATAACTATATCCAGACCCAACAAAGTCATCTATCTCACTTCAAACCATCTAATCGGTGATCTGCAGTGTCTACCATAGAGAGCCTCAGAAGAAGCCATACCAATGCTAGAATGATAGCAATTGTTATAGGAAAACTCAATCCATGGAAGATGATAATTCCAACTACCCATGAACTCCGAAATTACAATCCCTAAGCATATCTTCAAGTGTTTGGTTAGTTCTTATGGCTTGGCCATCTATTTGAGGGTGAAAGGACATACTAAGCTTAACTCTTGTACCAAGACCCCTTTGAAAAGACCTCCAAAAGGGTGAAGTAAATTGAGCACCATGATCCGATACGAGGGACAAAGGAATCCCATGCAACCTTACCAAGCCATGAATGTACAACCTAGCTTAATCTTTAGACCCATAATTGGTTTTAACCATTAGAAAATGAGCCGATTCTTTCATCCTATCAACCACAACCCAAAAGAAATCAAAACCTTTTCTAATATTGGGCAACCCAACCACAAAATCCATATTAATCTCTTCCCACTTCCAAGTAGATACCTCTATGGCTTGGTTTAGGCCACTCGATCTTTGATGTTCAGCTTTGACTTATTGATAACTATGATAACCGAAAACAAATTTGGAAATGTCCCTTTTTATGCCTCCCCACCAATACACATTCCTCAAATCATCAACACAAGGCATAAACAACCTACCTTGGTACCTAGGGGCACCATCTCCCCCTTGGGAGAAAACCTCCACCTTGCCCTCTTTCACCAAGGCCTTCAATTCTAATAAGAAGGAATCAAGATCTTGTTTTACTATCACCTCATCAACCAAGGAAGACTTAGAACCATCATCAACAACAACACCCCTATTACCAACCTCTTCCAACCTAACCCCTAATCTAGCCAATCGATGCACCTCCCTAGCCACCTCTTTATCACCACCTCTTTATCAGCACAATCAATATGAACTAGGCTACCCATGGACACCCTACTCAAAGCATCCGCCACAATATTAGCCTTATCGGGATGATAATGCACACTCATATCATAGTCTTTAATAAGTCCTAGCCATCTTCTTGTCTCAAGATAAGATCATTTAGCCGAATACATATTGGAGACTCTAGTGGACGGTAAACACATCAACATGCACCCCATACAATCAATAACACCAAAATTTCAAAGCAAAACCACATCGGCCAACTCAAGGTCATAGATAGGATAATACTCTTAATGCATCTCAAATTATCTAAAAGTGTCAGCTCCTATCTAACCACCTTGCATCAATACACAACCCAAACCAAATTGGGTGACATCATAACACAACAAACCCTTCCAACCCATTTGATAAAGACAAGGTAGAAGCGAAGATAAGCTTATTTCCAAAGACTTGGAAACCCTTTCACACTTATCGGTCACACAAACTTAGCCTTCCTTTGGGTTGACCTATACATGGGAGAAGCAATAGAAGAGAACTCATTCACAAACCTCCGATAGTAACCCACTAAGCCCAAGAAGTTCCTAATGCCCGATGGGGTCAATGGTCTAGGCCGATTTCTAATCGCGTATGCCTCCTTAGGATTAACTTTAATACCATCTTCGACGTCTTATGACCTAGAGAAGTAACCTTCTTTAACCATAATTCATACTTCACATACTAAGAATACAACTCTTCTTACCCCAAGATTTGCAACACAACCCCGAAATGTTTCACGAGTTCTAAATAATTAATACTTCATTACTAAAGACTACCACAAACATAATAAGGTGGTGACTAAAGACCCCATTCATGAGACCCACAGACATAACTGGGGCATAAGTCAAACCAAAAGGGAACTACACCAAATTCAAAGTATTAGGAAGGATTACATTAACCCACTAGTCACCAGAATCACCTCAATAGAAATAACTTAGGTCCAACACCCCTAACCCATACAAGATGTTAAAACACTAGCCTTAAAGATCAATTATACCTTAAGTTAAGAAACAGACTTACCCCTTTGCAATCACATTACAAGTCTCCACTCAAGGAGGGGTTTAATATGGAATCAGAATCTAACTTTGCGGGCCCTACAATCATAGGAAACACAATATGCATGCAACTGATCTACCCCAAGCATAGCATCAAGGTCCACCATAACAAATCCAATAAGTCACAAGGCAAGACCTAATGCAATATGAATATCGAACAATACCCATGAACTTTCAAACAACCATAGGCTCACCAATGAGATTGACGCAAGGAGAGTTTGGTACTCATATGACATCCACTAGCAACCAAAAGAATAATGAAAGAAATAGTGGCACACCAAGCCCATCAATGTAAACACATCAAAGCCAAAGGAAATTCCAACATACCGGTAGGAACATTGGGCACCTCATATTCTTCTAGAGACACATGATCAACATAACCACCTTAAGCTAGAGGTCGACTACCTTTACACCTCCTTCGAGCACATGGATAATCAACTAGCTTGTGACATACTTCACTAAATCCAAAAACAAGCACTAGAATGCCTCTGACTCAAGCCACCATGGTTCTTCCTACACATAGGGCACTTGGGAGTAGTCATCCCACCATCACCTCCTTTACCCTTATTGTATTTATAAGGGAAATCTATTATCTTGTGACCCTCCTCTCCACAACCATAACAAGCATTGGTACCCCTCAAGCATGGGCCATCATGGCCTCTACCATATCTTGGGCACCTAGAATAAGGTACCACACCACCACCACCTCTACATTTGGGACTTTGGAACTTTCCTTCACCACATGCCCTCTAGGCCTCCTTAACCCTCCTATTACCATTTGAAGTCTCAGGGGAAATCACTTATTGATAGAGGTGAATTGCCAATTTTGTCGTCGCTTTGGCCAAAACCCATGGAGCGTTGCAAACCTCCATATTCATCATATCATCATCCTAAGTATCTTGAGACATATCCTGTAATGTTATGGTTAGGGATTAGTAATAAGCCCTAGGGGACCTAACTCTATTGGATGACATAGATCATGAAGAAGTGAAAAATTTCCTAGAACACCTCAAAGCCTTCTATTCATAGTTGTGGCGCACTTCACAACTATGAATAAGACCCTAATCGACATGATGTGTTGGACGCGAAGGACCTAATAACCTGGCTCTGATACCAAGTTTGTAATGATCCAAGCCTAGGACCTAGATATAACACGACATAAAGAGAATCCAAAGGGATCCCAATAAGTCTCTTAGCACATCATTACACATCTTTGGTCCCAGAAGCAACAAGATAGCAATAATAATAGAAATAGCAACAATAATTCATCACTAGAGTCCACCACAACATAAAAAGGGTAGGGATTAAAGACCTTATTCATGAGACCTATAGACATAACTGGTGCATAAGTCTAACCAAAAGACACCACCCCAAATTCAAAATATTTGAAGGGACATTCACTAACTCATTGATCACTGAAAACAACTTAATGGAAATAACTTAGGTTCAACGCCCTTAGCTCTTACAAAATGATAATTGCAACCCTTATAGATTAATTGTACCTTACAACAAGAAACAAACTTACCCCTTCACAACCACCTTACAAGCTCCCACTGAAAGATGGGTTTATTAGGGAACTGAAATCTACCTCTACATGCCCTATAATCAAAGGAGACACCACATCTCACACAACTAATCCACTCCTAGTATGGCATCAAAATCCACCATATCAACCCTACAATTCACAAGGCAAGACCTAATGCAATATGAGCACGAAAAAATATCCATGAACTTTCTAGAAACAATACTCAACAAAAACGTAGACGCCAAAGGTTCACATAACAAGAAAGAACAATGAAAGAGATAGTGTCACCCGGGCCCATCAAGGCATATATATCAAAGCCAAAGTAAGTTGCAATATTGGGCACCTCATCTCCTCCTTGAGCCCCTTGGTCAACATGACCACCTTGCCCTTGTGGTCGGCCATCCTTACTGTTAGACCCCATAAGTTAGAACCCATAAGTCCTTAATTGGTTCGATTTGGTAAAGTTTGGGACCAAATATTAATCTTGTTCTAAGTTTAATCCTTAAAATTAAATTATTGTGGGGTTATGTGTGTGTTTAATTTTAATTGGTCCATATGGGGGGACTTGTGCCTACATATATACATGTGTGAGTCTATCTTGTAGAAGAGTGATTCTACACTTAGAAAAAAAATTGAGAGCAAGGAAAGCAAGCTCTCGGCTTGCTACAGTAAAAGAGAAAAAAAGTCTGCTTTTTTTGAGTTTTCAATTATTTGATGCTTTAAGCTTGGTATATCAGATACCCTAAGTGGCGTAGAGGCGTTAGTTGGTCAAAGAAACTCTTGGTTCGACGGCTAGGAAGGTTTGGGTCTAGTAAGAAGCTTGAAAGGTATGTTAATTTCTAGCCTCATTTATGTT
>JAOTQJ010000007.1:14715176-14734753 GCA_025642045.1 Solanum sejunctum | reverse complement strand
AGTTAAGGTTTTGTGATTTAATGTTGGTTTAAGTGCCTAATCGGCACAAGTCATGGTCCCGGGGTTGGGCTGTGACAAAAATGGTCATAACTTTCTACTCTGAACTTTGATAACGTGAAATTGGATGTGTTGGCAAGCTAATTCGATTATCTTCGATTTGATATTTTATGGGTTACCTAACTCATTATACTTTAGGAGATATGGTCATTTGATGTTGACCCTTATATCGACTCATATGAAAACTTAGTTGCTAGAAATTCTTTGGACATAGTTTGGTGTAAATGATCCCTTATACTCATTTATTGTCTTAGGAGGGGTCAGGGAATGACCAAAGTGTCCTTTTCAAATTAAAAGAATAAAATGTGATCTCAAAATACCATGTCAACGATGCACCTGGGGCGCGGACATGTGCATGTCGCGAATTTCTCAGAATACGTTCTTTCCAGGAAGTTTAAGAAAAATCTCAAGTGTAGGTTCGTGTCCCAGGCGCGTTGCGTCCTAGGCGCACACTCACACTATCCCAAATTTAATTACAAAAAATTATTTTTGACCTCGATTGCTTTAAAATCGAGTCAAGACCATTTTCTCACTTCATTTTTCGTGCTGATCGTAAATCCGATCTTGAATTTTCCATTGGAGCTTGGGAAGAGGCATTATTTGCACGATTTCATTTAAGGGTTATTTCGATAATTTCACAGATTTTTACAAAAGAAAAAGGAAAAACTATCGATTCTTCTTCGATTGAGCATTCGAATTTCGATGGTGATTTTAATTCAGATTCAAATTTTTTTCATTCAATTTAATTTTTTTTAAAAAAAGCAAAAAATATTATTAGAGGAGAGTCTTCAAAACCCACAAGAAAAAGAATTTGTGCAACATTAATATTGAAAGATTATTCAAAAATTTCCAAGCCAAAGAAGGTCAAACTTGTTGTTAAGATATTTTTATGATTTTTTTTTAAATACTTATAAACCTCCATAAAATATAATTTTTTAATTACTTATATTTGTAATTACTTAATCCCATTTATTATGTATGTGAATTTGAAGTTTGAATATTATTTTGTTTGAATAATAAGATGTAAATTGAATTTTTAATTTGTTTGATTGACATAATTTTATATAAATGTGATTTTCTTTTTTAGAATTTCATAAATATGCATATTAAATTTTCAATTATAATGAATTTGGTGTAATGTGCATTGTATAAACGTGAAGTTACGGTCTGTATTATTTTGATATACAAGATATATTATATTGAGTATTTTTTACTAGTATAAACTTCAATTATAATGTACCCTATATTCACTATATAAATTGGTATGTAGTTTGTATGTTTTCAGTATATGTTTTATGTTTGACAAGTATTTTTTTTGGCATGAATTAATTTTGGGATCCACATAGTTGTTACGAAATTGATATAATTTACATTTCAATATATGTTGTATTTAATTTTTATATTATTTTAATATAAAATATACATGTGTTCAATTTTTTTTACAGTATTGGTGTACTTTGGGTATGATTTTGAATTTTTGTTTTTTGATTGCCAAACATTGGTATGAATTAAAATATGAAATCGATATATCTCTTTCCTATGCCCTATGTTCAATATATAAATTGATATGCAATTTGTATGTATTCAAATTATTTTTTAAAGTGGACAAATATTTGATATGAAGCTGATTTATTTTTTGTGATCCACTAAAATTGATATGAAATTGGTATAATTTAAATTATAATATAGGAGGTGTTTATTTTTTTTATTTTTTCTACATAAATATGCATGTTTTCAGTATCTAGAGTATTGACATGCTTTTTTGGTATGATTTTGGATTTTTTTTTTATGGTTGATAAACGTTTGACATGAATTTGTATATTAAATTGGTATAATTGTGTATAAATTTGTACGAATATGTTTACCATATATTTCAGGATAGAAAGATATATAAACATTGAAATTCATACACGATTATGAAGTCTTTGACGATTTGAAAAAATTCTTAAGCGAAAAACAACTTCAAGAGTTTCCCCAATCTCTTTTTAAGTACTTCAATGATATTCCTTCACGTGGAGCAGTCACAGCCACTACTTTGTCTACTCTGATATTAAATTAATACAAACTTTAACATCTTACAAAAAAAAATTATACTACAATCATACCAGTAGGCTATACGGCTAAATCAATTACTATCTTGCACCAAATTAATACACACGTTAAACATGATATATATTTAATGCTCTCTATAAATTTAATATTAAATTTCGTGCTAACTACAAATTTTATTTCAGCATCACCAATTACACAGTATATAAATTTGATTCTAATGAAAGACACCAGGTCAAATATAAAATTACACCATCATTTAAATTATTTTTTTCTAGAAATTGTGATGACAATACATCTAGATATCAAAATATTAGACAAAAGATCAAATTAATTAGTGCTAAAATTAAATTTTTTTCCTCAAAATTCGTTGAAAAAATATGCAAAAAAAAAAAAAATCTCTTTCAAACGCAAATAAAATTTACACCAATAAAAAAATATATATAAAAAAGAAACTGAAGGAAATAATGTATTTATACGAAGTCAAATATTTTCATCAATCAACTGATTTGAGCAATTTAAGGAAGATAAATATTTTCAGTTAAAATGACCTTAATTTATGCCAATTAAAATAGTTACTTACACGTTAGAAATTCTTTTTTTTAAAAAAAAAACCTTTCCACTTTTTTTCTTTTTTCTCGAAAATTGTTATATGTAGTTAATATTTTACTGTTATAATTTGAAACAAAAAAACTCCTGTTATAACCTTTATAAATGTCAATTACAAAATTTTCTCCCCAAATTTTATCCTAACTAGCCGAATTGCTGCCTCTAACTTTAGTTACTTCTTGAAAATTTAGTAAAACGACTTCTCTTTTTCTTTTTTCTTTTCAGTTTCGGAAAATAAGGACTTCACCTTGTTGTTCAATGTAAGTCGCCAAGACTAGAATAGACGAATCTAGTTCCAACTCAACAGAATGATCGAAAATCAAATTATCAGGGTTGAATGCAAAAAAGGAAAAAAAAAATTGAACTTACAGTTACATGATCAAACATCTAGCTAAAGCTCATCGCCAATGGTTGAGTGGGGAATTCTTGATCACAGGTTCTATTTATCAAGAATTCGCAACATTTCCATGTACTTGTATATATTTCTTCAACTAACAAAATAAGCATCAACCTGCAGAGCATTTCCTTTTTACTGTTATGTTAAATTAGAAATTGTGTTTCAAGAACAAGTGTTCATGAGGAGAAGCTGGTCCAATTTCTTCTTCCAAACTTCTCAACCCATCAGTGCCATTTCCACAGTTTCTAGATTCTAAATTCTTTGCTTCAACATCTGCATCCGATACTGACGACTTTCTCCTTTGAGATGATGCAACACTTGGGAAAGTAATCCAGGAAGGAGCTCTGAATTCGACGAATCTCTGATCCTCAGTTTCCGCAACATCTGTTGTTTCTGAGGTTGATCGATTTGATGAGGACTTCTTGTGCATTCTGCTGCTTCCTAGAACAACCTCTGTTGGCAAGATAGGCTGGTCATTGCTTGGACTACCCATCAATTGAGCAAGTGCTCTCTCCAAAGCTGTGGTTACTTTATCCATTGACGGCCTCTCCTTCCCTCTCATCCTCACGCAATTGCTAGCTATATTAGCAATTCTTCTAAGAGCTTCAACATCAGAAGGTGGTTTTAAAGCTGGATCCAGTATTGCTTCTATTTCACCAGCTTTGATTAATGGGACTGCCCACTCTACTATGTTCCCTTCATCATATTGCATGTCAATGGCTTTTCGGCCACTGAGAATTTCCAAAAGCAAAACACCAAAGCTATAGACATCAGATTTGGTTGTAAGATAATGTAGTCTGTAGTACTCAGGATCGAGGTAACCAAGAGTCCCTGCTGGTAACTCAGCTAATGGGGAACTGCTATTAGCAGGTCCAAGCAAGGAAAGCCCAAAATCAGCCACTCGAGCATTGTGTTCTTCATCTATAAGAATGTTTGAGGACTTGATGTCTCTGTGAATCACAGGTGGACATGCATAACCATGCAAATATTCGATTCCCCGAGCAGCTTGGACTGCAATGGTGACCCTTCTTATCCAGTCCAATTGCTCCTTCTTTCTCCCGTGTAGATGTTGATACAATGAGCCATTAGCCATGTACTCATAAACTAGAAGTCTCTCTCCACCTTCTTCACAATAACCTAGCAAATTGAGCAAGTGAGCATGATTTAACCTGGACAGCAAGTCTAGCTCAGTGTGGAACTCCTTAGAATTCTTCTTCATGTCAGAAGACATTATAGCCCTCTTGACAGCAACTACTGTACCATCCTTCAAAACACCCTTGAACACGCACGAAAAGCTACCCTTTCCAACTTGTGATTCTTCTTTGAATCCTCCAGTTGCTCTCTCAAGATCTTCATAAGTAAACATCTGCGCTCTCCTTATCTTCAGATCATCCAAATCAGCCCTATCTTTAGCAATTTCCTTTGGGAAAGAACCATTCTTCCTAGGAATAGGACCTCTCCCTGAGCATCTACAGTTCCTTAATTTGTAGCGAACATATACGATTGAAGTCAGAGACACAACACTCACCAAGAATACAGCAAATGCAACCTCAGCAACTATTACTGGTAACTGGAGTGACCAAAATTTCGCATTCTTCTTTGCAGATATAGTACTGGAACAGTTGGAAAAGCAATCAACAGAGGTACAACTTGAACAATTATAGGTGCACTGCCTGTCCATAGATGAAGTGCATTCAACCTGTTGATACATTCCAGCAGGGCAGCCATTGGTGCAAGGCACACAAATGCGAGAATCAGGAGACTTGCAAGTTGTGCTTCCATTGTTAAACTCATAGAAGCCAGATGCACACGGTCTAGGCTTGCAGATTCCAGGAGAAACAGCCAGTGGTAGAGATGACGGAAAGCCATAGCCCCAACAAACAGGCAAGAGTGAAATTTCCGCCAGGATTCCACAAGTGAAGTAGTCACCAGCTGCTATCTCATAAAGCCGAACTCCACGAGGATGTGGTGTGCTTTTCTCAACACTGTAACCCCAGCAAACGACACCACGGTCGTAGCTTTTAATCCCGCAAGCATGAAACTTGCCACCAACAACAGATATAATTGGATCACTAGGGGCTGCCAGTTCAACATTGAGTTGAGCAACAGAGAATTCTTCTTCAAGGTTCATGCTCCTTCCCCAGCAATACACTTGAGAATTGACCCCCTCTAGGATCCCACATACATGATATCCCCCAGCTGCAATCTTGATAAATCTCAAATCTTTTGGTGCTAGGGTAATAACCTGGCTGCTAGTCTCATCGCCCCAACAGAGAACACTTTTGTTGAGGGAAAACAAAGCACAATTGAACCCAGACCCAGCTGAAATAGAGTGGATCTGACCTTCAAACTCATTGTTTCTGGTCATGTTATAACCCCAGCAGTCGACGAGTGAAGTGTTCCTATGCTTCCCCATTAAGGGTTGCCTCAGTCCACACAAATGATTTTCACCTGCAGATATTTCCAAGTATTGGGAGCCTTTGATCATGGGCTGAGGCACTCCCATTTGTACAAAATTGCTTTTTCCCCAACAATAAGGCTGGTACGAGTCCATCAAAAGTCCACACACAAAGCCATTTCCGGCAGTGAGACCAATAAAAGGGAAATGAGCTGGAGTTGAATAGATTATAGAAGAAGTAGAGCCATAGCAGCTCACCAGATGAGATCCATCAGACTTCAACCCACAGAAAACAGAACCATATTCACCATAAGAAATAGCAATTGAAGACATTGACCCCAACCCTGAAACTTTGGAAAATGCCAAAAGGAACACAAAAGCTTTTACAAGGTATCTACATTTCCACATTAAAAGACACAACTTACTAAACCTGTCCATTACAGAAACAAAAATAAACACTACAGTTAAACCCGCATAAACAAAAAAAAACTCAGTGCTTTCTTTCACCTTTATCCTTTTTGTCAGAACCAAAATACCACTCCATAGTTGCGTGAGTCGATTTATGAAAAGGGAAACAGAAACTAGAGAAACGGCAGAACTTTCCAATATCATTATGTTTGTTCAAACCTAATTTGTATATTTGAGTTCATCAATAGACAAAAATAAGAAAATGACATTTCTTAGCCATTTTCTGTCAAAGTTATCGGTGGCGGTCGAATGAAGTGGTGATGAAAATATTGGTGAAACAGCATATGAAAAAAAGGAGAGAGAGGGAAAAAAAAGTGGAAGCATTAAATGCTATAAAACTAGAGCTTCTCAAAATAAGCGCAGTGTAGGTGAAAGCATTTAATGAGGAAGTTATTGCAAAATTGATATTTCAGCCTGGATACCTGCATTCATCTCCATACTCCATGCTCTTTCTCTCCTCACTTACCTTCGCTTTACCCATTTTTCTTTTTATTCTATTATGTTTTAAAAAATTATCTATTTTTTGCTAAAATTTTAATTTTAATTTTATAGGGATATATATAAGTACAAGATCAACTGATATTTTTATACATTTAACATAATTTTAATTTAAAATTATTTTTATTTTTTGAAACTTTATTTCAAATCAAACTAGCATCCATGCCCAAATCGATAAATTATTCATATCATATTTTTTTAAATGGAGCAAGTACTTAAATTCAAAATTTCTCTCTACAAATAATTATCTTACTTTTTGTATGGCATAATTAGTTAGAATTTGCATAAAAATTGTACCTACCTTTAGTACAATCATTTCTCAGCTTTTATCATAATCCCTGCTTAATCATCTTAAATTGTCAGTTTTAGAAAAAATACCTATTTATTTTGTCCTTTGTGCTAGATGCAGAGGTGTTTAAAATTCAACCATAACTAGCTATGATTTAATAAACAATTGAGGAACAAATTTAAATTGTATAATTGACGGCTTATTTATGTGGAGGTAGATTATTCAATTTTCTTAAGGGGTAAATCATTACCCCGTTAAAAATTATCATACTTATATTTTCATTTTAGGTATATTAGCCCCAGTTAATATTTTATCTATTACGATCCAAGCCTAGAACGTAAGCGTAACATAGCGAATGGGAACCCGAAAATCCCCAAACAAGCCTCATAACATACTTAAGCACATCAGTTGTAAGGAAGCGCAGACTAAGCATTAACAATCAGTACTATGGGTTAGGAAAAATAGGACGCAATCTATGTGGATAGAGGCATGGAATTGCCATCACATAACCTCAACAAATAAGTGTAAGAAGAAGGGAGCACGGGACACACTTTATGGAAAGTAGGGACTTAGGACTTTCGTCAACTTACCATACATCACAACATGGGATAAGGACTTGGGTTATCCTCCAAAGATAAATGGCGTAGCATGACTCATACATAACATAGTGTCCAATAATGCCTCTAATCATAGTGAAACGGAGGCCAAGACATGTTCCGAGCTCACCCTTAATATAAGCAACATAAAGTAAGCATAACATAGCATAGGTAAATAGAATGTGGGTATTGTCCTTGGAATAAATAATTCACCACAAGCAAACTTCCACAAATTGAATCTAGTCGTGAAGAGGTGTACAAGGAAAGCCTCTGGTCCCTACATGGTTAGATCATGTATACAAAAGTATATATTAGTACGTTCGACTGAACTAAGTATAGGGGCATACAATGCATATATACATGATAACCTGGATTTCAATGTTAGATGGTAAGGGTATATATATATATATAGAGAGAAAGAAGTATATAGAAAATGTCACGACCCAAGCCTAGGGCCTAGATGTGACATGGCGAATGGAAAATCCGAAGGGACCCAAGCAAGCCTCTTAGCATATCATTCACACATCCTTGGTCGCGGAAGCAAAAAAAAGCATCAATAAGGCATAATTAAAGCGAGACTTAGCGAAGTCTTTGATAATCATAAAAGTATAGAAGAGCCAAGCTCATAGCATATACATACATAGTATCCAATAACACCTCTACTTTAGAATAGAGTAAGGTCCAAGACACTCCCTGGGCTCACCCTCATAATAATAAGTGTTCAACATAAGAAGGAGTCTCTACATAACATGAAATAAGTAGATATTGTCCAAGGAATTGAGGACTCACAAAGCTTTTCCTGGGAATCGAACTAGCCACGTGGAGGATGATGATAAAAAAGAGTTCAGGTTCCTACATGCTTAGGCATAGAGTATGCGTTATGATGTTTGAATGTACTAAGTATGCAGGGTGCAATGCAACAAAGATATAATGTAATATATTCAAAATGCATAATCATAAGCAATAGATATATAATCTCAACATGGCATGCATGATCAATGCTTGAAATAAAACATGTTTGTAAAACATTCAACTTCATAGTACATAATACATGTGTGGGAAGAAAACTTAACCGACATAGACAAAGTGAGCTACAAATTGGAATCTAAGGCATGTAACCCCTTTGCTAAGGTGATCGAGGCATGTCACACCCTCGACAAGGTGCAGTCTACTTGCCATGGTAAGCCATATAATGAATAATTCGAGGCATGTAACCCCCTCATCAAGAGTGGTATAGCTAGATGGATCCACTAGTATAGCAAGGGTAATAATCATAATCGTATGGTGGTACATAGTTTAGAGACTAAAGACTTTATATAAGGACTCCTTGAGTCAAGCCCCCATTTTAAGCCTCAATTGGTGCTAAGTCAAATCCCATGCAATACTTGAAATAATTATAACTTTAATAACTTGTAAGAGACATGATAATATGACATGAGTAGCTCTTAAACATGCTTGACCTCTACTAGTGAACCTAACTTGAACATAAGAGTAGATTATCATCATACATGAACTCTTGCTTTAACATGAATGGTTCACAAGAGGTAAAATCTTGAAATAGGCTTAAACTTGATACTAAAACATCATAGATACTTTTCATGAAATCAATACATGCTTAAAGCCCTTAATCATCATATAATCGCTTGACTTGTAAAGTATGTAATAGATCATCCATAACTTGCGATCTTGTCATGTCATTTTATCAAACACATGGTGGGTTCATGATACTTGTTCAAAATCATGCAATTCAAGAGTGACGTAATATGAGTAAACCCAATGCAAATCAATCCACCAACTTGGTAGTAAAACTCCTATGTAGGGTGCCTTAAAATCCATCACAAAAGCTCATAATAGTTCATAGTTTTATAGCTCAAAACATGCATAATCTCAATAGACAAAATAAATTCATAAAGTAAGCTTGAAATAGATATTCATGCATGATCAATCAATACTTGATAAAACCCCAACATAATTTATGCTCATAATACATAATAAGAGTTACTCATAGGTAATACAACTTGAAATCATGCAGTTTTTATAATAATTGAAGGTTAGGCTCCAGAGGTAAAAGGACCCATGGATGAAGACCCACATACCTTAAAACTTGAATTCCTTGAGGTGAAATTGGAAGTAGACTCAGAGCTTGAAATGAGTCTTTGAATCCCAAAATTGAGCTTGAAATCCTTAGATTTGAATGAGAGAATTAATAGATTCTTAGAGAGGGTTTTGTGAGCTATAGAGTTGAAAAAAAATAGCTAAGTATGGGTGATTTCACGTTTAACTGGTCATGGGGCTATGACCCCATTGCCATTAGGCAAAATAATAAAACCAAGAAAAATGTTACACTGTTTCGCGCCCCTAGCGCGATGCGGACCAATTGCGCCTAGCAAAATACACTGCTCTGCGCCCCTAGCGCATCGCGCTTAGGACCCGAACAACCACTGGAATTCAAAAATTAGTGAAAATTATTTTTGGCTATGGGTCTTCTAAAATACGGGTTATACCCATTTCCCACTCAACTTTGCTTCCTAATAGAGAATATGAAGTCTGATTTTTGAAATCACAAACGAATTTTGAGATATATAAAAATTACGATTATGGGACATTCTGAAGCACATGAAAGGTGTTTCAATATCTCTCCCTTGGGGACATTCATCCTCGAATGTCAAAGAAACATGCGTAAGAGAAGTAATTGTGAAGATTTCAACCCGACATGAATGTAACAAATGTATTTAAACATCATTTTCAAAAATATCAATATAAATAGAAGAAATCACCATAAACTTATTACCATGAACATGAATGAATGCAAAATGATATGAGAGCCAAAACTTAAGACCTGTAGGACTTAAGTCATTACCTTCGGTTTGAGTAAAGTAGAAGAGATATGGGTATAAATTTTTCATATCCACCTCGGCTTCATATGTGACACTTTTAACTTGTTCATTCCTCCAAAGGACCTTGACAGAAGCTACATCTTTGTTTCTCAACCTTTTCACTTGTCTATCCAAAATCTCCACTAGGACCTCTTCATAGGTCAAATTATCTTCTACAAAGCCCACAACCTCTAAGGGTACTATAGTACTTGGGTCACCTACACACTTCCTCAATATGGACACATGAAAGATCGGATGAACCATATTCATCTCCATGGGCAACTCTAACTCATAGGCAACATTACCAACTCTCCTCAAAACTCTATAAGGACCCATAAACCTTGAGCTCAATTTTCTTTTCGTGCCAAACTGGACCACCCTTTCATGGGTGAGACTTTCGAGTAAATCCAATCACCAACCTTAAAATCAAGATCTCTTCTTCTCACATTAGAGTACAAATTTTATCTACTTTGGGTTGTTTTCAATCTCTCCTTTATCAACCTCACCTTCTCCAAGGCTTCCATAACCAAATTCGGACCTAGCAATGCCATCTCCCCATATCAAACCACCCAACTGAGGGATTTAAAATACCTACCATTTAAAGCTTCAAAGTGAGTCATGCCAATGCTTGAGTGATAGCTATTGTTGTGAGCAAACTCTATAAGTGGAAGACATTCATTCCAACTATCCTTAAACTCCAAAACACAAGCCTTAAGCATATCCTTAAGAGTTTGAATAGTTTTTTTGGCTTGACCATCTGTTTGAGGATGACAAACCATGCTGAGCTTGACCTTGGTACCAAGACCTTTTTGGAAGGATCTCTAAAAATAAGAAGTGAATTGACCACCACGATCCGAAATGATAGACAAGGGCACCCCATGCAATCTAACCAACTCATGAATATACAAGTTGGCATAATCTTTGATACTATAATTAATTTTGACCAGTAGAAAATGAGCCGACTTTATCATTTTATCAATGAGTCAAAGTGTCTCCTAGTCTTAGGTACCCCAACCACAAATCCATGTTGATCTCTTCCCACTTCCAAGTAGGAATTTCTATGTCTTATGCTAGGACACCTGACCTATAATGGTCGACTTTCACTTGTTGACAATTGTGACAACAGGATACAAACTTGGTAATATCTCTTTTCATACCAGCCCGCCAATACACCTCCCTCAAGTCTCTATACATCTTTGTGAAATTGGGTGAATAGAATAAGATGAAATATGGGTCTACTTCAAAATCAACTCTCTTAAGTCATCAACATTAGGCATACATAATCTACCTTGGTACCTAAGGGCACCATCTCTCCCTTGGGAGAAAACCTCCACTTTACCATCTCCCACTAAGGCCTTCAACTCTAGTAAGGTGGGGTCAAGATCTTGTTTTGCCTTTACCTCCTCAATCAAGGAAGATTTAGAACCATCAACAACCACTACACTACCATTATCAACCTCATCCAACCTAACCCCCAACCTAGCCAATTGATGAACCTCTCTAGCCACCTCTTTGCCACCATCATCAATATGAGCTAGGCTACTAATGGACACTCTACTTAGAGCATTGGCCACAACATTAACTTTGCTTTGATGATAATGTACACTCATGTCATAATCTTTAAGGATCTCTAACCACCTTCATTGTTTTAAGGTATGATTTTTTTGGAGACTCTTGTTGTCGGTAAACACATTAACATGAACCCTACATAAATAATGACGCTAAATTTTCAAAGCAAACACTATGGCTGCCAATTCAAGATCATAGTGGGATAATTTCGCTAATGCACCTTAAGTTGCCTAGAGGCATATGCTATGACCTTACCATTTTGCATCAAAACACATCCTAAACCAATTCTTGAGGCATCACAATAAACCACAAACCCTCCCAACCCTTCCGGAAGAGCCAGGATAGGAGCGAAGACAAGCTTATCTTTCAAAGTTTGAATTTTTTTTTCATATTCATTTGTCAAACAAATTTTGCCTTCTTTTGGGTCAACTTTATCATAGGAAATAGAAGAAAAGCCATTCACAAACCTCTAGTAGTAACTCGTTAAACCCAAGAAACTCTTAATATCCGACGAAATCAAGGGTCTAGGCCAATTTCTTATCACCTTTGACTTCTTTAGATCCACTTTAATGCCATCACATGACACTACATGCCCTATAAAACAACCTCTTTCAATAAAATTCACACTTTTCATATTTAGCAAAACAACCTCTTATCTCTCTAGATTTGCAACACCACTCTTAAGTGATTCACATGCTCTTCCTCACTCTGAGAATAAATTAATATATCATCAATAAAGACTACCAAAAACATATCAAGGTAGGGCTTAAATACCCTATTCATGAAATTTATAAATATAGTTAGTGCATTAGTCAAGCCAAAAGATATTACCATAAATTCAAAGTGCCCATACCTAGTTCAAAAAGTCATCTTGGGAATATCACACTCCCTCACCTTCCCTTGGTGGTATCCAGACCGAAGATCAATCTTAGAAAAGTGACTAGCCTCTTGTTGTTGATAAAAAAGGTAATCAATCCTTGGTAGAGGGTACTTGTTATTTATGGTAACACTATTAAGTTGTCGGTAATCAATGCACATTCTAAGGGAACCATTCTTTTTCTTTACAAACAACACCGGTGCACCCTAAGGTTATTTTTAGGCCTTATAAAACCCTTTTCCAATGAATCCCTCAATTAATTCTTCAACTCCTTCAATTTCGCCAGGTTTATACGGTAAGAGAGGATGAAAATGGGTTGTGTATCAGGAAAGAGGTCTATACCAAAATCTATTTCCCTTTCGGGAGGAACACCACGAATCCCACCAGGAAAGACATCAAGAAACTCATTGAACATCAAAACCAACTCAATAGGAAGGATGTCACGACCCAAGCCTAGGCCCTAGACATGACACGACGCAAGGGGAACCCAAAGGGACCCCAAGCAAGCCTCTTAGAATATCATTATACATCCTTGGTCGCGAAAGCAATAGATACAACATAAAAGAACAAGAATAGGGGGCAACAGGACTAGGGGAAAGCTTACACAACATCATAATCAAGAGACAAGAGACAAGCTCATATCATAGTCATCAAGAACAATAGAGTCAAGGCTCTTAGCATAGATATGTAACATGTCCAACAAATACCTCTATACATAGATAAGAGCAGGGGTCAAGACAAAGTAACTGAATTCACCCTCATGGTGAAAATCGACAATAAAGAAAAATATCTCAATATATAATAGGAGAATCATAGACTAAGGTTCCCAAAGTGGAGGACTCACCAACTAGCTTGAGTAGCACCAAACTATCCACGTAGAGGGGGATGATCAACTTGGGCTCTGGTTCCTACATAGTGATATCATGTAGGCAAGAGTATGTGTTAGTACATTAGAATATACTAAATATGTAGGATGTAATACAACAATAGATAGACATCATAATGAAAATGCATAATATTAAATAATAGGCATAATATAGCAATGTGGCATGTATGTTCAATGGTTAAGTAAAATATGTTTGAGTAACTTATGCTCATATAAGATATCATATGTAAAGAAGAGACCAAGCTAGATTTCCAAAGTACAAACCCCTTGGTAGGTTAGTGATGATAGCACCCATCACCCTAGTGTGTGAGGTACAACCCCCAATCAAGGTTAGTGATGATAGCACCCATTATCCTAGTGTATGAGGAACAACCTCTCATCAAAGTTAGTGATGATAGCACCCATCACCCTAGTGTGAGGTACAAACCCCTCATCAAGATTAGTGATGATAGCATCCATCACCCTAGTATGTGAGGTACAAACCCCTCATCAAGGTTAGTGATGATAGCACCATCACTCTAGTGGTTGAGATGTTGACCTCTCAACTAGGTCACTAGAATCGGGCATGGTCTAATGTAATACTTTATATAAAATACATCATATACATAACCTCATTTCATCATCATATAGTCATTTATATCATATCTCATGCTTTGGACCTTCAACTCCTCAAGAAATCACATTCGAATATTTTATCAAACACATGGAGGGTGTGTAATGCTAGTTAAAACTATGAAATATAGAGATGAAATCATGCAAGAAAGTCCATTGTAAAATCATCAATAAACACCTTGAAACACCCTCTAGAAGTATACATCAAAACCCCTCATCAAATATTACAATAGATCAAAGATTTATAGCTCAAAATATAGCAAAACAGCTACAACTTTACATAGCTTTAACATAGTATGCAGCGAATTTCATAATATGCAAGACCTATTTGTAAATCAACTTTAAATCATGAAATTTGAGTGAAAGGAGACTTGGGTATCATGGGTGAAAGGAACCCATGAAAGAAACCCACATACCTTGGCTTAGAGGTGAACTTGGTGAAGATTGGAGATGGAGACTTGAAGCTTGAAGAAGAACCATGAAGGAGAACCTTAGCTTGGGATGAGGGTCTGGGACTTGAGTTTAGGGAGTGAAAATATGACTAAGTGTTTGAATGAGTTTTGGGAAATATTTAGGATGATAAAAGGGTGAAATTTGGCTAAGTATAGGTATAAATACGTTTGAAAAAACTTGGGCTCAACAGTTAGAAAAATTTAGATGAACTAAAAAAAATACACTGAAATTGGTTGCTGGTGTGTCACACCTCCATCGCGCAGACTTCACTAGAAATCATCACTTAAAAATTTATAATTACTAATCTTTCGCTCTTAAATCGAGGTTAAATCATTTTTCACCTAATTGTGACCCCCTGATCACGAATATGAAGTCAAATTTTCAAAATAACGAATGCGATTTTGATATATATAGAATTTAAAATTCTGAGCATTCCAAGGCATGTTTTTGGGCACTTTTTGGGGTTGTTACAAAGGACTTTGGACTCAACATCTCTAACCCTCACAAGATGATAAATGCAACCCTTATAAATCAACTTTTAGGCTTAAAGATAAGAAATGAATCTACCTTTGACCACCACATTACGACTTTCCTACTCAAGGATGGGCTCATTAGAGAATTGAAATTCAACCTTACGAGTTCTACAATCAATAGAAGCATGATATGTATGTAACCAATCTATCCCAAGAATAATATCAAAATACACTATATCTAATTCAACAAAATCACAAGGCAAGACTTTATGCAATATGAATATGGGATAATTTCTATAGACTCTTTTTGCAACAATGGACTCACCAACGAGGGTAGACACTTCATAAGGTTCACACAACAATTCGGGACTCACATGAACCTTTTTGATAACAAAAGGAGTAATGAAAGAAAGAGTGGCACCCGGATCTATCAAAGCATACACATCATAATAAAAAACCTTTAACATACCGATAACGACATCGAGTACCTCATTGACCCCTTACCTTTCTTGGAGAGCATAGAACCTATTTTAATTTGGAGCAACCATTTGTTGGCCTCCCTTTGCCCTTTGACCCATATTAGCACTTTGTCCTTGAGGACGACCATATCTATAGTTATTTTGAGCATGAGGACAATAACAACCTTGTGACCCACTTCACCACAACTATAGAAAGCATTAGAGTTTCTCAAATATGGGTCACTCTAGTTTCTACCATACCTTTGGCACTTGGGATTAGACACTCCACCATTACCATATTGGAATCTTGGCTTATTATTAGCAAATCTCTTATTAGGAGCATTGGAAGAACCTTGGCCTTGGAACTTATGACCTTGAGGAAATTGACCACCCTTAGAACCTTGGAAACCACCTTCTAATCGAGCCCTCTTGAACTCACCACTTCTTCTCTTTCTAAGTTTTTCCCCCTCTAGTTGTTCGGAATATGTCATGAGCCGAGACAAGTCCATATCACTCACTAGCATGGCGGTACAACACTCTTCATTAACAAAGTTGGACACTCCCGACACAAATTTGTTCATTCTAGCTCTAGAGTCGGCCACCAAATATGGAACATACTTGGAAAGCTTGTTGAAATTGAGGGTATACTCCCTCACTCTCATGGAACCTTGCTTGAGGTTCATAAACTCCATTATATTAGACTTTCTTAGCTCGATAGGAAAGAATGGGTTGAGGAAGGCAGCTTTGAACTCCTCCCAAGGAATAGCATCATCATCTCTCCTCTTCAATTTCCATATGGTGACCCAAATTTGGGCCATGCCCTTAAGTTAGTAGGTCGCTAACTCCGCTTTCTCCCCTGAATTGACCCTCGTGATAGGTAGCACCTTATACACCACATCAATAAACTCTTGGGGATCCTCTTCAGGCTTGGACCTATAAAACTCCGATAGATTCATTCTTGTGAAATCCCTCACCCTTAAGGCCGAAGTGGGAGTATGAGGGACTTAGGCCCCTTGGTTTATTTGGTTGGTCATAACACAGGCCAACATTATGATGTCACCTTGGAACTCTTCTGAGGCGACCTTTCCATCTTGAGGAGCTTGAGGAGCGAGAGGGGTCGATTCACGTGTACGGGCTCTCCTTAGCCTTCCTCTTGGTATTGGAATGATCTAGAAGAAACAAGAGCATTCGTTAGGAAAAAAGCCTTATATTTAAACCTAAGGAACGATATAGACCATGAAAAAGTGAAACATTTCCTAAAACGCCTCATAGGATCCCATTCATAGTTGTGGCATGCTTCATAACAATGAATAAGACTAGAATCAATGCGGTGTGTTGGATTTCCGAGGACCATTAATAACTTGGCTCTGATACTAAGCTTGTCACGACCCAAGCCTAGGGCCTAGATGTGACACGGCGAATAGGGAACCCGAAGGGACCCTAAATAAGCCTCTTAGCATATCATTCACACATCTTTGGTCGTGGAAGCAAAAATAAGCATCAACAAGGCATAATTAAAAAGGAAAGAGGGACTAAGGGAAGTCTTTGATGATCATAAAATCATAAAAGAGTCAAACTCATAGCATATACATATATAGTATCCAACAACACCTCTACTTTAGAATGGAGCAGGGGCAAAGACACTCCCCGGGCTGACCCTCATAATAATAAGTGTTCAATATATGGAGTCTCAACATAACATAAAATAAGTAGATATTGTCCTCGGAATTAAGGACTTACCAAAGCTTTTTCTCAGAAGTGAACTAGCCATGTAGAGGAGGATGATCAAAAGGAGCTCCGGTTCCTATATGGTAATATCATGTAGTCATACAATATGTGTTAGTACATTTGAATGTACTATGTATGCGGGGTGTAGTTCAACAACGACATAAGCTAATATACTCAAAATTCATAATCATAAGTGATAGATATATAATCTCAACATGGCATGTATGATCAATACTTGAAATAAAACATGTTTGTATAACATTCAACTTGCATTATACATCATATATGTGTCGGAAGAGACCTTAACCGTCATAGACCAAGCGAGCTACTACTTGGAATCCAAGGCATGTCACCGCCTCGACAATGTGATCGAGGCATGTTACCCTCTCGACAAGGTGTGGTCTACTTGCCATAGTAAACCACACAATGAATATTCCGAGGCATATCACCCCCTCGTCAAGGTATGGCATAGATAGATGGATCCACTAATGTAGCAAGGGTAATAATCATAATCTTATGGTGGTATCTTAAGCCACAATCAGTGCTAAGTTAAATCCCACTCAATACTTGAAATAATCATAACTCTAATAACTTATAAGAGACATGATAACATGACATGAGTAGCTCTTAAACATGTTTGACTTCATGAATGTTTCACAAGACGTAAAATCTTGAAATAGGGCTAAACTTGATACTTGAAACATCATAGATACTTTTCATGAATTCAATACATGATTAAAGCCCTTAATCATCATATAGTCACTTGACTTGTAAATCATGTAATAGATCATCAATAACTTGAGATTTATTGTCATGTCATTTTATCAAACACATGGTGGGTTCATGATACTTATTCAAAATCATGCAATTCAAGAGTGACATAATATGAGCAGACCCAATGCAAATCAACCCACCAACATGGTAGTATAGTAAAACTATTACGACCCAACCTAGGGGCCGTGATTAGTGCCGATTGGGCACCCAGAAAAACACCAAACCGAAACCACTTATAAGGACTAAGAAATTTCTTGAAATTTTGGCAAAGTTTCCTCTGTTTTACTGACTAACCACACCTACAAACAACGAACCTAGCCAACAGCAAGCATTAATATTCATATATATGCGGGCCAACAAGGTCATCGCTGCGGCAGAGCCTCCCAACAAACATATCATACAAACGAAGTCACACCAACATAGTTCTCACACCCACATGTATCCACAGACCTCTAGACATACGAACTGAATCATAGGATGGGACAGGGCCCCATCATACCCTCAAATATACATAAATGCAAAATACAAAAAATACATATACAAGTATATACCAGAAGATCTGCCGCTGATGCAAAGGGAGCATGTCAACGGCAGACAGAGATCCTAGGCAGATGGTTCTCTAACCTGTATGTCGGTACCTGCGGGCATGAACGCAGACCCCCCGAGGGAAGGGGGTCAGTATGAAAAACGTATCGAATATGTAAAGTAGAAAGTACGAAATGTAAGTAAGAGCAATAATCTGAATAAAATATATAAGTCAAACCTGGATGAAAACATCAAAATATTTATTTATTCAAACATCAAAATAATGCATATCGGACGGGAATGATGGCGACCTCCAAACTCGCGCCATACCACAGCCTAAGACCAGAAATTTCAAATCTCTGACAACTCTAACATGAGTTCTAACTGTAGCCCAAGTGAGCCGAGGCGAACAGCGGCCAAGCACTCACGTCATAGGATAGGTAAACCAGGGCGATGGCGCCAAGCGTTCACGTATCATAATGCATAAAGGTCATCATGCCTATTTATTGAGCCGAGGCGGCAGTGCCACGCACTCTCGTGAGCTGGGGCGAACTCGGTCCAGCACTCAAACATCATGATGTCATTCCAAGCCCTGCTCCTTATGTCTCCAAGATAAGCAAAGTCGGCCCATGGGCAAATCGACCCGCCGTATCTAACCTACTTTAGAACAGATATATATATATATATACATATAGTTATACATAAACACAATAATAACCAGCCCGGGAATTGGTGAGCGAAACCAAAAATGGAATGAATAGAGTCATAGAATCACATGCATAAAAACTAGTTTCAAAAACTTAGTAATATGCGCAATGTTCATTTTTGTGAAATCAAGAAATTATTCGTTTATGAAATTTGTCAAAATTGCTCAACTTCATACATAAAAGTGATTTCAAGGAACTTGATTAATTTCTCATCATACACATCACTAAACAAACTTCAAAATAATTTTTAAAGTGATTTCGGAACAATAGAATCCATA
>JAOTQJ010000007.1:14668361-14715076 GCA_025642045.1 Solanum sejunctum | reverse complement strand
AGGAGCGTCGAAAGTTGCATTGACTAACTGCTACTTCACAAATGAAAGAAGCGCAGATAGTTTAAAGAGTCATTTTGGTTTATTCCATCATACTAAAGTTGTATGTAATAGTTGCTTCAATAAATTTAATGATTCATGAATAACACCAGATGTCCAATAGCAGAAGTGTCAAGAATTGGCTTTAAAAGAAGACTAACAAATGCAGCAACCTTTTGTGTCAACAAAATGAAAATGCCAGCAAGTCAAAATGCAAACTGTAGTATATCAAAGGAATATGAACCAAAGTGCCGTAGTATATCAAAGGAATATGAACCAAAGAATATCTAGAGACCCTGAAAATTTAACAAAGTTCCAGAACTATAAAGTGCGCTAACAAGTAATCAAAATAACATTTTGTGTGCCAATGGTGACTTGGACAAGTACAATATCACTTAGGCATGATAATAAGTATACAAGGTGTTTTAGAAGTGATTTAGGGTCTAATAGAAGCCCCAGGCCCAAATCAAGTTGAATACTACACAATGAATTAAAATTCATACAAGTGCCAAAGACTTAACTTCAAATGACATGTCTGGTCTAAAATAGCCCTAGGCCCTAGCAAGTTTAATACTGCACAATGAATTAAAATTTCATACGAGTGCCAAAGGCCTACCTTCAAATGAGATGTCTGGTCAATAATTCTTTGGTGAATCATAAACTCCTGAAACTGGGAGGATAAGTATTCTAAGGCATTATCACTACGAAAAGTACAAATAGAAATACCGAACTGATTTTGTATTTCAACAAAAAAACTTTTGAAAATAGAAAATAACTCAGAATGATCTTTCGTTAAGAAAATCCAAGTACATCTTGAATAAACATCAATGGAACTAACAAAATAACGAAATCCTATAGGACCCCAAATATGATAATGAACTAATGAAAAAGTAGACACTGAACCACCCTCAGCACTACGTGAAAATGAAGAGTGGGCGTGTTTTCCAAGTTGACACAACTCACAATATAATATGGATAGACTAGACAAACTAGGTCCCATCTTCTGTAGCTTAGATTCGAATGTCCCAATCACTTGTGAATTAGGTTTGGAGGATCAGTAACAGAGCATGTAGTAGAGAATTCTCAAAGGTAAGATAGTAAAGGCCTTGTGATTCATGTTCTATGAGAACCGTTTGTCCCATACAGTAGTCCTGCATGAGAAAAAAATCATCAAAAAATGTTATGGCATGGTATAGGGCCCGTGATAAACGGCTAATAGATGCAAGATTAAAAAGACAACCAGAGACATAAATACATAGTTTAGAGTGACAGATGATAAAGATTTTGCTTGTCTAACTCCTTTTGATTTTGTTTGGATCTCTTTGGCTAAAGTAATAGCAAGAGGAGATTGTGAATAAATAATATCTGACATAAGTGATTTGTTACCATAAATATGATCAGAAACGCCCAAGTCCACAACCCATGATGCAAGAGTGCTAAATTGTGAAACACGAGCAAATGAATTATCAGTAATAAAAGCATCAGGCTAAGCAACCCAAGCTACTTGGGGAGACAGCTTACTAGCTCAATACTGAAAGAACTCATCATATTATGTTTGAGCAATATGAGCAGTATTGGATGGTCGATCAAGATGAGCAACAGAGACTGCTTGTGAAGATGTTTGCTTACTTGCTCGATATTAAAGGAACTCATTATATTCCTTTTGAGCAGTAGGATCATTACTAAGTGGATGACCTTGCATAGTATATGTTACGAGTGTGTCAAAGTCTATGACAAAGACTACACTTAGATCAAGATCTTCCAAAATGACTTTCTCATCAATTCTCCATAGACTGAGATGTTCTTTTTTCAATGATTTGTGATATGAGAACAAAAGAGTAAATGATGAGTGATGAAACCACTTTATGATTGGGAGGGGCGACAAGACAAAGTAGATAAGAAAATAGTTCTTCAATTATAGGAACTATAGGACTAGCTAAAATCTAATCACGCATTGAATCATTGTCAGGAAGAAGTCAAACCAGTGTAAGAACTAGAAACGACGTCTAGCTGTGGTCTTCTTTTTCCCTACATCCATAGTGACATACATCAATGTTTCAAATTCCTCCATGAGTGTTTGTACTTGTCCCACGTAAGTAAACATATCGAATTCTTGTTTCTTTAAGTTGGGCATCGAGATATCAAATCATAGAATGAGATATATCATTAGTTTAAAGCACGAGCGTTTTTCCAAAATGAATAACATGTTTAGAATGGGCGACATAAAGGCATCAACTTAGAACCAATAGATCAGAATAGAAGACTACACAATTGAGTATCAACCTTCTCCCATTGTGCTTTGGCTTTAACATTTTCCCTACTAGTCTTTGCCTTTTCATCTACCACACAAATACTATTAAGTGGTTTTGGACACCTTGACCTTTGCACCACAACTCAACTAAAGATGCCAAAGCTAAATAATTTGAACTTCTGATGAACGCTTCCAAGGTGATCATAGGGCTTAAACTTCCAATTGCTATAATTTTCGAACCAAAAATATCAACTCTGAATGACATCTTGTGAAATAAAAATTTTGCAGTCTAAAATGTGGGGAAAAAAAGGACATAAAACTGTCGTCAGAATCTGGAAAAACAAAAACTTCTTTACAGCAAGACATAAAATTGTCGTCAGAATCTGGAAAACAAAAACTTCTTTCTATTGCTGGAAAATCAGATTTGACCGAGGGACAATTATATGGATAGGATTGGAATGTTAGGTGACCCTACTGGGGAAACAGTTGCTGAAAATTAGCCTGGAATTGCCAAAAAACCAGTGGCTGCAGTCGCCCGATTAAGGGTCCGACAATCGAAAATTAGCAATAACTTGATATTGGCTCAGAACAGCCACACGGTCTTTAGTAAGCCAGATCCGCTAATAATTTGCCAAAAAAAACCTTCACAGGCTGGTGCGTGGACCTGATGCGTCGCTGGTGCCGCAGCTTCAGTTGGCGGGTGGGATGTGCACTACCTGAGTGGATAACTGGCACAAGGTTCTCAATCCACTTGACTACTAGGCCATACTCTTGGTGCTTTGTAAAAATTGTGTTCTTATAAGAACTATAAGGTCTGTGCAATGCACTATGATTCTTAAATGATCTTTTCTACCTGCTACTGTCACACCAGCATTGGCACTAGGTAACTCTATACATCAAGGCATGGAGAAAGGGGTGCAAATCAGCTACTGTTTTAGCCTTCGCTGAGATTTGAACCTAAAACATCATGTTCTCAATCCACTTTATTGACCAGTAAGCCAACCTTTTAGTGCTTCATAAATTTATGTCCTTATAAGAACTAAATAAGGTTTGTGAAATGCACTATGGTTCTTTAATGATTTTTTTATTGAATATGTTTATGCTAAAAGTATAAGATGAAGCTACATAAGATACTATATAATGCCACTACTAAAACCTATGCATTATACTATTTGGAATAAATAGTATATACATACCTACTGATTGTGTTTGGCTTGGCCGATCGGGAGGGTAATCGGCCATTTTGAATCCTTGATGCATCACTTCCTAGTATATCAGGAGGATTGTTCGTCCTTGACTGGAATCTGATGTATCGTGGTCTAGATGCTGGGGGTTACAACATCTTTTGTAGATGGTATCCCGATGTATTCAGATTCACCATAGTTGTATAATGATGATTCCATGCTTGGTTGGCTTTGCTTGTTATTGATGCTAATATCCCTCCGTTTAAATTTTGTTTGTCTTAGTTTGACTCCGATCTCACATGACATGTGTACCAAAATGGCATTTAATCTTGTGATCTTAAACATGCCATGTGAGATGTTGAAATTAAAGAGTTTCTAAATTAACAAAAAGTTTTGAGACAGACTAGATTAGAAAGTAAGAAAAACAATTAAAACATCGAGAGTGAAAAAAACTAACAACTCTTGTGCTTTGTGAAAATGTCTTAATTTATGAAAACTCAGCGATTGAAATGAAAAACATGATTTATGAAATGCTAAAATGATTTCTAATACAGGCATGCTATTTTATAGTCCCACAACATGGTGACAACGAATCATATCTGAGTTTCTATCTGTACTCAAACATCCTCTATCATGTTACCAGTAGGATTCTGTAATGAATGACACGCAAGATAACTAGGGACTCTTGTCATCTCTTGCTTTTGGTGTACCCCACAATACATATCTGTAGAAAGGTTGTTACTTCTACACTTATTGTGTATTATATTATTAATGTCATAAAGACGCCACGAATTAGTTTACATATAATTTAGAGTTGTGGGTACTCATTAGCATTGTAATGACTTTTATATCCATGTTAGGCTTATTGTTGATGTCAGGCCATGGAGGGCCATTCTCTATGTGTGAAACTCCATCTTTGGGAAAGCTAATAAAACTGAATATACTTTATCTTTGTAAAACATATTACACATGCTATGTTTTAAATGAGATTGTTTTCATAACTGAAATATTAGATGGTGCATGTGGGCATGACTTGGGTAGAATTTTATTTGTTTGCCTTGTGCAAATTAACGATATCAGTCGTCTAACATGTCTCAATCAGTTTTAGGGTGTCACAATATAACAATTAACAGATTTAAAAAGAAAACCAACAAAAGAAAAGCCTATAGATACTTCAGAAGAGTTTTACCTAATTCCAGATGGATGGGTTTCTAAACTGAGATGACATGGCCTCTAATAGAAACTTGACAAGGTTTCCTCTCTCCACTTCTTTTTCTTTCTTGAGCTCAAGATGTCGGACCTGGTCACATATGATTAGAAAAAGTACGTCATTTTGGAGGTGGAAATATAAGCTGTAAGAACGGCTATTCACAATAGAGTTTCTGAAAATTAATGTGCCTCCAAAGGAAAAGTAGTGCTTATCCAAATAGACGATTATTCCAACATGAAATAATCTTCCAAAACTTCATTATAGTGCTAGGTCTCAAGCATATAAGTAGAAGATACATCTTGGTAGGGAGTTCCATAACATTCCATCAATTGGAATGTCATTTCAAAAGAAACATTCTACTATTCAAAAGTAATATCAGTAAGCATTTAAAAAATATTTCACCTCATTAGACATGATGGCACATGCTAAACAACTAAATCTCCTACATGTGTTGAGATCATAAAGTGCAAAGATATTCCTGAAATTCCTGAACAGTCACTTTCCATCAAATATCAGTATTTCACCAAGGATAAGTTCTATTCTGATGCATCATTTTCTTTAGCAACAGCTCCATATCTGAATATCCTCAATCATTGTGGAGACAAGAGAGAGAGTCGGGATTGCCATCTTATTGTTAGGTGGAGGCATTCACCAGAGGAATGCATTTCAGTATGTGTCTACTTAACTAAGAAAATCAAATTAGAAAGTTGTTTAGACATAAAATAGAAGTTATCCTACCTTCACTGAATCCTTTTGGGATACACCAGTGTCAGTGATGATGACAAGGCATTTGATGTCATGCTCATTAGCATATTCATACTGTTCTGTAAGGCTTGGATCACATAGAGGAACAAATTCAGCCTGTAGAATGTTCAAATTTAGTTCACATATCAAACACATGAAAGTAGAAGAGTGGTAATTGAACACCTAACCCTGATATTTTCTTCCCAAAGCTCAGCCAACAGTTCCATCCGCTCTATTAACAGACCACCACCTCCTCTTGAACAAACAAGAACATTTGTGACAACATCATATCTGCATGTTATTACTGTAATTTTAGGTAAATTTCTGACTGGAAAATGAGGAAGTAGGAACTAAGGGTAAGACAAAATAGTATCAATTTCATATTTCTACTTGATGAGAAGATAGAGAAAACAGAACCTGTAAGGTCTGATATCCAGAGAAGCATGTTGCAAAATTGTCTCTAAGGCAAGACTGCTCCCTACAGCTCCTGGAGGATTTGATTTCTGGAAAAATTCATGCAGAGAATTACAATTGAGACAGAAGAAGTATTGACTCAGAATTAAATAAGCCATAAACCCCTAGGGATTCGGAAAATTATGATGACACCACTTCCTCCAGCTTATTCTATTAGACATAATTTGGCTGCAGATGATGTTAAATAAATTTCCCTTCACAAGATAGAATTAGAAGAATAAGACACAGGCATTTTAAAGATTGACAACGAAAACTTGTTTGATTCCATTGTTGGAATAGTTATTGCACCAACTGTTCAAAAAATAGGAAACATAATGGAAAGTCATCCGTAAGCAGCAAACTGGTAAAGGATGTTGAAGAATGAAGAAACACGAACAATTTTAGGACACCAAGAATTTTAGATTCTAGAGAGAGAATCTCTCACCTCTCACTAAGATTGTTCACAGATTCTATTACCCTTGCTAACCGTTGGGACTTTGGCTCCAACCAATGTTCCTCAAGGTGGACATCCTGTCCATCTGTGACACACTGCTTTCAAGCAGATTTCGAAATTACACAGGTGAATGTAGAGATCACCGGTGTCCTTAAGCATCATACCCCAGACAGCCAAATGCAATCTTCTTCACATCTCTCTCAGACCCAGTTTCCCCTCTTCCCAATCCCAAAGGTCCGTGGGTCTTCTTTCCGTCCTCGGAACCCTGACAGTGCTCAACTTTCAGAAATCCAAATGATAGATGGATAATGCAGAGGCCCTCAAGCTTTGTTCTGCAGCTACTCTCCCCCATGGTGGAAAACCCAGCACCCCTTTCTTGTGTTAATGCTACCATTACTAGAACGGCTCCAAGAGTATATGACCTACAAGATGGTTATTGTCAGACCCTCAGCTGGATGGTTCGAGTGGCTCAAGCTTGGCTAGGGATTTACATGATGAACCTAGCGAAGGCTCAATGACTTCAGTCAAGGTTAAGTTCAAGTGAAGGAAGACATTGGCATTAGCATACAAGGGCTGGGCAAAGCTGGGATAGTGACATTATTGTGGCTAAACAAGTTTGAGGCTAAGTGCTGGACAAGGACAATATCTCAGGGAACTGGACCACAATGGAAAGCTATGCAGGGCAGGACTTGGTCATGGCACAGGCACGTAGGCAGGTGCAAACCTTGGCAGCTAAGGCAGTATTTGGCAACATGTTTGCAGGCTACCCACATGTGGCTTGCACATACGTGGGCAGTTGGGCGGTTTGGCAGTCACTAGCCATTGTAGGCTTGTAAGTATTGTAGACAAGGCCTGTAACTCGAATTTAAATGCGGCCTATCACTGGGTGTTGTGGAGTATTCAGAAGGCACAGGTAGACCAGGCACAGACAGATTTGGCCTGCAAGAAATTTGTAAATTTAGTATTTGTGTGCTTTCTTTGTGGCACGAGTATAGTACAAAGTTGGAACTTGTTATTGTACGTGCTTGTGTTGTCCAAAATTCTTAGGCATTGACTAAGTGTTGAACTAGACCAAGGCAAAAAGCAAGGGTCCGAGTCTAAGAGTGCTAGGCTGCCTAAATGGGTTAGATCGCAAAGGTTGACCTAATTACAACTGGCATCAAATCGAAGGTTGTTTCAACACGAAAAATGGTGGCAAAAGTAGTTACAACGAGTTACGTGAGAAGGTTGCACGATTGGATGCCATTTTGGGCATGGCAAACAACGATGGGGCCACGGCTAATGTTCTGACAAAAATTCAGGGTGTCATTGCAGCGCTGCAAAATTATTGTGGTGCTATTGATGGCCAATTGGCCGAAATGCAGGCTTTTCGTGAGTCTGTGGGTAAACAAACTAAGGGGCTTAAGAAAGAAAACGAAGATCTGAAGGCGGAGGTGAATACACTTCGGTTGGCTGTTGCGAACCTGGCCAGGGGGAGACGAAGAACATGCCAAGAACAAAATTCCTTAACCAAAGTCATTTGATGGTTTTCGTGGACTAAAGAACTGAAAACTTTCTATGGCACTTAGAGCATTATTTTGCTACTACCCACGTCCCTGAAGAGGATAAGTTGACCATGGCAATCCGATATTTTTGTGGGAATGTGATCCTCTGGTGGCGGACTAAGTGTGCTAACGAAAAGGTTGCAAACAGACCCAAGGTTGATACTTGGGAAATGTTGAAGGGTGCACTGCGTGAGAAGTGCCTACCGAGAAACTTCTCTTGGATCGCTAGGGACAAGGTTGAAATGATTGAAGCAAGTGGGATCTATTCGGGATTATGTAAAAGAATTTTCATCGCTATTGCTGGACATTCAGAACATGTCAGATGAAGATAAGTTGCACAATTTCTTTTGCAGAATGCAAGGATGGGCACAGAATGAATTGCGCAAGCAGAAAGTGCAAGAACTGCCCAGTGCAATTGTTGCTGCAGATGCTTTGATTGATTTCCGATCAAATAGTACTACCACTGACCTGACTCACTCGTCTAAATAAAGAATAAAGAATAAGGAGCAGGGGAAGGACAAAAAGAAAGATAAGCAAAGGCAGGAAGGAAACGACAAAAGCAAAGGAAAAGTGGATACTGCTTCATCTTGTCAAAACAAATAAGGTAGAGAAAAAGTTTGTTGGACTATCCAGAAACCAGGACATCAAGCAAGAAACTATCCAAAATAGGGGAAGATTAATGCCCTTCTAGCCGAAGATGAGAAGCAAAAGAACGGGAAAGGATAGGAAATTACTGCATATGTCAATCCACTATGTTTGATAAACACTGTCTAGTGTTAGTACGATGGGCACAAATGAAGGAAATGCCACGAGGATGTTGCCTATACAAGTGTATCCGAGTCAGTATATGACTTATTTGACGCTTATGGAATTTGATGTACGCTGATATGAAGATTGGGGACAACAATGTGATTGCAATGGTGGATATCAGTGCTACTCAAACTTTTGTAGCCTCCAAATCATCAAAGAATATGGGCTGAAAATAACTGGTTATCCAACAAAGATGAAGTTGCCAACTTTGCTACACAACCAGACTATGACATGACAGTAAAACGTGCCTCTGAAAATTGGGCACTGGTCTGGCGTGCATATACTGACAGTTATATCACTTGATGACTTCAATATACTACTGGGAATTGACTTTATGAGGAGTTTAAAGTTTCTCCGATTCCTACTTAGATGGCCTTATGTTCATGGGAAAGAAAGACCCCGGATTCGTGAAGGAATACAACCTTTTGACGAAGAAAGTAAGAACATCGAAACCACTGCATTTTTGTCGGCTATCTATTTCGAAAAGGGCTTGAAGAAAGGTGAACCTGTGTATCTTGCTACCTTGGTGGAAGTAAAACCAGATGTGCAAATTGAAGTTCATGAAAATGTTGCAAAGTTGTTGAATGAATACAAGGATGTGAAGCCTTCGAAACAACCAGAAGAGTTGCCTCCAACGAGGGAAATAGATCATAGGATCGAACTGATTCCTAGATCAGCGCCACCAACATGATCTCATTACCGCATGCCTATATTGGAGTTGACTGAGCTGCAGAAGCAATTGTCTGAGTTGCTTAATGTTGGGATGATTCAACCTTAAAAGGCTTCATTTGGTGCACCTGCTCTGTTTCAGAAGAAGCAAAACAACAGTTTTTATATGTATGTTGATTACAGGGCATTGAACAAAGTGACAATGAAGAATAAATATCCAGTGCCGCTGGTTCAAGACTTGATGGACAGGCTGTCTAAGGCTAGTTTCTTTTCTAAGTTAGATTTAAGGTCTGGCTACACATAGCCAAGGGGGATGCCCCAAATACTACTTGTGCAACTAGATATGGTAGCTATGAATTCCTTGTAATGCCGTTTGGGCTGACTAATGCCCCGGTTACTTTATGAAACTTAATGAACAATCTTCTTTATGATTATCTTGATGACTTTGTAGTAGTTTACATAGATGGCATAGTCATATACAAGACTCTAGAAGAGCATCTGATGCATTTGAGAAAGGTGTTGTAATGGCTTAGAGAATATCAACTCTATGTCAAGATGAAAAATTGTGAATTTGCTAGTTACGACATCAAGTTTTTGGGCCTTTTGGTGAGCAAAAACCAAGTGCCAATGGACCCTAAGAAAGTGTAAGCAATCATAGAATGGCAAACACCTAATAGGGTTAAGGAATTGAGATCATTTTTAGGACTTGCAAATTATTATAAAAAAATTCATTGCAGGCTATTCAAACAAGGCTGCCCAATTGACAGATTTGCTCAAGAACATGAAATGGACTTGGTTAGATGCAAGGGAGAAGACTTTCAACTTATTAAAGAAGGCCATTGCCTCTGAACCAACATCGCGATTGCCTGACTTTGATCAACCATTCGAAGTGCACATGCATGCCTCTGATTATGCTGTTGGTTAGTGTACCAGGTTACTAGGGCCATACCAGAACGAACAGATGATGTTTCACATATACCGCCTAGTTCTTCAATTGAGCACCAATTTGCTATTATGCCTTCAACACTAGTTCCATCTACTCTAGCAAGACCGTGCATTGTTCAGGTTTATTGTAGGAGGCAAGATGCTAATGATACCTCTTCTGCACCAGTTCCTTCATCATCTGATCCTCTTCCAAGTGATCCTTCAGACGATCTTGACCTTCTTATTGTTATTTGCAAAGGTACACGCACTTGGAAATCGACATACTCCATTGGTAAATTTGTTTCCTATGATCAGTTATCCCCTGCATCTAGATCTTTGCTTGCATCACTAGAGTCTATGTCCATACCAAAAACTGTTAAGGAGGTTTTGAATCATCCTGGATGATCTGAAGCAATGCTTGACGAAATACATGCCTTAGAGCAAAACTACACTTGGATTTGGTGGGTTTACCTAGTGTAAAGAAAACAACAGGAAGCAAGTGCGTCTTCGAGATCAAAGTTAATCCACATGGCTCTATGGAAGGCTTAAGGCTAGACTTGTGGCCAAAGGATATGCTCAGACTTATGGGGTGGATTATTTAGACACCTTCTCTCCGGTTGTCAAACTCACTTATGTCCGCTTGTTCATTTCTCTAGCTGCTTCTAAGAATTGGCCGTTACATCAGTTGGATATTAAAAATATATTACTTCATGGTGATCTCCACGAAGAGGTTTATATGGAGCAACCACCTGGTATCATTGCTTAGGGGGAGTATGGAAAGGTTTGTTGCTTGAAAAAAGTCCTTGTATGGCTTGAAACAAAGTCCTCAAGCTTGGTTTGGAGAATTTAGTGAGGTAGTTCAAGATTTCGAACTGAAAAACAGCAAATGTGATCATTTAGTCTTCTATAGACAATTTGCGGCTAGAATTATTATCCTTGTTGTATATGCCGAGGGCATTGTCATTATAGCAAGTGATTTTGCAGGAATCTCTTCTCTCAAGTCTTTCATACATACTAAGTTTCATACAAAAGATTTAGGACTAAAATACTTCTTGGGAGTAGAAGTATCTAGAAGCAAGAAGGGTATTTTCATATCCCAGAGAATATATTCTTGACGTACTGGCAGAACCCGAAAAGTTGGCTGCCAAACCTTGTACTACTCCAATGGTTCCTAATCTGCATATTATGAAAGATGATGACTATCAATTTGAAGATCCAAAGTGGTACAGAAGGTTAGTTGGAAAATTAAACTATCTCATTGTGACTCATCCAGATATTGCCTTTGTAGAAAGTGTGGTTAGTCAGTTCATGTCCGCAGCCACAGTTAGACATTGAGCAGCTTCAGAACAAATCCTATATTACTTAAAAAGAACCCCTGGACTTGGCATACTGTATGGAAATCATGGACATTCTCACATTGAATGTTTCGCAGATGCAGATTGGGCTGAATCCAAGATTACTGAAGATCTACTACTAGTTATTGTGTTTTTGTTGGGGGAAACTTAGTATCATGGAGAATAAGAAACAAAATATTGTATCTCGATCCCGTGCTGAATCCGAGAGAGCAATGGCACATTCTACATGTGAAATCATGTGAATACATTCTACATGTGAAATCATGTTAATACATTCTATGTGTGAAATCATGTGATACATTCTATGTGTGAAATCATGTGAATACATCATCTTTTAACTGAGATTGGATTGAAGCATTCTACTTCATCAGAACTTTGGTGTGATAATCAGGTTGTGCTTCATATTGCTTCAAATCCGGTATTCATAAGAAGATTTAGGAAAACTTGATCTCTACGAGCTACGTGAAGATAGGAGAACAAGTAGCTGATTTGTTCACAATTGCA
The DNA here is from genome assembly GCA_025642045.1 of Solanum sejunctum. Taxonomy (NCBI): domain Eukaryota; kingdom Viridiplantae; phylum Streptophyta; class Magnoliopsida; order Solanales; family Solanaceae; genus Solanum; species Solanum sejunctum. Next base: position 14,702,938 of record JAOTQJ010000007.1, on the reverse strand, counting down.
TGGAACTCAAGTTGATTACCTTTGTAACAAGTTGGGCATGATCAACACAACACACATGCGAGCTTGAGGGGGTGTATTACAGAATATATGCATACCTTTTTCTTGATATTGTACAAAGATATAGATAGACATCAGATCTTTAGCATTTTCTATTTATTTCTTTCCTTATATAGATAGATATCAGATCTTTAGGATTTCCTATGTGCTTTTTTTTAAGTTAGTTTCTAATGCTATTGTATTTATACATTCGTATTTACTGAATAATATAAAGGTTATTCTGTTCATGTCTATCAATAACATGTACATTTTTCCGGTGACTGTAATACTGATTGCCTATGGAGGTTAAGGGGGAAATTCATAGGATGAGGAGGGAAAGAGCAACCACAGAAGAGATCCCAGAAGAATTTTGGAAAAATGTAGGCGAAGTAAGTATAGAGTGGCTAACTGGGTTGTTTAATGTCATTTTTAGGTTGGCTAGAGTGCCAGATGGATGAAGATGGAGTACAATAATTATTTTGTACAAAAACAAGAATGGTATTCAAAATTACAACAACTACCGGAGAATCAGCTACTAAGCCACACTATAAAAGATTGAGTTGAGGATGAGGATGAGGATGAGGATGAGGAAGGTTGTCTCTGTCTCTGAGAAACAATTTGAATTCATGATGATGCGAGCAAATATAGAAGCCATTCACCTTTTTAGGGGATCGGTAGAGCAATATAGGGATAGCCAGAGACTTATCTGGAAAAGGCATATGATAAAGTTCCTACGGAGAATCTATGGAGATTATTTGGAGTCTAGAGGTGTACATGTGACTTACATTAGGGCAATTTAGGACATCTATAATAGAGCTAAGCTCTGGGTAAGAATAGTCCATGGTGATTCAAAACACTTCATTGGCATGATGGAATTGCACCAAGGATCAACTCTTAGCCCATTTCTATTGTCCTTATTAATTGGCAAATTGATGCAACGTATTCAGGGAAAGGTCCCGTGGAGTATGTTATTTGCAAATTACATAGTATTGTTCGATAAGGCGCGTGGTGACATCAATAATAGGCTGGAAGTGTGTAGAAAGACCATTGAATCTATGGTTTTAGGTTAAGTAAGACAAAAATATAATACCTTGAGTGTAAGTTCAATGACGTTACACATGAAGTGGGGGTGAATGTGAAGATCATTCAAGTCATACCCAAGAGAAGAAGTTTCAAGTACCATAGGTCACTAATCCAAGGAAACGTTGAGATTGATGATGTCACACATTGTATTGGAGCAGGATGGGTGAAATGGAGGCTCGCATCTAGGATACTATGTGATAAGGACATGTCACCAAGGTTTAAAGGTAAGTCTTATAGATTAGTGGTTAGACCTATATTGTTGTATGAAATAGAGTAGAGGCAATCAAAAATGCTAACATTTAGAAAAATGAAGGTATCGGAAATAAGGATGCGCAGATGGATATGTGAGCATACTTGCAGAGACAAATTTAGGAGTGGCCTTCGTGACGGACAAAAGGCGGAATGCAAGGGTAAGATGGTTTGCGCATGTGAAAGGAAGAGAACCAGTGAGATGAGGGGGCATGAGAGGTCGGCTATAGCAAGTTTTACTAGAGGTAGAGGTAAGCTGAAGAAAAACTGAGAAAGGTATGGAGATCGTAGATTAGAGTACTTGAGTAGCAAATAGCCGAGTGTCTCGTACTTGTATGTGGGAAAGGCAAAGGGCTAGTCTACTCCACCCATCTACTCCTTATTTAGTATTAGTTGGTATTCGCATAGTGACTTATTCTTCAATTTTTAATACTACTTGTTGCTTCTAGAAATCCCATCTTTAGTTCCATGCACCCATCGATTGAAGCTCGAACAATTCCAATGAGATGTCCACCACGGTCCACTGCATGTGAGACTTTTTGGCTAGCTTCTGAAGACAACTTTAAGTCTATCTGGAATTCTGAATCAGCCCAACTAGGCTTCAAGATTTCCTGGTGAACCAAAATCTAGATTTTGGAGAAGCCACAACTTTCGAGAGTTCTCTTGCTTTTCCCTGAACATTGGAAGTTCACTAAGACTACAGATTTGTCTGTCAATTGTTCAAAATTTTTCCTCCAGATCTGGGAAAAAAAAAATTTTTTTGACAAAGGTAACAAATTTGTATATAAATCATCAGCACTAAAGGCTGGAAACCAAATTTACATCATAAGCTATCAACAGATATCGCCTCAAAACAGCTCACAAAAAAAAATAATTTCTACTTCTTCTTACAGAGAACCTAAGATATCTACTATAGCTACAGGATCATTTACATATTTGGAATTGCACCAATAACAAAAAGTGATAATATAATTCATTTTCACCCTATGTAAAGGACTGCTAGTGTTCTCAAAACATCTCAAGTTTCTCTCCTTCCAAATTGTCGAACAAATTATTGCTGGGACAATTCTCCATCTGTTCTTGTCTGCACAACCATTGCCTTCATAATTCCAGCTCACTATAGCCTGTTCTGCTTTGCTAGCATAGTCCAAACTATGCCTCTGATACTGGTGAATAGGTTCCACAATTGCCTAGTCACCTTACAGTGAAGGAACAGATGGTTGATTGTCTCTGCCTGTTGCGCACAAAAAAAAAACATCTTGGGCACATGTGTATCCCTCTCTTCATCAGGTTCTCCTATGTAAGTGCAGCTTCTCTTACTACCAACCAAGTGAATACCACCACCTTGTAAGGAATGTTTACTTTCCAGATAAGCTTCCAAGGCAAAAACTTAAGCTGACTTTTCCATGTGTAACATATTCTTGTAAGCTGAGCTGACAGTGAAGTTGCCTTTACTGTCATATGTCCACCTTAGAGTGTCCTCTCCTGCTTTCAATCCTCCAAATTGTTGTATAGTTCCATCAAACTCAGATAACCTATCTATCTCCCAATCATTCATCATTCTTCTAAAGGTCAAATTCCATCCATTGTTGTTCCAAACTTCCTGAATTAGTGGCCTGCTGTTGCTGATTCAGCAAATAGATGTCTGGAAAAAGTTGTTTGAGACATCCATTTCCTAGCCAGTCATCATCCCAAAATAGGACCTTTCTGCCATCATTTGCCTTGAAGCTAGTTTTTCCAAGAAAAATTACCACAGAAGCCTGATAGATCTCCAAAGACTAACCCCATAAGCTGTTGTTACCTCCTTAGTTGTCCAATTATTCAAGACTTCATATTTGGCTTGGATTACTCTGGCCCATAAGGCCTGCTCCTCTCTAGTGAACCTCCATAGTCATCTCATCATTAGACTTCTATTATGTTTTCTCAAGTTTTTGATGCCTAATCCACCTTGCTTCTTTGAGAGTAGTACAGTCTTCCAGTTTACCAGATTGTCGCCCTTGCTTTCCTTCTCTCCATTCCACAAAAAGTTCCTCCTTAAAGCATCAATTCTACCTTCCATCTGAGCTGGAAGAGGGAAAACTAACATCAGATAAGTTGGTAATGCATCTAGCATTGAGTTGATCAAAACCAGTCTTCCCCCTCTAGACAAGTATTGTGCTTTCCATCTTGACAATCTTCTTTCACATCTCTCTATCACACCACTCCAGACTTCATTGGATTTGCTATTTGCTCCCAAAGGCATCCCCAGATATGTTGTGGGCAGTTGACCTACTTTTCCTCCCAAGATTCTTGTCAGGCTTAGCATTCAATCTACCTCATTAACTGGAAAAATATGGCTTTTCCTCCAATTAATGTTTAGTCCTGAAGATGCTTCAAAAAGAACCAAAATTACCCTCAAAATCTTTAGTTGGATTTCTTCTGCATCACAAAAAATGAAGGTATCATCTGCATATTATAGGGGTGTGACTTCCAGCCTCTGGGTCCCAACCTTTGCTACATTAAAGCCTCTTATCCATCCTCTTGTATGTGCAGTTTTTAGCATGTAGTTGAGTCCCTCCATAACTAGAATGAATAAGAAAGGTGAAAGGGGTTCACCTTGGGCAAGAACTTTCCGATGGCATTTTCCGGAATGTTTAAATCAGTTTTAGACACCATTGTTCCAGGTGAAGTCCTACCATCTTTCAACCCTTTTTCCACTGAGTTCAACTGATTGGTGTAGTTTCATGAGGTACTCTCTCCGGGCCACTTGTCTATTTCTGAAGGTTATTTGTCAGAACTCTCTTCAATCCAACAATATATCATGAGGATTTTAAATACATGGTTGCAACAAAAAGATCTTGTTAGAAATAATGGAGAAAAATATTATTGAATTGTGTATCTACATTATTACAATGAACCCTATTTATAGACACTAACATTACAATCCCTTTCTATATAAGATACTATATACAAATCCTATTCCTATTCCTGTTTTAACAGAACTACAATACTTTGAATGGTCGGATGGTTTCTTTACCTGCACATTGAGTTCCAGTTCCACCATCATCATAAAAGGTTTTGTCATTCAAATGGGACGTAGCGTCGGTTGTGTGTCCCAATCTTCTTTTCTTAGTCTTCAATCTTCTTTTCTTAGTCTTTTGGTCATTTATTCTATTGCATTTGATCACATTGTGATAATAAATCTCTTTACTATTTCTTATTCTCATTCTCTTCTAATAATCTCATATGCTAATGAATTTCAAACAAAGGCAACCAGAATAGGTCAAGCTAGCCAACTTCCTTCCTTCACTTTGAATTCAGTTCATTATGCTCTTGGTTGTCCTTTTAATTCCATATCCATAGTCGTTTATACAAAAACCTTAATTGCTCAGTGACCTTCAATAGCTCTTATGTCACATGGGAAAGCAATAAAAGACTAATCATTCATGCAGAGCTTAATCACACGGACTTTATTACCTTAGCCTTCCTAAATCCTCTACAACTCATTCATTGTTCACAATGCATATTGCCGATTCACCTGATCTATTATATAGACAATTGATATATCCTACTTATCACAGCTTCAAACATGGCATCTGATGTGTCTGACTAGCCTATTTCAGAATATGAGTCATCTTAGCTGGTAAGCTTACTCATTCCTTGTTCCCTGACGTCAAGGTAATTGATCATAGTATATTTTTTCTTAGTTAATTTAGACATTTGAGGTCCTAGTTGAGTGAGCTCTATTTTGAAATTTCGCTAATTTGTCAATTTCATTAATGATCATTCAAGTTGCACTTGAATATTCTTGATGCAAAATCAATCTGAATTGTTTCCCATTTCCCAAACCAATCTATCTTGAAATCCAAGCCAACTAGGGGTTCCTATCCACATTTTTTGTAGTGCATGATAATGCACCAGAAAATTTATCTTCTCCACTTTAGCCGCTCAGGAATTCTTATGGGATCAACCCCTGTATATCATGTCCTTAGCTGAAATTGGCTAATGTTAGTATTTTCATTTTTACCTTATTATGCAACTTTATGGTTTATATAATGTGCAACACATAGTGTGATGATCTCAAAAACACTCTAAACCTCAATATAGCTTAGCCAGTCCCTATTTTATAAAGAAATTCATCACCAACAAGACAAGGTGCCAGTTCGCGCTTACAAAGGTACCTACGCTATCTCAAATACTTAGAAGTAGAAGGCAATTAATTCTACCCGGATCGCTGTGTACCCAGAGCAGAAAAGGGAGACATCAACAACTGCCCACGAATTTCGATTATATCCATGGGAAAGAGTCAAAAATGATGATTTTGTCATACCCAAAGTACAGGGTATACCTAAAAATGCAGACATGCAACATCTTGTCCAACACAAAGGGAAAATAATTTTCTCTGTACCCTATTATGGAAGAACGTAAGCCAAGCCTAGAGAAATGAACATAGGAGTTCACCTTATCAAAAAAGGAAAAAAGAAAGAAGTAATACATATGAGTTCATGTGTAGTGAAAGAGCAAGGAATGTAGAAAGGAAAAAAAAATGTAGACCAAACCTTCAAGAATCCTACTTACATATTCCAAATCTCCACTTTGGTGGAGCAGGTAGTCATATCGACCACCTACTGCAAGCAATGTTCCTTCCATTAGTGATCCAGGATGGTCATCTTTTCTTAAATATATCTACAGAAATAAAACATTGCAATGAGTAGACAAAATATTGCAAGGAGCTCAGAGATTCGTTTTGCTCTAACGTATTTGGACATTGCAATTCAACAGAAGAGATTGTGAACCATTATGTCAGAAGTACAAGTATTTGTACAATTATACGAGGCTTTATCGAAGGTCAGAAAATGTTGATTGTGTTAATTAATTAGCATGAGTTTAGATCTTACGTTTCTTTTCCAAGCATAAATATAGGAATAGAATATTTCCTTTTATTGTTAATTGTCTCTCCTTAATTAGTTAGGATTCACTTGTCTAATAACACTTTTCATGGGATGTAAAGATATACTGATATACAAAGAAGACGTTTCTTCTTCCTCAAATTCAACATGGTATTAGAGTCATTGCTGCCTTTTGAGGTGAGTTATCCCCCTATACAACACTAGAGTTCCATTTATATCAAAGAGGTTAAGTTTTCTCCTTCCTGGTGATTGTCCCTGACTCGGACCCTTTCCAGTAGCTATTGAGATAACTAAAACTAACACCACCACTCACTCTCCGGAGACCAAGCCCAGCAAGTCGCACCCGCAGGCTCCCCCCATGCACCTCCTAAAGTTTTGGAGCCAGCTACACATCAAATCTATGCACCTGCGTGTCAAGCCCTTTTCAGCTATCTTCTGAAGCTGATCGAAGTTCCTTGGGAATTTTCCACTTATTCCAGACCTACTCACCAAGTTTCAAATTTTTCCGATCACTAGAACTAGGGACAGCAAGGGAAACCTTGTTATCTAACGAGACTGATCTTCAAACAGAGATTAAACACCAGAAGAATACCTCGATAAGTCAGAACTGAAAGACGACAATGTTAAGTTCTTAGACAGAGCTCATTGTTATTTACTTAATTATACCTCCAATACACCCCTAGTGTGCAGGCTTGTTTATTTTCCATTAGGCAAACAACTGTAAGTTCTTTCTGATAATGGGTAGCAGTGTGACTCGAACCCAAAACTTCTGCCTGTTCTGATACCATAAAATTCAACAGGATATGTCAAAAGTACCCCAAGAATTTATACAATTGCAAGAGGATTTATTAGAAGTAAGAAAATATCCTACAGATCTCTCCTATTCAAAAGATGGATCCGAACATATATAAATGTATCTGTCAGTATCTTATTATTTGAATCTGATGGTAAAAAACAACTAGAATCACTAATAGATGTATCTCAATTATTCTATTTGAAATATTTGGCTGTACAAGAAAGTAATTCAGTTATTACAGAGCTGTTGATGAAGCAACGCCGACAGTAGATACACAGGTGACTACTCTTTGGACCTATTACTCATTCAAAAGAAGTCAAATCAAGTCCAAAAGAAAAAAGAGCAAAGGGGGTTAATTGGATCTTCTGGTAGGAAAAAAGCTGGATCAAAATTATTGTTAAAGGGCTTAAAATCAAATGGGTATAATAAAGGGTAAGAGGAATTCGGACCAAAATCAGTTCTGGAGGGAAAAAGGCCCAATTAAAGCAGACTCCAGAAGCTGGAGCGAGGCAGATGACAAAGCTGAACAGAGACTACTCCCTCTATTCATTCCAAGATCAACTGAAGATCCTTTCCCATCTATTCCCAGCAACACAGAAAAGGATTCTCATTTTTTGAATTCTGCAAGCAGCCTGCCCTTCCGCGGCGTGATTCAAACGACCAGATGACACATAATCCCTCTGCCATTGAAACTTATAAGTGGACAATGCTTGTGCTAGGGAAAGCATGCAAGCCTTTTGGAGTCAAAGTAAATGGGTTTGAACATGAAATCCTGGATATGATATTAACAATGGAGCAAAGGAGACAACTCCAAATCCAGATGAAGAAACAAAACTCAATGCTGAAGAATAAAAGAAAACAAAAATCAAATAAGAAGGGAGAACTAAGTGACTGGTGTGTTTAGCTAAGCTGCTTGGACTCTTCACTTACGGTACCAAACCCTTGTCAATGTGAAGTGGGTGTGGGTGTGGGAGTGGGTGTGGCATCCTTACCGGATATGGTCAATCGATTGTAGGTACTTTGGCCAAAACTGATAGAGAAATTCAAGACAAATGATTCATGAAATCAAAACAAAAGCTAGGGTGAAATATTAACGTAGGTACATATTTTTAATATTAGAAGATATTTGTATTAAAAAGTCAGCAACCACAAGGTGCTTTAAAGATTTTTTTTTTTTTTGAGACAGTAACAGTTTGTATTTCTATTTCCAAAAAAGTCAAACCTGCCAACACATGTTACAGGTTCCTAATTACAAGGTTAAGAGAGTATATAGGAAGATCTTCGAACCCATGACAAAAATTACAGGGAACCTAAGACATTCACAACTGGTTCTAGATCTTCCATATACTCCTTGACAAAAAATACTGGGACCCTAAGACATTCACAACTGGTTCTAGATCTTCCATACACTCCTGTTACACCAAAAAGGAAACAACACAAGACAGTTCATCATCATCTTCTGGGTAGTGTTGCTCTTGTTCTGAAAACACCTAAGGTTCCTTTCTTTCCGCATTGACCACCACATACAAGCAGGGATGATTTTCCATCTCTCCCTATGACCAGAGATGTTAGCATAACTACTACAAATCTTTAGGGTTTGTGTTATTCTCCTTGGTCACCCAATTTAGTCCTTTTGTATTGATGAATAGGTCCTACAGCATGTTGGTGATCCTACGGTGAAGAAACAGGTGAGTCACTGTCTCAGCCTCTTCCCCACATAGGAAACATCTAGGGCTCAATTGGATATCCCTCTTCATGAGATTTTCCCGAGTCAAAACAACTTGTTTAGCAAATAGCCAAGTAAAACAAAACACTTTATGGGGAATTAGGGTTTTCAAGACCCATTAATTTGGATATTAAAGGGGTTCAACTATTTGTAAGCTCCCTTGACACTGAATCAACCATGCTTGTGACTCTGCCATTGCGTACAGTCTGACCAGTATTGTCTCCTATGAATTGTTCCAGAATTCTGTAAAATTCTACAACTCTCTGGATCTCCCAAATCATTAAAAGGCCTTCTAAAGCTCAGATTCCATCATTGGTTTGACCAAACCTCTACTACAGTAGCCCTCTGCTATTGGTCGAGTATGAAAACATCCAGAAAACAGTTCTTAAAAAAACTTGTTCCAGCCAACTATCTTCCCAAAATGAGACGTTTGTACAATTACAATTTTTTTTTTTGAGAAGGTAACGGACAATTTCCAACTTTAATTTTGCAGTTCACTCTAAGATTTCGCCTTAGATTCCTTAGGGTTCTGTAAAGGTTGGTTCCATAAGTGTTGGTCACCATGCAAGTTGACCAGTGAGCTTCCATTTCATATTTTGCTGGAATTGCCTCCTTATACAATGTTTATTCATTTGATGCTAGCCTCCAAAGCCATTTCATCAGTAGACATTGATTTTGAGTCTTCAAGTTTCTCACCCCTAAACCTCCAGCTTGTTTGCTCCCAATCAAGGCTTTCCACTTTACCAGCGGAAAGTTTTCATCTCATTGTTACCTTCCCAAAGGATGTTTCTTCTTAGAGCATCCAGTCTATCAATTACTCCATCAGGAATAGGGAAAAGGGACATCATATGAATAGACATAGAATTCAAGACACTATTAATAAGTGTGAGTCTTCCCCCTATAGAAAGATATTGACTCTTCCAATTCACCAATCTTCTTTCACACTTTTCTACCATTCCATTCAAAATACCTATAGACCTGGTTTTAGCTCCAAAAGCCATCCCCAAACAAGTAGTAGGGAGGTCACCAATTCTTCCACCAAGGGTCCTTGCAGAGAGGATGGGTCAGGGACTACATTAACTGGATATAAGCTTTTATTCAAATTTATATGAAGTCCTGATATAGCTTCAAAGAGATTAAAAATGGAATACACAAAATAGACCCAATGTAAAATTATTTAATTAAATTGGACCCAACTCAAATGGTCCCATGGCACAAACTATTTACTCTTTAATCCCACTTTTCTCTTTTTTTTATTTCGCCCATGACATTAGAATAATGGCAGCATGACTGCTATAAAATAATCCTCTGTGATACGCTGACGGTATATATATACCATACAGTATCATATAAGATGAGCTTAATCCTTCGTGATTCTGGTGGTATATTGATACCATATCGATATCATATAAGACTGGAGCTTAATTCTCTGTGATATATCATTGGTATATTGATAACCTATGGTATCATATAGTTTTAGGCTATTCTTTTAAGAAATAGAACACAATTAAGAGAAAATTATTAAAGTCACAAACTTATTTATTAAACACTAAATTAGTAGTAAATATATTCTTGTGATACTCGATGGTATCATATAGGATTAAACATAATTCTCTATGATACTCTATTGGTATATTGAGACCCTATCGATATTATATAATTTTGGGCCCTTTTTTAAATAAATAAAAAAATTAAGAGAAAATTATTAAAGCCACAAACTTATTTATTAAATTCGAAATTGTAGAAAATATATTTTGTCACACTCTATTGATATATTGATACCATATCAGTATCATATAGGACTGAGCTTATATTGATAACCTATTGGTATATCATATTAGGTGCGCGCTGATGTTAGCAAGACGTCAGTGTGCAAATTCTAATAGTAGGGGAACATAAATTTAAGGGAGTATATGAATGTAAATAGTTTGTTTCAAAAGGGCATAAGTTAGTTTTCCCATTAGAAATCACCCTCAACATCCTGAGTTGTTCTCAGTTGGCATCACAGAAGATGAGGGTATCATCTACATATTGTAAATGGGTATCTCTAGTTCACATCCCACTCTATTTGATACTCTGAATCTATTTAGCCATGAGTTCTCCCAAGTGGTTTTCAGCATATCACTTGGTCTTTTCACTGCAATGATGAATAGAAAAGGTGACAAAAGGGTCACCTTGCCTTAGGCCTCTTTGAGCTGAGAAGAAGCTTGTAGGAGAACCATTGATTAAGACTGAATATTTTAGAGTCTGAATGTAGAACTTCATCCATCTTAGCCATCTTCCACTAGAACCTCTTTCTAAAGAGTTCCCCATAAAATTGCCAATTCAGATGATCGTATACCTTCTGGGAGAATTCCTGGAGTGTTGCTTTTGGTTCTAGAGTTCACACACTCATCTGCCATGAGGATAGCATCTATTACCTGCCTACCTTTAATGAAAGTCAACTGTTGAGTGTTCACTAGTTTATGCATCACCTTTTTGAGCCTCTAAGTAGCTTAGATGTAATCTTATACACACTACAAATTAGGCTAATTGGTCTGAAGTCAATAAGCTCCTTTACACCTACCTTTTTGGGAAACAAGCCAGATAAGTTGAGTTAAAGCTTTTCTCAAAAAACATCTCTCATGGGAGTTCTTAACATTAATCACATCCATTCCTATGACTTCCCAATAGTAAGTATAGAAAGCCATGGTATACCCATCAAGTCCTAGTGCTTTGTCTCCGGCAAAAAGCTTTATACTCTCCCATATCTCTTGATCCTCGAATTCCTTTTGAAGAATGAGATTATCTTCTTCAGAAAATGTGTCCTCTCCTGCAACTACCTGAAAGTCTCCAAGTCTCAGTTTCAGTGTATAATTCCTGGTAGAAATCCACTGTTGCTTTCATTATAACTTTTGAGCTCTTGACAACTTTCTCATTCACCTTTAACTCCTCAATAGAATTATACCTTTTGTGCACATTGGCAATTCTACAGAAGAATTTGATATTATTGTCACCTAGCTTCAGCCAGCTCACTCTTGATCTTTGCCTCCATTATATCTGTCATATTTTGCAATGTTCTCAAACTCCAGGAGAAGTTCTCCTCCACACTGAGGACTCTCTGCTCCTGTGTTTCCTCATGTTCAGCGAGTTGATTGAGTATACTCCCTTCACATGTTTTGGAAGTTCACTACTTCTTGACCCTTTCCAAGAAACCCTCTGCATGTAACTACCAGGTTTCGAATTTGGAATAAGATTTCACAGGCTCCCAGTTCCGACATTGCAACGTGATTCGGAGAGTGATCAGATGCTACTTTCTGTATAACTGATTGTTTAATGTTCTTGAAGCATTCATCCCATTCATTAGACACTAGAAATCTGTCTAATCTAGCAGCAATATTATGTCACTCCTCTTTTCTCCAATTATATTTTCCACCTACTAGCTGAGGATCTAACCGATTCAGGTCCATAATGAATTCAGAAAGATCATTCATTGTTTTTTATATTCTGAAGCAGTTTTTTTTCTCTGAAGGGTATCTAACTATGTTGAAATCTCCACACACCACCCAAGGACCATTGATCCAACCTCCCTCCATACTTCTTCGATTTCTTCTCTATTATTAGGAGCGCCGGTAAGAAACCAGGTAAGATCTTGATTCTTGCCTGTGAACTGGCAAGATAAAGAATAGGCTCCTATACTCCTGATGACTCAATTCCAAACTTTTCCATCCCATAAAATAAAAATGCCCCCTCTAGTCCCACTAGCTTCAAGTTGACAAAATTTTACTCCTTTATTGGCCCACAAGTCTTTTACAATGTTACTAATATCCCCCTCAATCTTAGTTTCTTGAAAGCAATACACATTTGCTTTCCATCTATGAATTAGATTCATAATAACACACCACTTGTTTGCTTGGTTAAGGCCTCTCACATTCCATGAATGTGCAATGGACACAAAAAATCTATCATGGCCTCTATACCATTTGCAATGGCCATGTTACACACACACACACAAAAAAAAAAAAAAAAAAAAAAAAAAAAAAAAAAAAAAAAAAAAAAGAGTAAGGAGATGCATTTGTGATTTATAATAGTCACAAACTAAAACTACCTCTAAAAAATTTGTGCATTTCTATACTCCATATAGTCCACCATAATTTAAACATATATTTTGTATTCTATTTTTAGATATTTGAATTATGTTTAGCCAAATCCAAAGACCCATACCCATACCTGAATTTGTACCCTCGAATCTTAAAATTTAGATCATGAAGGATCCGACCTGTAGATCCGCACCTATATTGGACACCCGCAGCTGAATCCGAGCAACTTAGGTGTTTAGTGAATTGCGAAGGGGGAACAAAGAAGGGAAGGGGAAGGAAATACCAGTCATTCTCTATATGAAAGTTTAAACCATTAGCTGGCAAATTACAGGCTTGAAAAATAGTCTAAAAAGAACTATCAAGTCTAATAAATAAATGGAAACCACATGTTTTGTGCCAAGATAGAAGAATGGATGAATTACTTTCAAGACAAATATGGACCAACAGGTTGGCTAGTAGGAAAACTCAAGGCCAGTGGCACTAGGGGTGGAATTATAAAACTATGGGACAAGGGGCATTGGTCCGAAGTTAAGATACAGAAGGAGCACACTCAATATCTTCACCAACCTCCTCAATGGGAACATATACATGTAACTCATAAAATGCTACCACTCTCTGGCTAATATGCTACCAATGATGCTGGCTGTTTGCAACCAGTCCCCGGCTACAAATTAGCATCAGTTCTTCAGTATTCACTAAGAAATTCCTAATGTAAAAAAGCATGGCATAATACTGGCATAAAATGTAGAACTAAAAAAGAATATTTTCACACTGTAAAATACCCATCCTTACTCTTCTTCCATCTTTTCTAGTTCCAGGTTGGGGCTTGAATGAAAACTTGATAAGCTAAAGATGACTGGAAACAAAAAGACCCAGAAACAAAGAAGGGACAGATACCTGGAAAAACAAGTTTCTGTGGTAACTCTCAGTTGGTGGCATAAGAGCATCCACATAGACAAGTTGATCAAGTCTCCAAACTCGTAGGTAGTTACAAAGTTCCGACAAATCTTCAAGCGCCTTCCGCGTGGTTTTATCTGCATTAGTTAACCCAAAAATAAGTCTCTTTATGCAACTAAAAGAAGTGGTAAATATGGCAACGAATGATAATGTACCGGGAGAAAGAGCTCCCCTTAATCGAGGAAGAGCCTGGTCTGCAAATCCACAGAACCTCAACCCCACAGTTTGTAATCTATTTACAGCAGTTTCTGCAAGATTAAGTTCCTGAAAATACAAAGATTGGGGATCAGTATTCCAATCAAAGATCCAAATAAATTTCCAGTATGTATAAAATCCCCAGGAACTTGCTCATTCACCCGAGAATAAAGACGAGATTTACGTGATTTTTCCTTTAGTTAGCGGCAGCCTATGAATAAGGAGTGTAAGTTGTTTGGAAATTATTTACTTGAATAACGCTTTACTTCATGAATAAGACCTTATGAACTGATCTCTCTCTCTTTATACACACACACACACACACACACATGTATCTTTTTTGTCTTATTATTCCAACATTTCTCCATTCCTCTCCGCTTGACCCTTCCATCTTCTGGTGCTACATTACAAAAGTTATCAAATGCACGCGTAAGTCCTAAATCAAGGCTCAAAATGTGTTGAGTGCATAGCCTCGCTTAATGTGTGCTTCAGTATCGTCATCAAGGTTCTAAGGTATATTTTTCCTAGCCAACGAGCCTCTTCTGAAGAGGCAACACTTGAGAATTGATGCTTCACTTCATTGTACATTTTTTCTCAATTTTTGTTCATATATTTATTCTTGCTTATAATTATTAGTCTTGGACGAAACTTATATATTTACATCTTCTCCCTTTATGCCTTTCATCATTAAAGCCCACAATTTATTCTGCACTTAAAGCCCCAATGGACCTTAGAGCTCTTTTGCACTTTTTGCTCTAGATAATAATAATGCATCTTGAGGGTTCATTATATCTACTTGATATATACGAATGATTTTTACTAATAGGTCCTCAACACAACTCATAAGAGCAGGCTGATTCTTCCTTAGGACCAAGCACCTAAAAATACATTGAAGGTAGGTGGGCGAAAGACCAACCCAAGGTCTTTATGTATTAAAAACAATGTTAAGTTGTATAGTTCCACTTTGATTGAGAGTTTGAGTTGCCACAGAGGTAAAAGCTTCATATATCTTATAAGATCTTTAACAGATTTTTAGCATTAGACCATAGTGGCAGAAACCTATGAATTAATATGGATCAAACAATTTTCAGAGACCTGAAACTTCGAAAGATTGGATGGACCTTGTGTGCAATTATCAAATTGCACTTCATACTACACCGAATCTGGCGTCACATGAAGTTCCACACTAATAAAAATCAATTTTTATTAATAAATTGATTGGCATTTTTCTCATAAGTAGATACTGTCATGAAATATATCATGAAGTTCATAAAGTCATATAATCATTTCATACATATATTCATCAAATTACTTATTAGTCCTTCAACTAGATATATATGTAACAAGTTCGCTACGTACATTTCATATGTGCACCATTACTGTACTCCTATTTTAATACATGTGTATCACTATTTAAGCTCGTTGAATACAGCAGTGTAGCACGCATGCAGCCCAGAACACCTAACAACATAGCATACTATAGGCACATCATAAAATAAACCAATAGCTTGAAGGAATAATCAAACGATGGATTCACTTATTCTTTCCCATGTATCTCATTTCTCAAAAAAGTAATGCCTAAAGCACAAAGAGTTCCAGCATCTATAACAAAGCAGTGCTCTGTGACAATATTAATCACTTGTAAGTTCACATTAAGAAACTTAACTCAGACCTGACGAAGTTGTCGCCTGATGACCACCCATTTCGTCTTTCTTTCAGAAGATTGAGGGCGCAAAGAACCCAAAAGGGAAAGAAGCTTCAAAATGGGAACAAGAGATCAATACATGCTCCAAAATGAGTTTATAGACACAATAACTACAAAACTTGATATAGCACTTCGATTCAATACCTCTGCAACTTTTTGTCTGTGTTCTGGTCTGATTCCCGCCCAAGTCCAAATTGCATCCAAAAGATCCGCATGATTCAAATGAATATCACATGATTCAGGTTGAAAGTAATGAAGGATAATGTCCATAGTGGCCTGTCATTAAAAGGAAACTAAGTAGAATACAGGATGCACTTGTATTACAAACCTAGCTAGAATGAAGTGCAGGATAAGGGCAGATCAGAGAGAGTAAAGGATCTACAAAGCATTGACCCTAGTGATTTAATGTAACAATATCAACCATGAAAATGTAGGAAATATCATTACGGTGTATCTCTTGTCGGAATTTGGATTCTTTGTCATCAGAAAAAATGAATCTTCCAAGGCTTGGAAATGAGTAGGGAGAAATTGGTCACGTTTCACAAGATTGAGACAAACAGCACAGATGCCAAGACGGATGTCTTACCTTAATTATCTCTGCTTCAGTTAGAGCCGTTTCCCCTCCGATAATATCAAAATCACCCTACAGGTAAGTTAATACAACAATAAAACTTATGAACTAATATATCAGCATTTACCTATTCTGTCAAAGGGAACTGCTGAACAAAGTAAAAACCTGCAGATATCGGTTTGGGGGTGAATGACCAATCGCTCGCCTGTATACGAATGCTATTTCATAGCGTTTAAGGAATGATCTCTGAGGAGGATGAATATTTAAAATATGTAAGTAGATGCTTAACTTTACCCACAAAAGATATTCTAAATTCCCATTATTCTTTTCAAATTTGATGTCCAATATGGCCACGTTGATGGCAACAAAACAATTTCCATATCAGAAAAAGCAATCCCTCCATCAGGAACTGAGGTTCTTTTCCTTGGCACCTGTATGATGATAAAAGTTGAAGATGTGCACCGCTTATTGTTAACCAAGGGACACTTGGGGCATATTAATAACTTTCTCTTATTTAAAGATTAAGCTTGGACTCGGGTGCGTGTGTCCGATAGGAGTGTAGATCGAGAGGTCGGATCCTTCATGATCTAATTTTTAAGATTCAGGGATACGGATCCATAAATAGATATGGGTGCAACGATTTGCCTAAATATAACTAAAAGTCATATTGGCCTAAATTATGAGATATTACGTGGAGAACTTGAGGATAATCTTGGAAGGGAATAAAGAAAACAGAGTGACATAGAAATTTTCATAAAAAGTATTTCATTTTCTTCAATTTCACCTTAATTTTGGTATTGATTACAAAAATCATTAAAGCTGTCCGAACTTTCACCATTGATTTTGGTAAAAAGTACCCGAGACCGGTGGACCAAATCGAACACAGACAAACAACCACACCCACACCCACGTCGTGGGGTGCGGCACCAAAATTGAAGAGTCCAAGCAACATAGGAAATAACTGCATAAGTGTACCAACAATGACTAAACCTTGATCCCAACTAGCTGATTCCACATGTGGCTACTTTGCTTCTAAAAGTATTTGAGAATTTAACAGAAAAGATAAGAAAAGAAAATGCTTCCACAATTTCTAAGAGAAAAGCACAAAAGCAAAAGAAGTAACAACTATAGAATACAATTGTATAAATCATGAAATTGTCAATGAGCTGATGAGGTACCCGATTGGCAATGATCCATTTCACTAAAGGCAGTCGAAGTTCATGGCAAAGCTCCACCATGTCTCCTCCATGAGTCAAAAGCTTAACAACGTTCCTTTCTCGACCGAACCAGCAGAAAGAAATTTAGAAAAAGAGACACAAATGCTAACCTAAAGAATTAAATAGATAGAGAAGGGTAAAATTGTACTCCCTCTATCCCATTTTATGTGGCACCCCTTCCTTTTTAGTCCATCCCAAAAAGAATGTCACCTTACTCTAATCAGAAAAAATTTAACTTTAAATTTCTTTTTTATCCTCAATGAAACAATTCTTAGCCACACAAATATCTAAGAATTGTTTTAGACCATAAGTTTTAAAAGTCTTCCTTTTTCCCTTAAACACCATGCCAAGTCAAATGGTGCCACATAAAATAGGATAGAAGGAGTACTAAGTTAATAAGGAAAACAGTGAAATGGACACCTATTTGGCCACGAACATTCACCCAGCATTCGCACAGGTATAATCTCCAAATGCTTTGCACAATGTCGTCTGAAGACTTCTGTGGCAACCTCGATGACACGATCACGACTCTCGGTCTGTAAATCAGTGAACAGAATACATGAGGTATCCCTTCCAGCCAACTTCGAATTTTCAAGATTTGCGTTATGGCCTTTTGTGTTTAAGGTGTCTTCACTGAAAATGGCATTTACAATTTTATCATAAACACCAGTGTCATCTGAAGTGTGAATTGTCCTAAGAATATCTGCAAGTAGAGGAAAAGAAACTTACGCAAAGAAGAAAGCAACACTACTAAACAAAATAGAGTTTAACCTAATTCATGGTCTATAAAAAAATAATTATGGATCAATCTTGAAAGAAAAAGGAAAGAGTGAAAGCTGAAAATACAGGAAACCTAGACTTCATCCAAATATACGATATACTCATAATACTAACTTAATTTATACCGTCTGAAGTTATCATTGTCTATCATCACCCCATTATGCCATTCAGTTTGTATCATCTTTGTCCTCCGTCTCCATTCCCATCAATGGAATCACTTTTTCCGAGAACTTACAAAACATCCAAGTCATACAAGTAAAGAGGTCTATTTATTTTTAAGGGTAAAAAACAAGGGATTGGATTGATGATAAAATAGAATCCTGGGTCGCGAACAATAATTCAATTGAGGATGAAGAATCCATACCTAAATATACCAATGAAGCACTTTCTCATCCTAGATAACAACAGCATATGACGGACGAGATATCTTCTCTATATGTGACTGGTGCTTGAGAGTTTATTCCTATTCTTTCATGTAAATCTATTGTCAGTTACATTTGGATTTATGCAGTCATAGTTGGTCTGAAAGGTCAAGTTTCGGCTTATCGCCAAAGTGTAAACTCAGATATTCAGGCTTGATTACAGAGATACTTCTCTCTCGTGGATAAAATAGCATATGTGCGTCTTTTTCTATCCATGGTCGTTGTCCGTCATTTGCTTCTTTTTGACATTGAGAATGATTTTCTCCAGTCACGTTGAGATGAAGTTAATATGGAGCAACCACCAAGTTTGGCTTCTTAGAGAAAGTCAACCAGCCTTTTATGTTGTCTGATTAAAAAACAGTATTCTCGAGCCTGGTTTGGGAAGTTCACGATAGTAATTTGGGAGTTAACATGACTCCTTGTGATGCTGATCACTCTATGTTTTATTAGCATTCTACTCTAAAATTGTGTATTTATTTGGTTGTTTATATTGATGATATTGTTATCACTGACAACAATTAGGATAGTATCATTACTTTGAAGTGACATCTTTTTCAACACTTCTAGACTAAACATCTAAGCAAACTCAAGTATTTTGTCCAAATCAGGCAATGTTATTTCACAACGGAAGTGTGTGTTAGAAAAATATCTTGAGGAGACATGAATGATGGGATGTAGACCAATCAACACTTCTATGGATCGAAAGGCTAACCTCTTACTAGAATGGGGAAGCACTTAATGATTCCATAAGATATAGGAAACTAGTAGGTAAGATAAATTATCTCAAAGTGCCTAGACCTAACATTTCTTCTCACGTGAGTGTCGTAAGTAATTTTATAGATTCTTCTTGTTAAGGTCATTGGATGCAGTTGTCCACATCCTACAATATATAAAGTGAGCTCCATGAAAGGACTACTCTTAGAGGGTCAAGGTCATGAGCAAATCATTTGATATATAGATATTATTGGGCAGCCCTTCTGATAGATGTTTTACATCTTGATACTGTGGTTTAGCAAGAGGTGATTTTATGTCATGGAAGAATAAGAATTAGAATGTGGCTGCTTGATCTAGTGGGCAAGTAGAATATCAAGCAATGGTTATAGTAACTTGTAAGCAAGTCTCGATCAAACAGTTGCTCAGAGAATTGAAATTTGAGGCAAATGGTCAGATGGAACTTATGTGTAATAATTAAGCAGCTTTTCATATTACGTCAAATTCTCTCCAAATTTGACCTGTAAATTGACCAGGGATTCAAGTATTTAATTTTATGAAGTAAAAGTGGTTCTTACCTTTAAACCTGTCGAGGTACTTTATTGCATGTAAATGAAATATGAAACCAATATCCTCTCAGGCGATAGTACTAAAAAATTGTGAAGTCAAATGATCAGCTGATAAATATTTTCATCAAGTTCCTCACTAATCCTCATTTAGTTACATCTTTAACAAGCTTGGTATATATGACTTACATGGATCGACCTGAGAGGGTGTATTAGAAAAATGATGTATATATTGTCCTATAAGGAAAATGATTATGTATATAGTATCCCACAAGGATTAATATGTATTATGTAAAATATAACTATATATAGAGTTCAGTGTAATAATGTAGATTCACATCTATTTTGAGAAAGAATGTAGATACACATCTTAGTAATTTTTCCCCATGTCTTACACAGTGTATATGGCGTGTGCTAGGCCTTGTGCAGATGGGAGGAATGGAGAGATAAGGTGAAAGAAAATTGGGAATTTTGATTAAGTGAAAAAATGGCGATGCGTCATAGAAACTCCAAGGTGACATTGAAAAAATGGCGATGCATCATAGAAACTCCGAGGTGATATTGAAAAAATGGCGATGCGTCATAGAAACACTGAGGTGACATTGATGTGTCATCTACATCAGCATATTCTAGAAACACGTTATGTTCAAGAGGTTAAAGAGAATAATTTTGTCTAGTTTTGTCATTTGAATGCATCCCTGAGGAGTAGGGGCACCGGAATGACAGCGGAACAAGTAGAAGTGTCTATTATTCAAAATACATAAAACTGCCCACAAAGCGTAACTGGTCATGCATTATCCTAGTAGATTTGCATGCCAAGTCTCAAACAGATTGAATAGTAGAACACACATGTAGATATATAATAAGCGAATAGGACTTGATCGATAGAACTAATAATATCATTTTGGTGTTCCCCTTTTGTTGTTCATGTGTTATTTAAGCAGTGTAAAAATATTTGACATCACCCATTTTTTAGCTGTGTGATTAGTCTGTCAAAAATTAGATTAATTTCTGGTCTTCCGAAACACTCATTGTAATACCTCGCAAGTTGGAAGTTGGAGCAAGGAAGAAAATGCAGAAAAAGAATTTTGGATGTAGGTTCTACGAGCTGATCGACGACTCGTAGATGAAACCACAGGTCGTAGAAAGACAGCCGCATGTGGCCTCAAAACTTGGGAAAAATTTGAGAAAAAACTGACGAAACCACGAGAGGGAACGACGGATCATAGAAGGAACTACAGCTCGTAAAGTGAGGCCGTCAAAGGGGAGGTCAGATTTTGGGAAAAGATAGGTGTCAGTACTTAGCTTACAAACTAGCAGGCAACAATTGGGCAAGTTTTGAAGCATCCGGGCAGATGTACGAAGGACATTTATGAGCCATAAATCTATTTACGAGTCATGGTCTTGGCTCGTCATTTTGGTCCAGTATTGAGGAGCCTCAGTACTTGATCCACGAGGGTCATCTGCGGGCCATAAAAGACAGAATGAGCCCATAGATGAGATCCTGAGAGGGTATTTTAGACCCAAACTCCACAAAACTAGTTGTACGGCCCGTAAGTGGGTCTAAGCTCCTGTCAAGAAATTTTTATTTGAGGGTATTTTTGTCTTTCCTACTCTCTTATCCCTCTAAACTATGTCGTTTTGACCCTATATCTACTCCACAACTGTTTTTTTATTCATTAAGAATTCACCCATTCTAAGTTATTCACCCAAATTCCCTAATCCTAAGGATCACTTTCTTCTCCAAAATTCTCTCAACCTCAAAGGAGGTCAAGCTAGGATTCCTGCAGATTCCTCCATCAAATTCCAGATTCCAAGTTAGATTACTACCTAAGATAAGTGGGTATTCATCCATGGGTCTCTTTCACCCATGGAGCCCAAAGAACTCTCCACTTTTATCAATTTCAATTGTGAAATTTATGGGTTTTCATGTTTCTTCATTCAATTGCATGAATTACGTCTTATATTATGATTATTGGTCTATTTATATATATTGATGTCAAATGCATGATTTTGATGATTTACAAGCAAATTCTCTACACTGCTATCTAGGGTTCATGAATTTCACTATGGGTTCTTTTAATTATGACTTTAATTGAGATTATCCTTCGTGATTTTGCATGATTTCATTGAACTGCATGTTTTAAAGATGATTTAAGATGAACCCATACAAGTTACCCTAGTTGATCATGAATGATAAAGGATTTCACTCAAATTTCATGAGAATGCTTAATTTATGGAAGTCCTTAAAGTATGAAATAAAAATGGTGAAAGAATTTAACTCACCTAATCATGGATTCAAGATGCAATAAAGACTATTCTCACATTGTTCAAAACACCACCGTTTAATGAGCTACTCTATTTAAGATGATGACTTAATGGTTCCAAGTTTATGATATGTTTTAGCAATTCGTGATTTCTATTTGGTTGGGATTTGACTTAGCACCTAGAGGGCTTGAGGTGGGGTTTGGTCCAGAAGATGAGAGGTTATCTTCCCAAGGGAATCCTAATGGCGACCTCTTGTCCAAAACTACGTGCCACCATAGGTTTGCCTTATAGGCTTAGCTAGTGGATCCACATATAGCTCATGATGTTAAAGGTTCTCTCGGAGTCTACCCTAGCAAAGTAGCCTCTCTTCTCGATGTGGGAGTTACATCGGATTCCATGTTATAGCTCATGTGGTCTTGATATTGGTTAAATTTTACTACCTTTTTGATGTATTGACCACATGTTTTACTTATGTTTTACCCTGTGCTTATTGATTTTGGTATTGCATCTCATGTCTCATATCTCATGTTACCTATGTTTACTTCATACATATTACTCACATACATAGTACATTCAAAGTACTAAGGCATACTTTCTTGCTTATATTGTATTATAATGTAACGGCGACATTCCATCTCATCCTACTCGTGGCTAGCTAACTTTGAAGTTATAATTGAAGACAATTGATGAGTCCTCATGTTTCGAGGGCAACCCTATCAAGTTTCTTTTGCTATCACTGGACCTTTTTGTTAGTTTGAAACTATCTCCTTTCTTTTGTTGAGGATGGGCTAGGAACATGTCCTAAGACCCCGCCTGTGTTTAGCAGAGGCATGTTGGATATAGAGCTATGTTGTCTTTCCACTTTGGATTATTGTTGCTTCTTCATGATAATTTGGTTGAGACTTATCTTCTACTTTATTCTAAGTTGTTAATGATGCTTCTTACCTTATGTATGATTAATGATATGCTAAGATGGCTTGGTTGGAGTACTACAGGGCTCCGATCACCATGTCACCTAGTGCCCAGCTTGGGTCGTGACACTCATACTTGTTGTCTTCATCACACCTACTTTACAGACAATCTCCAATCTTTTCTTTTGCTATCACTCCTTAGATCAGTGTCCTTACAAAAAGCAAGCTGAGGGCTACACCCTACAAAAGAACATTTTTTAGGTGTTGCTTATTTGATGCCGATTAAATATGCAACAATGGCACCATAGCATAATTCCTCTGTTGCTTTGTTTTATCTCATTTCAGAAGTCAACAGTGAAGTTATCTACTTAGAAGGAAGTCATGGGGAAGGAAATAAGAGATATAAGAAGATATCTGAACTACTCACTATCCAACATCTCATACTCCATTCGAGGAGGAAAGGCATTTTGAAGAAGTTCGACCGCTGATGGACGGATTGATGGATTTTGGGACATCAAGCGCCTTAACAAGGATGCCTGCTCTGGAAATTCAGCAGCCCAAGCAGGAGGAACCTCTCCTTTTTGTTTTAAATCAGAAAGAATGATATGCCGCTCCATTGCAGTGTCAAAAGGATGCCACAACTCAAAGAAAACAACTCCTAAGCTGTACATATCAGCCTGAGGACTATGGAGTCAGAAGAAAACAAGTATCCAAGCAGAACTTTTTGTTAAGATCAAGCAAAACTTGCTGAAAGTAGAAAATTCTGACCTTCTCATTGATCTTTGGCCACATTTGCTCTATTTCGGGTGCAGTATAGAAATAGGTACCAACTTGGCTAGTTCCATCAACAGAAACTCCTATCATTTCAGAAGCATCCACATCCTGGTCCAGCTGCTCTAGTTTCAAGAATTTGGCTGAAATTTCCAGGAGTAAATACACCATATGTTTCAATTCAGATTCCTTCAACCAAGCAAAATAGGACTACAAAGAATACAAGATTTTTGTAGGACACTAGAGAAAATCGCAGTAGAAACTGTAGATTGGTTGAACAGGGTAAAAGTAGTTGGCTTATTCAGGAATTACCAGAATATAAAGTAATATAGTTGAGACATGGTCAATTTGTCCAATACACAGAACATAAAGGACACCCTATATGCATGGCAAAAGATACCAGGACACTGTAGGAAAAATATAGTCCATGTACAGACATGGATTTTCGAATTGGTGGAAAAGTAGTGGTATCCTCAGAGATCGAAAGTAACTTTACATCCAATTATAATCTCATGTGAGAGCCTGTATTAAGTGCAAAACTCTAATGTCTTATATCCTAAACAAATTTCAGGCTTTCCTCTTGGGATCCGAGAATAAGCAAGCAGAATCAATTCTGGATACTTTCCACATTACTCACATGTCATGTTTGCATAAAAGGTTCTATCAGCACCTTTGGCTTCTTCAGCTTGGACAGTAAGAGTTTCACAAGGGATCAGCTCTTTTAAAGTCAATCTTAGATATGATTTTAAGAAAACTTTCTCAGAAATAATATGATCGTAAGAATATTACCTGGGCACCAATAAAACATGATAAGACATTATATTTCTTGTTGCTCAGCAATTAAAAAATATCCACTTAATCCTTGTATCAATCGCTTATTCTAATGAAAAGCTTTAGGGAATTCTTTTTGCTTCTTGATTAAAGTGAACAGATGCTTGAACATTGCAATATATATCATGAAGCAAAAGATAAATACCTTGGTGAAGCCAAAAGAGAATACTTTACAAGTTAAGAATATGAAGCAAATGCTTACCAAGACCAAAATCCCCAATTTTAATGTCGTTGCGAGCATCAAAAAATATATTATTAGGTGTCAAGTCCCGATGAATAATGCCTTGTCCATGGATATGTGCCAAGCCTTCTACAATTTGTCGGAACAAATGCCATGCAAGTTCCTTGTCTAAATGACTATATGATTCAAACATCTGACGGAGCGTCCTTAAAAAACACAAATGAAGTCGGTTATTTCTGGTTAGGACAAAAAGAATGACAGAAAGAGGAGAGAGAAAAATGCAAAGGTTATATCCCTTGTTTAGTAGGAGAAAACAAGGGAGAAAGAGAACTTATGGAAATCTATGACTCGAACATCTAATTGGACTTCAAATGGAAATCTAGACATAGATTTGGAACCATAGGGATTATGGATGACCAAATTTAAAATTGGTTTCGGAATTTGACTGGGTTAAGTAAGGGCTGACTTTAGATCAATGAAAAAATTATCGAATTGAATTCAATAGCATTTTTTCATACCATTGAGTATTCATTTTTTGGTAAAGAAAGCTAATAGTAGTATTATAAAATCTCCAGCAGAACACTATTACAGTTCAAAAAGCAAAACAAAAGTGATCCTTAAGCTTCTTACGAGGATTCAATAATGTCTAAAAAAATTCTGCTACTTCCAAAACTCGGGTAAGAACGGTGGGAACAGACTCAGAATATTTTCCTGTTGAGATGGGACTTCATCAAGGATGTGTGTTGAGCCCATTTCTTTTTGCGTTAGTAACCGATGAGCTGACACGGTCTATCTTGGGGGAGGTGTCATGGTGTGTGCTATTTGAAGATGATATAGTACTAATTGATGAGACTCAGGCTGAAGTTAAGGATAGATCGGAGGTTCAGAGACATACTTTGGAATCCAAAGGGTTCAAACTGAGCGGGACCAAGACAGAATACTTAGAGTGCAAATTCGGTATTGCGAGGAAGGAAGTAGACATTGAAGTGACGCTTGCCCTTCAACTTATTCCCAAGAGAGATAACTTTAAGAATCTTGGGTCCATCACCCAGAGTAGTGGCGACATCGACGATAATGTCACACAGCGTATTGGGGCATCATGGATGAAATGAAGGCTTGTTTTTGGAGTATTGTGTGACAAGAAAATACAACCTAAACCTAAAGGTAAGTTTTACAGAATGGCGGTTAGGTCGTCCTTGCTATATGGGGTGGAGAGCTGGCCAATCAAAACTCACATGTCCAGAAGATGCAAGTTGCGGAGATGAGGATGTTGAGATGAATGTGTGGACATACCAAGAGTGATAAGATTAGGAAAGAAACCATTCGAGAGAAGTTAGGGTGGCCCCTGTGGTTGACAAAATGAGGGAAGCAAGATTGCGATGGTTTGGACATATACAAAGAAGAAGTACTGATGCTCCTATAAGGAGGTATGAGAGGTTGGATTTAGGGGTTACGCGGAGGGGTAGAGATAGACCGAAGAAATATTGGGGGGGAAGGTGATCAAACAGGATATGGCAAAACTTCATCTTACCGAGGACATGACTTTAGATAGAAAGAAATGGAGGTCACGTATTAAGGTAGAAGGCTAATAGATTAGTAGGGGTAGGTTGATGTATGGCTTTGTGTTATAGTAGGTTAGTAGGATGAGTCTTATCTTTATATCTTGTATTGTCATTACTCAACGTTATATTTGTTACTTGTATCATCTTTACATACTATCATTTTGTTTTTCATTAATTGTTTTTCTTTTTTCTGTTCTTTTTCCTTTTTTTTCATATCTAGTATCTTCTGCTTATGGGGTTTAATATTATTGAAACGAGGGTCTTCCGGGAACAACCTCTCTATCTCTATGAGGTAGTGGTAATGTCCGCGTACATGTTCGGTGGGATTCCACCGTTGTTGTTGTTACTTTCATGATTTCTTCTTTACACCAAAACGAAAATAAAAGAAACAAGTCATCCCGACTTTCTAGATCAGGCTACTATTTTCTTCAAAACATCTTGAGTTCCTTTTTTCAGATTGTCCACCAAATACATGCAGGTACAATTTTCCACCATATTTTCTGCTTCCCAGTTCCTCCCATGTTGTTCCAACCAGACAGCAATTCTCCAATAGTCTTCGGGATAAGCCATATGCTCCCTTTCATACCTAAGAACAATCTCTATAGTTGATCCATGACTCTGTAGTGTAAAATAAACGGTGGCTATTCACTGCATCCTTTCCACATAGGTGACAATTTGAGCAAAGTTGTAAATGTCTCCTCCTCAAGTTATCTTGGGTTAAGTATGCATCTTTAACCTTCAGCCACAAGAAACAATCCACCTTATATGGTATTTTGACCTTCCAAATTTGCTTCCAAGGCCAGATGATCCGTTGTCCAGTGTCACTTAGAGCTACAAGGTTAGGCCTAAAAATACACATGTTTATGCAATTATCACCTCACATCTTGGGTTGTTAAGCCTAATAAATAGCAGCACATGAAAATCCACTTCTTTTGATGAATTTTAAAGATGACAGAAAAGTGGTACACCTCCCAATCTTAAAGACTACTTTTAGGACTAAACAGAGTGACAGGACTGTTATTCATCAGATTCTTGCACTCCCCCAAGTCCATGGTATGAGGTAGGAAAGATCTTGATAGATTAGTTGAAAGATTTATGGACAGCCTTTCTCTATCACGTTAGAAGCATATCCATGATGAACTATTTGGAGGAAGTTATGAACTCAAAAGACTGAATCTGAGCTCAGGAAGTATCTTAGGAAGCAAGAGTCGGTCCCTGAGGGGAACAAATAATAAAAAGGAAGTTTGATGTGAATGGAAGCCAGGTCCGTAATGTAGAAAAGATAAAGCACATCTCCTTCTGTCGCACAGAAGGGCTATTGATTGAAACTCTGTGGATTCATTTGGTAATCACTGTCTTACAAAGAAATTCTGCATCAAGGATGGTACCCTGCTAACATAGAAGAAGTCGGGGGCTGGAGGATTGAGAT
Organism: Solanum sejunctum; assembly: GCA_025642045.1. Classification (NCBI taxonomy): domain Eukaryota; kingdom Viridiplantae; phylum Streptophyta; class Magnoliopsida; order Solanales; family Solanaceae; genus Solanum; species Solanum sejunctum. The sequence continues at coordinate 14,675,003 of JAOTQJ010000007.1, read as the reverse complement.
TGACAAGACTAGGAAAACTTCTTTAGGTGAACACAGCATCACGCCTCTTTACATCCTAACTCTTCTCATTTACTTGATTGCTAGTTATCATGAAAAATTCAATTTTTCTGTATTTTTAGATGCATAGAGAATATATAGGTTTAGGGGCTTTATTTTGTTTTTGTTTTTTTTTTGTGGGGGCGCAAATGGGAGTCAGTTGTTTGCAGCATCTGATAGTTCTCTGGCTTTAAGATGTAACTTTTTTTTTCTTTCCCAGATTTGTTTGTAGCATTTGTGCCTTCTCTGGCTTTAAGCTGCAACTTATTTCTATTTTCCCAGATTTGCTATGATACTACGAGCATAACACTTGTGAGACCAACTTTATCTTCTTTATACAAAACAGACCTCTAGAGGTTGAACGTACGTACTATAGGCAAAAAAAGGCAGAGCTTAATTAAATGAGGAAGTGACTTGCTCTATCCATGAAACACTAAGAACCCCAGAGAGAGGATAAGAAAGGGCAGGAAGCATAATTAAATCATGCAAATGGAGGACAAGCAACAGCATCTAATTTAAAGAAAATAAGAGAGAGGAGGCAATGAGTACTGGAAGATTATATGAAATCCAAACGAAAAACAAATGAGTTGAAGGACCAAGGAAAATTATGAAGTGAAAAGGGTACGCGTAGACTCTCTCAGTTATTTCTCCCTTTAAGAAGGGTAGGCTCTCGATTCTCATCCCCTTTAACTTTTTAGGGGTGACTTTTGAGATAAGTGACTTTTCCTTTGAAATATAAAGAAGGTGGGGGAGGGAATGCAGAAAATCCAACAGATAAGAAAGGAAAGAAAAAACCTTGGGCAGTATTCCATTTGGATATATAGGTAAGTTGACTCAAGCTTATTCTCCTGTCCAAGGTGGTCCGACATACTTCCATCCACATAGGTGAAACTAGAACTCACTCGTGTTCTGGAACTACAGCTGGAATCATCACAGGAGACAGTGACGCCTGTTTCAAACCATGCCTGAAATTGTTGAGTATTGGATCATTTAAACATCATAAACAAAGGGGAACTGTTGAACTCTGTTAGAGTGGGTTACAGTACCACATTGGATGGGGAATGAACCAGAGGTTTGCTTATATGGACTCAGACAATCCTCTCCTCATGAGCTAGCTTTTGGGTTTGAGCTAGACCCAAGTGCCATATCTTTACATGGTGTTAGAGCCAGGTCCTTCCCCGTTTGGACTCCCAATCCACATTCCAGTCAGGCCTGGACGTGAAGGGGGGTGTTAGAGAGGGTTACAGTCTCACCTTGATTGGGGAACGAACCGGTGGTTTGCTTATATGGACTTGGGCAATCTTCCCTTCATGAGCTAGCTTTTGGGGCTGAGTTAGGCCCAGGTGCCATATCTTTACAAATTCGAACAATGACTTTGAAATGCTCACACATGATGAATTCTTTTATATCACATACCTGGTAATAACGAACAATGTGTTGATGCTGCAACCGGGAAAGTGTGGCAACTTCCCTGAATAAATGAAAGAAAAACTTCTTGAAATAACACAATGTCAAGTATTTAGAGAAAAATAAAGATTTTGATGTTTGTATTCAGTAAAAGGAACTCTGCGACAAGCAGTTTCAACAGCAACGAATAAATACTGCCTATGGTCAACATGAAACATAAAAGAGGAGTACGTAAACGTGCAGACAGAAGAAGATAAAAAATAAGAACAAGAATCTTATCAGAAGGTAATGCGAATACTACCACATGCTTTTCCATGATCACAAAACCATCTCAGCAATAATCCGTTAGGAAATGGAAATGCATAAGAAAATCAGCATAGGGCTCAATGCTTATATTACACAAGTTATACACCAAGCAGCAGAAACACTTTTTCTTTTTTACCCTCACATAGCAAGTCACAGCCAAAGTATCAAGTTTACAATGTATAGATTATGTAACCAACCTTGCTTTGCAAGTATAAGGGAAACAAATGAAAAATTGTTAGAACACTATATTGTACCTGTTAGAATAGGACTATGTCCTATTTTAACACTATCAAAGAAGAAAAGAAAGATATGGGAGAGAGAGTGTGTGTATGTGTGTGTATATGTGTAAACATGAAATTGAATATATAACCAAGATGGAAAAAGAAAATCAGCATAGCAGGAGCCACGTAGGTTATAGGAGTAACAACCCAGAAATGTTAAATGAGATAAGGCCACCTAGCTGCCAAGTACAAGCACTGCTGAGCTGCATAAGATCAAAAGAAATCTAATATAAAAGAAAACACAGATAGTCATGAAGTAAATGATAGACATCTATAAAGCTCAGTTGACCTAACTAAAACCAAGCATTGAGGGGTGAACCCAAACTGCTGATACCATCCTATCCATTCATGTGAGTGATAGCTAAGAATTGATATACTAACACTTGGAGCATACAAGCCTTTCACCTCCAGTCAGTTCTTTCAAAAACTTTCGTAATACTTTATTCAAATTATCTATTTGGAAAAGTTAATTATGATGTCAGATACAAAACATTTAATTAGTTTGTTATAATCCATTCAATTATAGTGGTAGGACTCAAATTTTTCGCATTTGTGAGAACGACTCACCGATTTATGTAATATTTTTATAGATTGACCATGCTAGTTGAATATTGAAAGTTTTGCATCAGGCTTTTATGCTCGGAAGAATTTGAGGTAACTGGAAATCGAACCCTCTAATTTTGTTCCCTTCAAAAATGCATATTTCCTAGTACTTGATGAAAAGCACAAAAATATTTTTTAAGTGTTTTGTGACCTTTTGCATGTGAGGACAAGCATGCACTTGCATTGTTAAGTTATGAAAATTATCAAATGATATATTGACTATGCAAATTACGTTCTTTGGACTACTTTATGTTTTTATGACGTTACTTGGATTTCGAAAGTGATTTTGACATATGTACACACTTTTATAAATAATTTAAGATGCTTATGTTTAAACGGAAGGCTTTATGCTAAATGAATGTTGGACGTCACAAAGCCTTATAAAATTATGCTCTTTTCAGGAGATACTATACACGTCTAAGTTATGTGTTCGCCTTCTGTTGAAGGATATTTTCATCCCTGAATCTGATATGGCTGTTATTTTGTTTTTACTGCTAAAAAATTGTAATATTTTCTTAACCTTGTTTAGTAATGAAAATTGCCCAAAGTTTTGTACTTATGGTTGAAGAAGTCTGGGAAGAACATCTGGCTGCCAATCCAATGTGCATATAACATCAGAACCTTTAAAGGACTATAAAAGATTTGAGTGCTTGGTCAAGACAGACATATGTGGATATGTATGAGCAGCCTAAGAAGCTGGAGAAACAGATTGCTGAATTGGAAATTGCTCTGATATCCAATAATTTCTTGGTCAAAGGGCTGCACTGGATGAGGCTAAGGCCAAATATATTCACTTCCTGAAGTTGCAGGACTTGGTCCTCAGACAGAAGGCTAAGGCAAGTTGGGAAGGATGGTGACAAAAAAGAAGGAAACAAATTGGGTGTGGAGTTCTGTTAATCCAGGTTTAGATCTTGGGAGTAGGTTGGATATTTAGAGGGATGTGGGTGGGTCATTTGATTTGAAATTTTGTTAAAGAACGGCATTTCTTACCAAATTCAATATATCAGGGGCAGTTTCGGGTTTTTTCCATTTTATTTCAAATTGTCAGTTTTTAGGGCATTTTAGGGCCAGAAAAATGACGGGCATTTTTGGTTCAATAGGTGAACAGAAGACATTTTTATACCAAAACCAACAGATCCGAGACAGTTTTGTCCCTTTTATGTTATTTAAAAAGCAGTTGTAAAGTAATTAATCAAAATATAATCAATTTGTATCACTCGAAGAATTGATTATCTACTAAAACAGCTTTTGTTCCTAAAATAAACAGCAGTTTTGTAAAATTAGGCTTTGGCCTAACTCACACCCCAAAAGCTAGTCAAAGGAAGGAAGATTGCCCAAGCCTTATAAGGAGTCTACCCATCTCATCAACCACCACTATGGAATTTTTGTCATTATTCAACACTCTATCCTTAGCCCCGTGCTTAGCATCTAGTGCGTGGGCAATATTAATTTAGGGGGCCTAACATAGGTGAGATGGTTCCTGCTATGATAGTATATCATGTAAAATTAGGTTTTAGACTTAACTCACACTCCAAAGCTAGCTCAAAGTGAGGAGGATTGTCCAAACCTTGTAAGGAGTCCACCCATCTCATTAACCACCACTGTGGGATTTTTGTCATTCTTCAACAAGTTCAACTATAATAATGACTTAATTAGAATTCCTGATCAAATCAGGTTAAAAAAAAAACTCAAAGAAACGTATGAACAACCAATTGCATCAGTAGAAAGGAATAAGCATGTAAACGAGCAATGACAATAACAAAGATGAAGCACAGGACTAACTTCCAGCACCAAGGTTTAACATGAATGCTATTTAGTTTTCTGCACAAAGAGTCTACTAATTTCTGCAGAACCAACATCAGATACAAACCTCACTATACGGTCATCTAAAGGCAGAATCTTGTCCTTTAATCGAATCTTCTTCATGGCATATTGCCTTCCATCAAGCTTATTCTTGCACAGCACAACATGACCAAACCCACCCTGACCTAGAATGTAAATAATGAGGAGAATATTTTATTCCAGCACAAATTCGCAAATGAAAGAATTGAATGGTTGTTACGCATTTCAAACCAAACAGCCTCAGAACTTTGAGTCTGCAACAATGCTGTGAAGAATATAGTTAACAAAATATGTTACCCCAAATTTGTCTCATTGCAGGCCACTGTCTTTTGGTCTGGTCTAAGCCTATCTCATTTGATATGATAATAAGTATGAAGTACCAAAAGGAACCTCATTTCCAAGTTTATTAAAAAAGATTACTGTTGCAGAGATAAAGCAGTCTTAGTGAAGCTAAACCAATCCTCAATATAAGGACGAAAGTGCTTCTAAATCAAGGAAAAACCAGACTACCAACATTCTGTTTGAGAATTACAAAAGAAACTGTACAACCCAGTCATATATCACCATTATATTGTTTACCATCAATAAAATGAGCCTATGCTACATATAATACCTTCTCAGTGTTACAATTTCTAAACTTCTGAAACTTAAACTCATAACAGCTGTTCTTTTTTCAACACATAAGCACCAGTCAATATACAAAAAGTAATTTATATGCATTTCCTAATTCCATTTTTTTTCTTTGGAGGTTCTGAAAAAGACAGGCTCACGTATAAACACGAGAAGTGTAGACTCCACAGAGAAAATTATAACAATAAACCCATATGAGGTCTCCTCACAATCCTTCAGTTACGGGTTGAGAAGATCACAAAAATAAATAAAACAATTTCACAAAAGAAGCATAATTGAGAAGCCCAACATTACACCCACCCAATTTGGTACACCTTTTCTTGAGTGATCCAAGGTATACATGCTAAAAGTATCAAATTGATAGTGTCGGGGCCAACTTTGATCATTAAATTAGAGAGTTTGAACACTTCTCCAACCTAACATTATTCTTCCATTATGAGCAAAGACCAAGGCGAGCCAAAGACAAAGCACGAATTATCATCATATCATCAGCATATCACACTAAAGTGGGAACATCCTAAGTCAAAAGTTAAATTACAAAAATATCTTTTCAAAGTTGAGTGACTACTTTGTCCTTTAGAGAAAAAAAAAATTACCCTCTCATAGACTAGGAATATCTTTTTCCTATTTTTTGTTTTGAAAGTTTTCCTCATTTATTTACAGTTTAGCTTATTTTAAAAATTCTAAATATCACATAATTAAAGGAGGAAGATGAAAAAACTTCTGTTTCCAATACTTGTCAAAAACTATTGATTTTTTAAGACCTTCAATAAAGGAGCATGCTGTACTTGAAATGTATAAAGGTAATTAATTGACAATGTATTCGTCAACTCTTTTGGCATTCACAAATAGATATTATGACACATTAATTTGCCAGTTATAGTTCCTTCTTCCAACACAAGATAGTAGTAATATATATACATGCACATAATCGGGTGAAGGTTGGGGAAGAAACGAAGAGAAAGTTCACGATTATTTCAATCAACTTCTAAATTACTAGATGGATCAATCATTGGATAATATTTTGTGAAAAAATTCTTTATTTCTTTTCAATTTTCTATTTATCAAATGAGTTGTATAGATGGTTTTGGATGTGTGCTTTCAGAAGGCATACTCATGCAATAAATTGATCCTGAGGATTAAGAAGAAATGGAGAGGGAAAGCGGATAGGTGTTGTTAGAATGGAATAGGTATGTACAATCCTACTTAGAATAGTAGTAGGAATAGGAATGATAAATAGTTTCCTACCTGGTAAAGGATTGTATTGTAGTGTCTATAAATAGGGACTAGGGTCTCTGTGTAATAATATAGAGACACAATTCAATAGTATTCTTCTAGTTTATTTCTCACATGGTAACAGAAACTTTATGATCTTGGTAGACAATCAAAGGGCTTAAGCTACCAACAGGCGGCTAGTACCTATATATGTCGTCTGCCTAGTCAATGGCTATGTTAACAAAAGTAGAATCAATGATATATATATACACACACACCTAGACCCCACTTGTGGGATTCCACTGGGTATGATGTTGCTGTA
>JAOTQJ010000007.1:14657713-14667928 GCA_025642045.1 Solanum sejunctum | reverse complement strand
CACATAGACGCACACACATATATATAAAGGAAGAATACTCAGTCGGACAGGTAACTAGGCGTCAATTTCTGGTGACTTTCAAGGGTTTTTGGTCAATCCCATATCCGCCAGTGTTTGTGTAGCATCGTGCCATCTTCTCGATGACTATTTTTCATATTCAATTTGGTAGCACAATACCATCTTTCCAATGATTACTTCCTTATTTGTGTTTGATCGTGCCATTATTCCAACCCTATTCATACAATTTTCTCTTTTTCAGCAGGGTCGTGCCGTTAATACTACCCTACTTATATAATTTCTATTTTCCAATAGGGTTATTCCATCATTCCGACCCTACCCATATAAGTCATGTCATCTTTTTGATCCTGCCCGTGTAATTTTATTTCTCAGATTATGACCACTTTCAACTATCAAATCTAATGCTCCGACACACGAGCATGTTCCGACCAATTTTCTTGGTGACTTTCTTGTTTAATATCGATTCATCTATTGATTCCAATACAATCCATATATGTTTATTCTAGATTTTGAGCACTTTTCGGCGATGCTTGCACTGTGAAGAAGTTTATATGAAGCAACAGCCTAATTTTGTTGCTCAAGGGGAGTTAGTAGCCTTGTATGTCGATCATGTAAGTCACTCTATGGTCTAAAAGAGTCTTCTCAAGCTTGGCGTGGAAAGTTCAACACTGTATTCAGGAATTTATAACCCTGTGTTTTATCGACATTATGCATCAAATTCGGTAGTTTATGAGAAAACTAAGCAAATTGAGATTGATTGTATTATTCATCAAATCCAGTATATCATGAGAAGACTAAGCACATTGAGATTGATTGTCAATTTTGTGAAATCGAATGATCAACTTGCAGATATCTCATCAAGCACCTAATCGACTCTCATATTAATTACATTTATAACAAGCTAGGTACATATAACGTGTATGCACTAGCTTAAGGGGGAATGTTAGAATAGGAATAATACAATCGTACTTACTTGGCAAGGATTGTATTGTAGCCATCTATAAATAGGGTCTCCGTGTAATAATGTAGAGATACAATTAAATGATATTCTTCTCCTTTATTTCTCACAGATGCAAAAAGAAAAATAAAGAGGTAGAACCTCCTCTGACTAGGAAAATCCTTCAGAAACAATTTGACCTTCTGAGAATAAACTGATGGTGATTATGATAGTATAACATGGAGAGATGAGAACCTCCATTAGAGGAATCGACATAGATATATGGTTGGACATATCTCTAATAGAAATAGTAGGCTCAGGACTTCAAACCTGCTTATCATATATTAAGAGTGAAGAAGTGATAAAAGCAAGAAAACTAAGAGGTAAAAAGTGTTATCATTACCCAATGTTTTTCTCTTACCTTACAATTTTTTATTAGTAAATTTTTGTGTTTTCATGCAAGTATGTTTGCTTAATGCTTTAGCAATCAGTAGTATGTTCATATGCTTCTAGCATTCTCTCATCCTTCTTGATACTTTCTGAATAATTTCAATTATCTGCTGCTATAGAAGGAGATTGAAGAGACAGACAGTGATACATGCAAAAAGGTTTTGTGGTATCATCTAACGGCTAAGTGTTGGTAGTGTAGCAAGATGTTCAAGCTATTTAAGTGTTGGCAAGTGAACTTGGATACAATGACCAAGGATGCTGGAGTGATGGCTAAGCAAACTTGGGCACAAGGCAAGGTAGTGGCATCAGCAAGGCAAGGCGGCGTGTTGCTTGATAGGACTAAGGCTTGGCAAGGCTGGGCAAGTGTGTTGGCTTGACAAGGCAAGGCTGTGGGACTTGACGATGGCAAGACAAGGCTGATTTATGTGTGGGCACAATGCTGGCAAGAAGTCAGAAATAAAACTAAGTGTTGGAAGGCAGCAGAAATATTCTAAGTGTTGGGCAAGGTGCAACTTCGCCTAGGGCATGGAAGGCATGTGCGTGGCACATGTGTGGCTTAGTTTAAATTTGAATTATGTACTAGCTGTTGGAATACGACGGTTGTAATGTTAGTTCATTTCAGATAGACTTTTCTAGTAGGGCCATGTGCCAGGCTTATGAGTTGTTGTAACTACCTTATCCTGTGTAACTGCCTTGTGCAGTCCTTTTATATGTGGGTAGAAATTCGTTTAAGGGTGGGAGAGTGTTCTGCGCCTTAGACAAATTTGTGAAGCCTTATTCCTTTGTATTGTGAGATCAATAAAAGGTTGGGAAGAGTTCAACGTTCTAAGCTGCCTAAAAATGAAAAAAGTCTTAAGTACTTAGACAGATAGTGTTGTGTGTTGTGGCTGAAGTTTGTGAGTGTTGCAGACTGATATATATATATATATATATATGTCAAGAAAAAGGAATTCTGTGGAGCAGGATTTCTTCCATTCTCGACCTAGGACTAGTACTCATCAATTTCAGGAAATTATTTATTTTAAAGCACTAATTCCAGATGGTTCATGTCATGTGCTACACCCTACTCCTACTGTGGACTTGCCTCCTTCTGGCCGACCGATTAAATTTCAAAAAGGTATACGATCCACTCGAAATGCTAACCCACATTGTACTTTCTTGATTTATTATCGTCTCACATCATCCTATTATGCATTTGTATCATCTTTGTCCTCTATTTCCATTCCTAAGACTACAGGTGAAGCACTTTCTCATTCTAGATGGAGGCAGGCTATGATTGATGAGATGTCTTCTTTACATACGATTGGTACTTGGGAATTTGTCTCCCTTCCAACAGGTAAATCTACTGATGGTTGCCATTACGTTTATGCAGTAAAAATTGGTACAGATGGTTAGGTTGATCGGCTTAAGGCTCGCCTTATTGCCAAAGGATCTACTCAAATATTTGGGCTAGATTTTAGTGATATTTTCGCTCCTGTGGCTCAAATAGCATCTGGCCAGTCTTCTTCTATAGGGCTGCCATTCGTCATTGGCCTCTTAATCAGTTGGACATTAAGAATGATCTTCTACATGGTGATCTTGTGAAAAAAGTCTATATAGAGCAACCACCTGGTTTTGTTGCTTAGAAGGAGTCTAGTAGCATTGTATGCCCATTGCGTAAGTCACTCTATGGTTTAAAATAGTCTCCTTGAGCCTGTTTTGGAAAGTTCAGCTCAGTAATTTAGGAGTTCAGCATGACTCATAATTGAGTTGATCACTCTGTATTTTATCGGCATTCTGCACCAAATCTTTGTATTTATTTAGATATTTATGTCGATGATATTGTTATCACTGGCATCATGATGGTATCTCTAGTTTGAAGCAACATCTCTTCAAGCATTTTTAGATTAAAGACCTTGGCAGACTAAAGGATTTTCTAAGTATTGAGGTTGCTCAATCTGGATCAGGTATTGTTTATTTCTCAATGCAAGTACGCCTTAGACATTCTTGAGGAGACAGGAATAAGGGAATGTAGACCCATTGACACTCCTATCGATTCGAATGTTGAACTCCTTCCAGGACAAGGGAAGCCACTCAATAATCCTGAAAGATATAGATGGCTGGTGGGAAAGTTAAATTATCTTACGATGACTAGACATGACATCTCTTTCCCTGTGAGTATTGTAAGTCAATTGATGACTTCCCTCTGTGATAGTCATTGGGATGCACTTGTTCGCATTCTATGATATATAAAGTCAGTTTCGGGAAAAAGGCTACTCTTTGAAGATCAAGGCCATAAGCATATCACGAGATATACAGATGCTGATTGGGCAGGATCACCCTCTGATAGACGTTCTACATATAAATATTATGTGTTAGTAGGAAGTGATTTGGTGTCATGGAAGAGTAAGAAACAGAATGTGGTTGCTCGCTCTAGTGCAGAAGCAGAATATTGATCAATGGTTGCAACCACTTATGAGCTTATTTGGATCAAACAGTTATTGAGGGAGCTAAAATTTGGCCAAATTGATCAAGTGGAACTTGTGTGTGATAATGAAGCGGCCCTTCATAATGCATCAAATCCAGTGTTTCATGAAAGGACTAAGCACGTTGAGATTGATTGTCACTTTCTCAGAGAAAAGATACTCTCAAGAGGTATTGTTACAAAATTTGCGAAGTCAAGTAATCAGCTTGCAGATATTTTCACTAAGTCCCTCAATAATCCTCGTATTCTAAGTTGCTCAGACTCGGGTGTGGGTGTCCAATACGGGTGCGAATCTAGAGGTTGTATCCTTCATGATCTGATTTTTAAGATTCAGGGATATGGATCATGTATGGATACGAGTGCGGGGATTCGCGTAAGAATAATCAAAATATCTAAAAATAGAGTGATAAACCTATATTATGAGATATTATGTGGAGAACTTAAAGAGAATCCTAGAAGAAGATTAAAGAAAAAGGCGTGACATACAAATATCTATATAAAAGGTATTCCATTTTCTTCAATTTTACCTTAGCTTTTGTATTAATCACAGAAATAATTAAAACCGTCCAACCTTTCCCCATCGATTTTGGTCAAAGTACCCGAAATCGGCTGACCAAATCGGACACGGATCTCACAGCCACACCCATGTCGTGTCGACACGGGTGCGGCACCAAAAGTGAATAGTCTGAGCAACTTACCTCGTATTAATTATGTCTGTAACAAGTTAGGTGCTTATGATTTGTATGCACCATCTTGAGGGGGAGTGTTAGAATAGGAATAGGAATATATAATCATATTTAGAACTGGCATAGAAATAGTACGTCCTTTCCTACTTGGTAAAGGATTATATTGTAGTATCTATAAATAAGGTCTCTATGTAATAATGTAGACGCACAATTCAATAATATTTTTCTTTAATATTCCTCACAATAACTAATATCTATGTAACTTCTAAAATTTTATAGTCATATAACGTCCATGCACAAGGCAGCATGCCCAGAGACTAGTTAAGTAATAAAAGTGTTGGCGAGTTGTTAGCTAGGATAGGATCAACAAACTGGTTTAACAATCTAACCTCTAAAACATTTCGTATCCTACTTGTAAGTTAGCATCACAATTCACTTGCCTATTTGGCATAACATGAGTTCCTAGTCTCCATACAACTTCTGTTACGTTTTCAGGGCAATTGGTTAATCTTCATATTTAAATAAACTACTCTAATGTCATTCTAGCAATAGGCTTCTCTCATATAAAATGCAATACAATACATTCTAGGAGTTTATCAGACATTTTTGTTATTAGACATCAATTGTAGAATGAGACTGATATATAATATGGGAAAAGATTCTGAAAAAAAAAAAATTACTCACCTAGGGGTTGGAGCTCCTCAAAGTCATTTAAATATCGAGAGTTTTGGGGAGGTGAAGAATTCTTCCCTTCAAACTCAGATGAAGCTTTCCAAAATTGTGACAGCTTTGATGACAGCTATTAAATTCATTTGTTGGAAATTATTATTACTGTCAATCATATGGGCGCACAACTGAGACAGAAAGAAGCCGCTCAAGAAAAGAACAATAAACCCTTACCTTATTTGCTTGAAAAACATTATCAAAAGTCCCATCAAAGATTGAAGGTTTGGTAGCCAGATCTTGTACACATTTGGAGATGATCTAAAATATAGTGTCATTTTCAGAGGCATCCACTTTTCTATCAGATTTAATTGTAGTAATGACCTAGTGATACAAAATGAAACGAGGAACAAAAAGTAAGCATGAGCTAAAAACAAAGAATTGGATTAAGATGATCATACACCAAGGTCAAAGAGCTCTGATGTTATTTCTGGCAGAGCATCAGATAGAGGTCCTTTAGGGCCACAGGCAAGCCGAAGCAAGTGTGCCTACAGAAGCAAAGTTTAGAACACCGTTATAGTTTATTTGGAAAGAGTTCATAAAAAGTCGAAGACAATTCAGGAAGAGAAGTTTAAACCGGGCTCTTTTCATAGTTTACCGACCCAAGAGCCAAATGGACTACCTATATTCCATTCTGTCCTGTTATCTTCTAAACAACCAGAAAATAACTAAAGATGCTTTAGTTCTGTTCCAGCTTTCACAAAATTCTCACCTGTATTACCAAAAAGTATGCTAAATAACTATCTAGAAGGAAGTACCAGAATGAGGTCTTTTTCTAGGGCGTTGGGTGAATGGTCAAGAACTAGAGATCCTGAGGCCACCAGTTCTGAAGATTCAGGTTCAGGCTCCCGCTGAGCATCACCACAGTCCGATAGATCCCTTTCCAGAAAAATATTCTATAAGAAAGTCAGATGTTAGGGGAAGATCCTTCAAGATTGAGCAATAGATCTAATCAGTGCCCACAAAAATAAAATAGCTAGAAATGGATAATAACATATTGGCATCAAAAGATTGTAAAAGGAAAAAAGACCAATGTCGCTGGTTTTAGCTGATTATGTTCAATCCTGCAAAAAACTATTTCGTCACTAATATGGATGAAGTTTTCCATTTCAAAAATGAAATTTCTTTTATAAATTTACCTTGCGCATGACATGGTCTTCGATTGATTCATCCATATAACTTTTACTCGAAGCACTACAACTTTTACTTTCACCTTCACTCTCTTCTTCAAGAGCATCTAATTTCATTTCAGCTTTACGTAAAGCTTCTTGCTTAGCTGCTTGATTCAATGCTGGCTTCATAATTTGGTCAATTTTCTTTGGCTGATTGTCATGTTCATGGATAAGACCTGCTGATACATGGGACTCCACCAAAGAGTCTATCGAACCATTATCATTTATCCCCAGGCTCCAGTGCCATGACTCACCTGAACCACTAAAAAGATCAACAAAGCCATATACAAATGGTCCACCAAAAGAACGGGTATCACCGGATGAAACTGTCGCATCCTTATATGTCAATTGACTGCTAATATCTGCAATCTGGCATGAAACCTAAAACAAATAAAATGCACTTGTTCAAATTCCAAGTATCTCTAGGATAATGTTATCAACCTTTTACGCATAATATATTTCCAACTACAATGGAGTTGCATCAATAGACCATCAGCTTATACAGCTAAAACAAACAAGAGAGAAGCTATTTGCTTCCCATGCTCCTCTGAGGGTAGTTATTAAAGCAATGCTGAAAGCAAGAAAGCTCACAATTCCGTGCATACGCTCCTGTGGAACAATTTCAGACAAGAATTCCTGAGCAGCTTCAACCAAAGTGTAGATCATTACACGCCCTTCCCGAGCATTGGAACTGGCCTGGATGGTTTAAAAGTTATCAGTCAGGTTCGTGCTGTCAAAGGTAAAACCATTAAGAAGCAGTCCACTCTATCAAGACTTTAACCACTATTCAAGTGTGAGCTTTAGTTAGCAACAGTGCAATAAAGAAAATTTTAAAGTATATATGTAATGCAAGAAAAAATTAACATCATTCATAAGGATTTCCTTAACAATTAATATATCATTTTGCCAATCATATCTAATATTTAGTACTGCTCTATTGAAGATAGAATGTATGGGCCATGCAACGCATGCCTTAGAATCTTCCCTACACTGAAACACAGCCTAAGAAAGGTGAAGCGCCAACCCTGAGCTTCATGGCTTAACTCTTAAGCACACCTCAAATGCGCCTTTGACAACACTGAATGAGATAACACAGAAGTTTTAGGCATTGACCAAGCAACTCGGTGCAATTAAAATAAAGGCTGTTTGAAAAACATGAGCATGCCAAATACTTCTTAGCAGCCAACATTACTGTTAGAATAGGAATGGGATTACATAGTCCTATTTAGAATTGGAATAGGAATAGTATGTTGTTTCCTAGTTGGATTTGGATTAGGTTGTAGCGTCTATAAATAGGGTCTTTATGTAGCAATGTAAACACACATGTAAATACACAATTCAATAATATTTTTCTCCATATTTCTCACATGGTATCAGAGCATCCGTGAGGAAAAAAAAATAGAAAAGCAGTGTCACTGTTCTGGTGATTGGTTCGTGTCTTCTTCGTTTCTGTGGGTGTTGTGCGAAAACCAACATCATCACTAGGCTCGAATAGTCCGGGCGACCCCAACCCAGCTAGACCCACCGGAAAACATCCCATCACGCGCCGCCGAAAGTGGCAGTTTTGCAGTGAGATTTTCTTCACGCGCCGGCACGTGAGGCTGTTTCTGGCAATATTTTTTGTCGATTCTTTTTCTAGCAGGGTCGCCTCTCCATTCCGAGGCTACCCGTGCAATTTTTTCCAAGATCCGATCGCCGGAATTAGGGTTCCTGCGACTGTTCAGTGTTTCCAGGCAGTTTTTCGGCCATTTTTTTTCCGACCAGTTTTCTTTTGGCTGCAACAGTTTGATTCTAGAGATGTCTTTTGGGATCGATATGTTTGGCTCCAAAAGTACAGTAATAGGAAGTCCTAATCCTATGATCACTTCAGAACCATTAATGGGTAGTTCCAACTACTTAGCATGGACTTCATCGGTTGAATTATGGTGCAAAGGTCAAGGTATTCACGATCACTTAACAACCAATGCTTCTGTGGTAGATGAAAAGAAAGAGGCTACTGAGGAATCTGCAACAACCAAAGCACAATGGGATAGGGTTGATGCTTAATTGTGTAGTCTCCTATGGCGTTCTATTGATTCCAAGTTGATGCCCCTGTTTTGCCCATTCCAGACAAGTTATTAAGTTTGGGAAAAGGCTCGTGCTTTATATACTAATGACATATCTCGATTTTATGATGTAGTATCTCGAATGACCAACTTAAAGAAACATGAATCTGATATGTCTACATACTTGGGACAAGTGCAAGCAGTCATGGAGGAATTTGAAACATTGATGCCAGTCACTGCGAACATCACAACACAACAAGAACACAGGCAGACATTGTTTTAAGTTCTTACACTTGTTGGACTTCCTGCTGATCATGATTCTGCGCGTGACCAGATCTTAGCTAGTCGTACTATCCCTACCATGGATGAATTATTCTCTCGTTTACTTCGTCTTGCTGCACCGCCCAGTACTAAAGTAGTTTCATCACCCACCATTGGCTCCTTTATTCTTGCATCTCAAACCATTGATAAACGAACATCTACTATGGAGAACCGCGAGGAGGATGTTGTTCTGGAAGATCTCGCTCTAAGTGTAGTTATTGTCACAAGGCTGGAGACACTTGTGACATATGTCATACTTTGCATGGTCCATCCCCCAATTATGATCCTATTGTTATAAAGGAATATACGAATCCCCTACGAAATCGAGCAACTAAGCAAACTATTGCTCAGCCTAATGTTTCTGTTGCTCTACCTGACCGATCACCCAATAATGTTCATATTGCTCAGGCCGAGTATGATGTGTTCCTTCAGTATCGACCAAGTAAGCAACTGTCTCCACAAGCAACATCGGTTTCTCAACCTACTGTTCCTGTTGCAGGTAATTCTTTTGCTTGTGTTTCACAGTCTAATACTCGTGGATTATGGATTCAGGAACTTCTGATAATATTTATGGTAACAAAACACTTTTGTCTGATATTGTTTATTCACAGTCCCTTCTTGCTATTAGTTTGGCCAATGGAATCCAGACAAAACCAAAAGGGATTGGAAAAGCCCAACCTTTACCTTCTATCACCTTAAATTCTGTTCTTTATGTTCCTAGTTCTCCTTTTAATTTGACATCTGTGAGTCAATTGACGCGGGAGTTACATTGTGGCATTTATTTTTTTAATGATTTTTTCCTTATGCAGGACCGCAGTACGGGACAGATGATTGGCACAGGACATGAATCACAAGGCCTTTACTATCTTACCTCTTCAAATTCCTCCACAGTATGCTCCGTCACAGATACTCTAGACCTAATTCACAAACGTTTGGGACATCCCACTCTATCTAGACTACAAAAGATGGTGCCTAGTTTGTCTAGTTTATCCTCATTAGATTGTGAGTCGTGTCAACTTGGGAAACACACTCGTGCTACATTTCCACATAGTACTGAGGGTCGTTCCAAGTCTATTTTTTCTTTAGTTCATTCTGATATTTGGGGTCCTAGTCGAGTTAGTTAAACCTTAGGATTTCGTTATTTAGTTAATTGCATTGATGATTATTCAAGATGTACTTGGGTTTTCTTAATGAAAGATCGTTCGGAGTTATTTTCTAACTTAAAAGTCTTTTTGCTGAAATACAAAACCAATTTGGTGTTTCCATTTGTACTCTTCAAAGTGATAATGCGTTAGAATACATGTCCTCTCAATTTCAGGAGTTTGTGACTCACCAAAGAATTATTCACAAAACATCTTGTCCATACACCCCTCAGCAGAATGGTGTGGCAGAACAAAAG
>JAOTQJ010000007.1:14645175-14657613 GCA_025642045.1 Solanum sejunctum | reverse complement strand
TTTATACTTTCTTGAGTTATCATCGTCTCACATCATCCTATTATGCTTTTGTATCGTCTTTGTCCTCTATTCCCATCCCTAAGACTACAAGTGAAGCACTTTCTCATTCGGGATGGAGGCAGGCTATGGTTGATAAGATGTCTACTTTACATACAAGTGGTACTTGGGAACTCGTCCCCTTCCTGCAGGTTTTATCCACTGTTGGTTGTTGTTGGGTTTATGCAATAAAAGTTGGTCCAAATGGTCAGGTTGATCGATTTAAGGCTCATCTTGTTGCCAAAGGATATACTCAGATATTTGGGCTCGATTTTAGTAATACGTTTGCTCCCGTGGCTAAAATGGCATCTATCTGTATTCTTCTATCTATGGCTGCCATTCGTCATTGACCTCTTTATCAGTTGGACGTTAAGAATGTCTTTCTACATGGTGATCTTACGACAGAAGTTTATATGGAGCAACCACCTAGTTTTTGTTGCTTAGGAGGAGTCTAGTAGACTTGTATGCCGATTGCGTAAGTCATTCTATGGTCTGAAATAGTCCCCTCGTGGTTTGGAAAGTTCAGCACAGTAATTCAGGAGTTCGGCATGACTCAGAGTGAAGCTGATCACTCTGTATTTTATCGGCATTCTGCAACAAATTTATGTATTTATTTAGTTGTTTATGTTAATGATATTGTTATCATTGGCAGTGATGAAGATGGTATCACTGGTTTGAAGAAACATCTCTTTAAGTATTTCAAACTAAAGACCTTGGCAGATTAAAATATTTTCTAGGTATTGAGGTTGCTCAGTCTGGATAGGTATTGTTATTTCTCAGGGCAAGTATGCCTTAGACATTCTTGAGGAGACAGGGATGATGGGATGTAGACCCATTGACACTCCTATGGATCCGAATGTTCAAGTGCTTCCAGGACAGGGGGAGCCACTCAGTAATCCTGAAAGGTATAGACGACTAGTGGGAAAGTTAAATTATCTCACAATGACAAGACCTGACATTTCGTTCCCTGTGAGTGTTGTAAGTCAGTTTATGACTTCCCCTTGTGATAGTCATTGGGATGCAGTTGTTCGTATTCTTCGATATATAAAGTCAGCGCTTGAAAAAGGACTACTCTTCGAAGATCGAGGACATGAGCATATCATGGGATATACAGATGCTGATTGGGCAGGATCACCTTCTGATAGGCATTCTACATCTGGATATTGTGTATTAGTAGGAGGTAATTTGGTGTCGCGGAAGAGCAAGAAACTGTGTGGTTGCTGAGTCAAGTGCAGAGGCAGAATATCGAGCAATGGGTACAGCAACTTGTGAACTTATCTGGGTCAAGCAGTTATTGAGGGAGCTAAAATTTGGCAAAGTTGATCAGATGGAACTTGTGTGTGATAATCAAGCGGCCCTTCATATTGCATCAAATCCAGTGTTTCATGAAAGGGCCAAGCACATTGAGATTGACTGTCACTTTGTCAAAGAAAAAATACTCTCAAAAGATATTGTTACAATGTTTGTGAAGTCAAGTGATCAACTTGCTGATGTCTTCACCAAGTCCCTTACTGGTCCTCGTATTAATTATATCTATAACAAGCTAGGTGCTTGTGATTTGTATGCACCAACTTGAGAGGGAGTGTTTAGAATAGGAATAGGATTACATAGTCCTATTTAGAATTAGAATAGGATAGTATGTTGTTTCCTAGTTGGATTTGGATTAGGTTGTAGTGTCTATAAATAGGGTCTTTATGTAGCAATATAAACACACATGCAAATACACAATTCAATAATATTTTTCCCCATATTTCTCACAGTTACTTTAGTAAATCAAGAAAATTCTTATTTACTTTAACCATACATGTGAAGATAGGCCAGTAGAACATTCTGCATGAAATGATTCACAGAAAGTCACAAAGTCCGATATTATGCATTTCACTAGAAGGGACAATGAGGAGAGGGAAAAGTACCTAATGTTTTGGCTAAAAAATGGCTACAGCTTAGTTATACTAAATCAACCCCCTATTTTGGTAGCTCCTCCAACATTCACCGACCATATCTTGCAGACAAAGATGAGCGGCATTTTCTTATCACATAATACTCCAAAGGCAAGTCTCCACTTCATCGATGCTGCCCCTATACGATGTGTGACATTATCATCGATATCACCACTATTCTAGATGATGGAACCAATATACTTAAAGTTTTCTCTATTGCGAGTAGATTGAGTAGCAAGCTTTACTTCGATGTCTGTTTCATCCCTTGCAACGTTGGATTTGCACTCTAAGTGTTCAGTTTTAGTCCTGCTCAATTTGAACCCTTTGGATTCAAGTATGACTCCAAAACCTCCAACCTATCATTAACTTTATCCTGAGTCTCATCAATTAGTATTATATCATCCGCAAATAGCATACACCATGGGACCTCCTCTTGAATAGATCGTGTTAGCTCATCCATCACTAAAGCAAAAAGAAAAGGGCTAAGCACTAATCCTTGATGAAGTCCTATCTCGACCAGAAAATACTCAGTCTCCTCCACCATTCTTACCTGAGTCTTGGCTCCGTCATACATGTCCTTTATCACTCTAATATACACCATCAGAGCACCTTTTGCCTCTAGACACCTCCATAGGACATCCCTCGGAACGCTATCATAGGCTTTCTCAAGATCAATAAATACCATATGAAGGTCCCTCCTTTCCCAATATTTCTTCACTAGTCTCCGAACAAGATGAATTACTTCAGTGGTCGATCGTCCTGGCATAAATCCGAATTGATTTTCTGAAATAGACACTCTTCTTCTCATCCTCATTTCCACCACTCTCTCCCAAACTTTCATAGTATGGCCTAGTAACTTGATGCCCCTGCAATTATTGCAATTTTGAATATCACGCTTGTTCTTGTACAATGGAACCATTGTACTCCTCTTCCAATCATCTGGCATCTTAGCAGTCTTCAGAATCTCATTGAACAACCTAGTCAACCACTCCAAACCATCCTTGGTCGTGCTCTTCCAAAAATCTATTGGAATCTCATCGGGTAGGATCGTTCTTCTTCTGTTCATCCTACTACTAGCATGTCTAACCTCCTCAGCTTTGAAACGCCTATAGTAGCCAAAATCTCGATGGTTATTCGAATGTGCCAAATCACCAAACTCAATCTCTATCCCCTTTTACATTTGGGAGTTTGTGAAAGTAAGTTTGTCATCTTCTCTTAAAGGAATTCTCATCCACCAACACTTCACCATCCCCATCTTTGATGCACTTCACTTGGTCCAGGTTACGGGCTTTTCTCTCTCACTTTCGCGAGCCTATACAATCTTTTATCCCCGCCTTTTTCTCCTAGCTCAACATACAAACGTTCAAACAGTGCTTTGCAAGCCTTCAACATGCTAATTTTTGTCCACATTGATGTTTCGATGATATTTGGCTTATCTATAACCTGGGAACAAGGACCTCCTTCACACCATGTTAATGGGAGAGCATCACACATTGCGTTGGAGGAGACGTCTGTGTCTGAGCTAGAAATAGAGATTAAGTCCCTACATGGGACTCGTGGAGGTCTTTGTATTCTTACTTCTTAATAGCCTTCGGCATCGGCATCTGAGGGTAAATTGTTTGAAGAGAGAATCAACGACCGATTTTGTATAAAGCTGCTGGGGATTTTTGAGTCCTGCGTCTCTTGTATCATAGATGCCAGCACATTAAATCTATTTGTGCTTAAGCTGGGATTTGCTTTCCAGATTTTCTTTTGAAGTAAGAGACGGTTCTCCTTTATGACCTTTGCTCTGCCTTTTTTCTTTGTTGGACCTGAAATATAATACCCTTTTGAGTCTTCTTTTTGCTTATAATCAATGGAATCGATCATTTCTTTACATAAGAGATTCCTCCAAATGAAAAACTTAACCAAATCCCTCAAATGTATCTACTTAAGTTACTCCATAGGGTTACAAACGGTTATGATCTTAATACACACAAGTAATTTGTCTCAGCAAATGAATCTTTTCCAAGAAATTCGTATGCATTTCACCAAATATACTTTATCAAAACGCCATCTTCACAGTTCATCTTATTCCGACTCTTTCAATTCCAACTCCAACCAGTCCAGCTCTTCCTCCTCTTCAAGTCTACTCCAAACAACTAGAGCAAACCCTCTACTAACTGATTAAGTTGATATGTGTGGTCATGATACAAGTACACAAAGTTTGCCAGATGATTCATTGCCAACTGCAAAGAGATCTCATACTTCGGTTGAGCACTCATCAAATGAAGTTGAGCTTCCTGCTACTCTTCAAAAAAGGCATTAGGACTACTGAAAGCACACATCATAATATAAATTCCCAAATTATAACCGTTTGTTACCATCATATCATGCCTTTATTACCGACTTAACAACTCTAAACGTACTTGAAAGTGTGGCAGAGGCAATGGCTCATCTGAGTTGGTAGAATGCTGTGATTGAGGAAATAATTACTTTACCGCTGGGGAAAACAACTGAAAGTAGTTACACTATCAAGATAGGTGCTGATATGAAGATTGATCGTCTCAAAGGTCAAATCTAGTTACGTATCCAGGGGATATACTCGGATTTATGGTCCTGATTATGATGGTACCTTTTCTCCACTAGTGAAGATGGCATTTTTTTGCCTCTATATTCATCGCGGCCATGCCTCATTGGGCACCATAGTTGGATATCAAAAATGTCTTTGTTCATAGCAAATTGCTGAGGTCTGCATAGAGAAACCTCTAGCATTTGTTGCTCAGGGTAAAGTGTCTGCTGCTGATCTCGATATGGTCACAAACATTCACCAAGGGCATGGTTTGGCTGTTTTAACACTGCCATGAACTGTGGCATGCTTCAAAGTATAGTTGTTCACTATATTTTACATTCACATAATGCAAAAATGTATTCGTAGTTGTTTACATTGATGACATTTTTATAACATGCGATAATCATGAAGACATTATTCAACTTAAGCAGCATCTTCTCAGTCATTCCCCAATCAAAAAATCTGGTAAACTTAGATACTTCCTAAGGATTGAAATGGCGCAATCTAGTACTGGGATTGTCCTTTAACAAAGTGTGTTTTGGACATACTGAAGACACTGTCATGTTAAATAGCAAACTTATTGAAACTCTTATGGACCAAATGCTAAGCTTCTTCCTAGACAAGGGGAGCCCTTGACGCACTCAAATCATTATTGAATATTGGTTGATAAGATGAATTATGTTACAATTGCAAGACAAATATCGTTTTGTTGTCAATGTTGTTAGCCAGATTCTCCAAGCTTCTTGTGATAGTCACTGGATTTCAGTAATTCACATTTTAAGGAATATTAAAATTTCACTTGGACTGTGTATGATACAAAGAACAGGGGCATGCAAATATTATTATATACTCTAAATCAGATTACAAAGGATGTCCTTTAGAGGGACAATCCATTTCAGAGCACTACGAGCACTGTTTTCTAATTGGAGGAAATATAATATCTTGGAAAATCAAAAGGAAGAGATAGTAGCTAAATCAAGTGGAGAGACAGAATATCACGCAATGGAGTAGTAGCTAAATCAAGTAGAGAGACTGAATATCAAGCAATAGAGTTGGCTATGGAGCTTATATGACTAAGGCAACTTCTTAAAGAGTTACGATTTCAAGGAGCTGAACTAATATAATTGATATGTGACAATTAGGTTGCAACACATTACTTAGAACAGTATTTCATGTGAGAACAAAGCATATAGAAATAGATTGGCATTTTCTACAACAAAAGATTGAGTCAGGATGCTTACAACAGGTTTTGTCAATTTGAATGATCAATTGGCTGAAACTCTTACAAAATCGCTTTGTCTCTTAGAATTGGTATATCTATCGCAAGTTCAGAGAATACATATCGAGAATACAGTATGTACACTTCAACTTGAAGTGGAGTGTTAAGAACTAGGAAATTGCTATATTGAAAGAGCCCATTCCTTGTAATATAGGAAAGGTTTAGAATACTTATAATTATGTAATTTAAAATAAGAATTACTTTCCTTTCCTTTTCCAGATTACTTGTAAATATTATCTAAACTCCGACATCCTTAATGGAATAATAAAGCAATTCATTTATCAAACTTTCTTCTCTCTTTCCTTACATGCTTGCTTTTACTTGAGTCAAGGGTCTATCAGAAAGAGCCTCTCTACCTGATAGGACTAAGGTCTTCGTACACATTACCATCTCCTGACCCCACCTTGTGGAATTATACTAGGTATGTTGTTCTTGTTGTTTTCTTTACATTCTTCATGCACAAATGTTCAAGTGAATATGTGAACCACCTACTACTTTTTCAATGGCAACTTGCTTGATGTTGGAGATTTAGATATGGTTTGAGATGCAATGAGTGATGCTGAGTGTGATGAAGGCACTATCCAGCAAGAAATTCAGAAGATGGAGAGTTTGGGATGCTGCGCCACTAGCATCATGTGGGTCCCGAGGAAGGAAACAACTAGAAGAATTTTAAATGGGGTAGAGAATGACTATGCACACTTGAGGAATAGCCTCGCATTTCTAGTTTCTTTTCAGTGCACCCATGAGGTCCAGTGTATAAAAAATTAGGTGTCATTTGTATAGAGTTATACTATGTTGTAGATTCTCTACATTTTTGTATACTGCTTGTTTACAGGAAATATTTTTATCATAAATAAAACTATTTACCTTTATCAATAGAAAAAAATATCAAATATATCTACAATGTCACAGAAACAGAGATTGAAGGATGTACAACCACACTTGATTAGACAAAAGTAGGCATGAAGACATTAAACAGATAGCGCAAACCCCACACATAAAGGAAAAAATAAGATACAATCACCTAAGATGGTTTGCTAAGTCCTATGTCGATTTCTCGTGCGCTAGTCTATAAGTACGACACTATGGTTATTGAAAGTGGAGATCAAAAGTACTTGGGAACAAGGTGAATATAGAAGAAAATTATCACTTTATTAATAACAATAAAACAGTGCAAAGGATCTGTATATGTGATACCAACTAGTCAAGATTAAGGTTTAGTTATTGTTGTTACACTTGCATTACGTCTAAGATTTGCATATCATTGTAGAAATAAATGTGGGATTTAGAGAATCTTTAATTTACAGAGAACCCTTTCAAAAGAACAATTATTTGTAAGCAAAGTAGTATTTGGATGAATCTATTCCAACCCAGCAGATTCAGATTCCACTTTTGAGCCTTTTAAAATTAGCCAAGTTATTGTGGGGTAGTTTATCAATTCGGTTGATTGATCATAAGCTCACAGAACCTACAGCCCATGAGCTCCCATTTCCTGGGATCTGCCACTTAGTAATTCAGTAGAATATAATCATGCAACCTATACTTATCTTTAGCTGCAGAATTTAATAAAGCATGAACTTTAAGCCTATTAAATATGCCAATCATCAGCTTATTTCCACCTTGCTGGCAGTTGCAATTTGAAATTCCTAACTGCAACAACTCCCAAGGAAGCGTAGAAGAAAGGAGTCAGACTGAACCAACAGTAACAAGGACACGGAGTGGCAAATAATAAGGTTCTAGTACTACATTAAAAGCCATTCTCTACCTGATCATAAAGCAAAGATAAAAGGTTGCTAGCATCAGCTTTGGATAAACCTTTTTCTGGTATTATCTGAAGCTTTGGGCACTTGTATGGATATCCTGGCAAATACCTAAAATTCAAAGGAATTCAGACAGGATGAAATTAGGAGAAATAAATATCCAGAGAAGAATAGACAACAGAGCGACAAAAAGGTGCATAAAACTGTAGCCTTTTAACCTCACTGAAAGAAGAGCTGACACATCTGAATCTTCATAGCCAGCATCCTTAGAGTATGGCCTGTTAATTCATGTCTATAATTTTTGTATAAAAGAAAGAAAATATAGTATAGAGGATTTTTATCAGTATTTCCAATGTCCAAAAACCTGAGCTTGATATGAATCTGTGAAGGTGACTTTGAAACAACTTCACAATCTTCTTGAAATATGGCACACCTAAACATTTCGTGAATCAATGAGATGCAAATAGAAACTTCGCTAGAATAATTATCAATTAAAGAAAGGTAAATGCTAAATTTGGCAAAACTATATACTATTTAAATAGTACAACAACAACAATAACATACCCAATGGAATCCCACAAGTGGGGTCTGGGGAGGGTAGAATATACGCAGACCTTACTACTACCTCATAGAAGTAAATATTAGAATAATTCTCATATCCCCTTTTTAGATAAATTAGAGAAATTTTGTAGGACTGTAATTTTATTTTTTATTTTTTCTGGAGAACGGTAATGTTGTATTCCTCAGCATTAAGGATATGCTGGAGACCTGCAAAAATTGGTTCCAACAAGAGTAGAAAAGAAAAACTAATAGATTACAAAGTGCCTCTAAAATCTAAAATTTGTGCAGCTTTCTTCTGTCCAATCTTCTTTACACCAAAAATATGAAGTGGTCAAGCAGTTCCATTGGGCTTTCTCAATTGAATTACCCTTATTTACTAAAGCATCTGCTATCTCTTTCTTTCCAGATAGACCACCAATTGCATGATGGTATTATACTCCACTTTCTCTTGGTTTTTCTCCACCCTCTACTGCTTCAGCAACTAAGTAGATTAGTTGTATGCTCAGGCATAATCCATTCTGAATGTTAGTCCCAAAAATGGACTAATTTCAAATATATACAATAAACTAATTAGTTTACAACAAATATAGTCATGTTTTATTTTACATAAAAAATAGCCAAAAATCATAGAAAATATACCGTGACTATACAATGTAGCTTGCAGAAGTCATAGAAAATATACACTGACTATACAATATAGATTACTTATAGATGAGTTATACACTTAATATACATTATGATACATTCAAAAACTTAATATAACTTGACTATACATGAAATATACACTGAGTATACATGATTATACAAAGAAATGGTCATTTCATGTAATTGTCCCCTCCCCCCACCGAAAAAGGTTCCACAATTGTGTTGTCACTCTCCACTGAAGGAGCAGGTGATTGTTGGTTACTTCAACCTCATTACTGAGAGCGCATCAAGAGGCAAATGGCAGATACATTAGTTCAATGCACTGAGCACACTCTGAAGTTAAATGCAAATGGCAGATATATTAGTTTCATTGCTTTACAAGGTACCAACAAGTCTATTATCATCACTCCTGAGACTAAATTCAAAGATGGGTGGGGGAACATTGCGTATAAGATTGCTAGATTCATTTATGAGCCTAAAATGGAGATGAGATTGAAAGCCCCTAGATTGAGGAGACCAGAAGTCTGTTATAAGGAGGCTTGCTGTACTAGCAAATGGACGGCAACTCAGAGTACTGTGGATCCACCTCGCATGGTAGGGGGTGAGTCCTCAAAATCTGAGAACGAGCTCCTTAGGAGGTGCTTAGTTCGGAAATTTCGTAATCATCCTCAAGAGCTCCCAAGCTTGAATGACGCGAGAAGATGGGCTTGTAATCTATGGAAGTCAGGCAGTGGAGTCAATGTTTTTGCTATGAAGGACAGTCAGTTCTTGTTCGAACTTCCGTCAAGAGAGGCTGCGGAGCACGTTCTTGTAGGTCGGTGGGTTTGGAAGAAGACGCCTGTAGATCTACAATGGTGGAGCCCCATGACGGGGTGCTAGCCGGCGTAGATTGCTAGAGATTGGGTCTGGATAAGGATCTTGGGATTACCTCTGTCCTTATGGTCCAGGGAAACTTTCACAAAGATCGAAGACATGTGCGGTGGCTTCCTGGAGATTGAGGAAGAGACGTCACTAAAAAATCATCTCCATTGGGACAGAATAAAGGTGAAAGGAAAAGGGGGGAGGGTCCCGAAGCAGATAGAAGTGACGGAAGGGGGTTTCGCCTATACCATTCCGGTATGGTGCGAGATTCCGATCACGGTCAGGAAATTGGAGTCTTCGACGGTAGGCTTGAGTCCTTACCCAGTGGTCAAAAGAAGGGAATAGTCCCATTTATGGAATATTACAGCAGAATTGGTGGCGGGGCACGTGGGCTCCTCGAAGGAAGGGGAACTTTTGAATACAGGGCCATGTGGTAAGAATAAAGTTGGAAGGGGACAGGAACACTAGCTTCTTCCATAGAACAGCATATAACCATAGAAGAGCTAATATCATTAATAAACTGAGAGCTAATGGGGTTGAAGTTACTGAACTTGAGGATATTAAGAACAGAATTTGTGATTATTATGAGTCCTATACTCAGAATCAGAGGAATGGAGACCAAAGCTGGAAATGAGAGGGTGTCCTAGAATCAGTACAGAGGAATGCAGGTTACTGGAGGCTCCTGTTGAGGAGCAAGAGATTCAAGAAAGCATTAAGGCTTGTGCTGGGGATAAAGGCCCTGGGCCTGGTAGCTTCACTATGGCTTTTTTTTAGTCACTGCTGGGACATTATTAGGCATGATTTGGTGACCACCATTCAAAACTTCCATTCCAGAAGCACCTTTAAAGGAGTATTAATGCCACCTTTGTGGCACTTATTCCCAAAAAGACGGGCTATTGAACTGAATGATTTCAGACCCATCAGTCTGGTGGGAGGGGTATATAAGATTATTTCCAAACTACTGCAGAAAGAGTTAAAAAGGTGATTCACAAACTTGTTGGCAGGCAACAAATGGCCTTCATAAAAGGGAGGCAGATCATGGATGCTGTGTTGATAGCCAAGGAGTTGGTAGATTCCAGGGAGAAATGCAAGAAGTTAGGAATTTTGTGCAAGTTAGATATTCAGAAAGCATATGATCATTTGAATTGGCGGTTTCTAGTATATGTGTTGCAGAAGATGGGTTTTTGAATTAGATGGACCAGCTGGATCAAAGAATACATTAGCACTATTAGATTTTCAGTGCTGATCAATAGAAGCCCTACTGGTTTATTTACCTCTCAAAGAGGTCTGAGGCAAGGTGATCCAATCTCACCTTTCTTATTCATCCTGACTATGGAAGGGTTGAGCAACCTTCTTTGCACAGCTAAGATAAAGAGATGGATCAGAGGCTTTCAAGTGCTAGACAAGGAAGAAGACAATCTTGAGATCACTCATCTACATTACGCTGATGATACTTTGGTTTTTTGTGATGTAGTGAAAGCAAACTGTTTGGTCCTCAGGGCCATTTTCATATTATTTGAAGCTGTATCAGGTCTCCACATTAATTGGGTGATTCAAAGATTGGATACTATTAGTAGAACTTTCTTCTGGCAAGGGAATGAGGACAAAAGGAAATATCACTTAGTTAAGTGGGAAGAACTGATTACCAGCAAGAAGACAGGGGGGCGGGGGAATTAGAAACTTGAGGTGTCATAACCAAAGTCTAATGATGAAGTGGCTTCGGAAGTTTGCTTCTGATGACGACTTTCTTTGGAAGGAGGTGGTGGCTGTTAAGTATGGTAAGGAGGATAAATGGATTACACCTGCTGTGTTTTCTCCTTATGGCTCTAGTGTTTGGAGATCCATTAGGAACTTTTGGGGGTTGCTGTTAGGGAAAACTTCCTGGAAAGTGGGAAATGGAAGAAAAATCAGTTTTTGGAAGGACAAATGGTGTGGTCAGCTCACTTTGAGACAAAGATTTCCTGAGATGTATGAGATGAGTCAAAATCAGCAAGTTTGCATAGCAGAGATGTGGCAAGATAAGAGTTGGAATTTACATTTCAGGAGAGACTTCAATGATTGGGAGCTAGCAATTATTGCAGATCTCTTAGTCACTATCAATCAGTTCAAGGATCTGTCTGAGAAAGGGGATTCACTTGTATGGGAAGGTTAAAGTGGTAGGGGTTTAACAGTGACCTCAGCATACAACCTCTGTCCCAACAGGTAGTGAGATAGTTGACTGGCCATGGAAGATGATCTAGAAAGCCAAGATTCCTTACAAAGACAAATGCTTCACTTGGTTACTGGCTAAGAAGGCTATTCTGACTCATGATAATCTGAACAAAAGAAGGCACCATTTATGCTCTAGATGTTTTTGGTGTGAAGATCAGAGGGACAAAGTTAACCATTGCTTTTTACATTGTACATGGACTGAGCAGCTGTGGCAGATGTTCATCAACAAGAGGAAAATCACGTGGGTCAGACCAGGGAGGATTAAAGATGTTCTGAAAAGCTAGAATAGGGATGATAATGCAGATAGAAAGGAGGAGAGATGGAAGATTATCCCACCTTGCATTTGGTGGACAGTATGGCTAGAAAGAAAACACTGGTGTTTTGCAGGGAAGCAGAGGAGCATTCAGAGACTGAAACAAGATTGTCTAGCTTTATATTTCTTTTAGTGTAGGCAGATAGTGGTAGACAATGATGTTACAACTAGCATAAGTATAGATTGGATATAAAGGTGTTTTGAGGGGTCTTTGTATCCACTAACTTTTTGTGGGACATTCCTCTTATTTGTGGAATGTCCATGTGAATATATATAGAAGT
>JAOTQJ010000007.1:14614490-14628560 GCA_025642045.1 Solanum sejunctum | reverse complement strand
TGTAGTTTTAATATAGTATTTATATCTTACACCACTCAACTTTGAGATTATATTTAACATCATTAGACTTTGTTTTGCATCAATAAAATCACTCAATTAAATTAATTATAAAAAAAAGTGACATGAAAAAAATATTTTTTGTATATTATGTAAATATGAACCCACAAATAAATTAAATCAAAAATTTGACATAGTAAATTTATTAATTTTTAATATTATGTAATTATGAACCCACAAATACATAAAATTTATAAGCTAATTTATTTAAATAAATTTACTAGTACAAAATTACAAATATAAAATTTATAAGCTAATTTATTTAAATAAATTTAATAGTACAAAATTACAAACATAAAACATACAATCAAGAAAATAAAAAAGTTAGAGGGATATTTTTGTCTTCACTTATCTAATCTCATGTGTTAAATAGAAGGGATTAGCTAATACTTCCAAATAGAAGATATTAGCTAATATCATGTAGGATGTATTAACTAATCCATGGATTAGTTATACATAAACCCAAAATTTATATCAAACATAGTATTAAATAATACTCATCCTATAATCCCTCACTAACGCGGGACAGGTCTTTGCAGGACAGACGGAGAAGGGCAAGTTGAAAATGAAAAAAACTGTTATGCTAGACAGGGTAAATTGAACTTTTCTTATGCATTAAGCGTAAGCCTCAATCTCCTCCCCCGCCCCGGTTCTATTGCCATCCCTATTTGCCATGATCACAGCTCCTCAATCTCCTCCCCCCGCCCCGGTTCCATTGCCATCTCTAATTGCCATGATCATAGCTATTTATCTCGAAAATGCCAACGCCCAAATTATTCATTATATATTCCATTCACTAGCCATATATTCAACATCAACCATCAGGGTTCCATATGCTCCAAATTTCCCGCATTTTGTGGAGTATGGAACCTTTCAGAGTGTCAAGTCCATCTTCCCGAAGAGCTGAAGTGCTATACGTATTAAGAGTCTTGAAGAAAAAAAAAATTCCACTATCAAACCACCAAAAGTAAAATGCTATTTTATCATAATAAGTAAGATTAACAATATGAAAGATAAAGACAAATAAGACAAGTAACCTGCTATTGCAGGTTAAATAAAATACATTGATAAATCCTCTCCAGAAAAAGCTCTTCATCTGCTAGTTTAGGAATAAGAAGAGGAATAGATACATAGACAAAAAAATTCCCTTCATAATAATTCTGATAAAAAGATGAACTAGAAATCAAGGGCATAGCTTACCAAGAACTGGCATAATTTGCTTAAACAATATCGTAGTACAAGAATTATCTCCTCTACCGAAGATAACACTGGCTGATCCAATATAGTAGTACAACAATTATCTCCTCTACCGAAGATAACACTGGCTGATCCAAGGCCTAGTCTATCAGGAACTTGTACTAATGTCAACCTTTTTCATTTTGTTAACTTCAAATTGCAAGCCTGCAAACTGTCTAAAATTAACAATTCATGAAGCCATCTTAACAACAGCTACCGGCTATCTCTCCTGAAGCTTCATTCCTGCAATACATTTCAGCATCGATCCACATGTAGCTGCCAAATGTGCCGCTGCTCCAGCATGTAAAGATCATAATGCGAGAAAAGTACACTTTATGTTGTATTCGTTAGCTGATTGGTGTTGTTATCCTGTCACCATCCGTCCTTTTGTCTCCTAAAACCAAGTATGTAGCCAAACAATTTATTGCATATGTAAAACTGAGGGCTCTTTCCACTTGCAATTCTTGGTTCACTTTTCTTATTCCACTAGCAGAGCACAAGTTTTTTTGGTTTATCTATTTTTTGAAAAATATAACTTGTCCTCAAGGGGACAAAGAAAAATCTTCCTGGAGGCATTGTGTCCTCACGTCTTGCATAAGGCGTTGAAGTAAAGATGGATTGCTTGTAACAATAGCATCCACCCGCTCAAATAACATTTTCTTCATTGAGTCCTCATCATCAACGGTCCATGCATAAACTTTTTTATTCCTCCTGTTGCAATTAAGAAAAGTATAATCACAAAGGTTAGATAACTACATTTGTGCACCAACAGTAAGTGCCGTTATGATGCATCTAAGTTCATACCGCTGGAGAATTTTCATGAGATTCCCGTCAATTAAAGGATGGTAAACACCAACAACCGCAGCACCTCTCATTCGTAACAACTTCATTCTAGTTCCTGTTGAAGGGTCTATCATGACAATGTAACCTACCTGCAGAACTACCATACATCAACTTCACATAAAACAAGCTACAACCAGTTCCAACTTATCTAGAACAGAATATACAGGAATAACACTTGAGCCTGCAAGGTTATGATGCAATGGGAATCCGTAAACCTACACCAAATCTAGTGTATACTAGTCAAACTACTGTTATACTTTTAAGCTTTAGGTCAGCCAGAGTATTACTCTGACCCAAATAAAGTGTCTTAGTGGGTGTTTGGATTAGCTTATTTTTAGGGGGGTTTGGCTTTTAAACACTTTTTTAGTTTTGGAAGCCCGCCCCCGTATATCAAATTTAATCAGATCGTCAGGAATGTTAATGAAAGGGAGGAAGATATGTCAGTTTTTTCTGGCATACAAGATAAGAGGAGAACCCCTAGCAGCCACCACAAAAAGTGCACACCCCCTCAAAACCATTTTCAGCCTACTTCAAGTTCATTCCCTATTTTTCATACTCAACCATAGTATCAAACTCCACCCGCAAGCTACCAAACCCCTCTCCCTTATTATCACTCCCCGCAATACCCAAATATCATTCCAAACTACCAACCAAATTGTCTACCATCACCAAATTGTCTAATATCCAACCAATTTATCAAACTACCGCTACTAGTTATTTCAAACCAAAAAAGTCAAAAGCTGGGGATTCCCAACTTACAACTTTTTGCTTTTAACTTATAAGCCATTTGAAAAAAGCCAATCCGAACACCCCCTTAATTTCTACTTCCAGTTGTCTCAAAATCAACCCACCTACATGGACGCTTTTCCTGTCATTGTCAATATTTACAATTATCGTAAAGAGATCACAGACATACTTTCATTCTAAAAGTACTAAATTTTTTTTTGAAAAATCAACTTCGCCTAACTTTTTGGAAACCCCTCCACTCCCACCACTCCTCCTCTTTTCATTCAACTACGATTTACATCCAATTTATCCCTTAATAGTCGTGTCAAAACCACATAAGACGCCTAATTTAGAACAGAGAGAGTACAATTTTAGGTAGTAGCGACATAAACCATGCAAAAAAATGTCTGATTTAGGGTAAGTTATAGAGAGAGCAGCCATAGAACCCTCAAATGATGCTTTAGAAAAGGCTGAATTGAGCTAACCCAGCATTCTTTCACAGGTTAAAGCGAATTTTAGTAAAACAATGTTGAGAAGATGACATTTTAGATACAGTTTCCTCTTATTTGCTGGACAAGGAAAAGCATCAACACAGACCAATATAATCTGTTGCCAAAGCCACTTCTAAAATGGTTGACATGCAAGGAACTGAGAAGTTGTGTACTTCAGAACAGAAGAAGAAAGCTGGATATTACCATAACATCTGATGACAGTTTCATTACATCTCTTGAAAAACTGTCACTTTTAGCCCATACAAGGCAATTCCTACAGCCTGTATTTTCAACCTGTAAAAGTTTGATAAGAGAATGAGAGAACAAGCACAAACCTCAATAACGTAAAAGCAAAACATACATTTAAGTTGCAGAGTGAGGGGTGGTAAGTGGGTAATGGGAGCTTTGAGCAGGATCTTGGAACATAGGGTCATTAACAGAGAAGTCCATATAAATAGCGAAGATTCTCAAAAGGAGGAGGATTAATATAGCTTGTGTCCAGGAAAACCAAATGGGTAGGGAAAAAGGCTCAGGATGTGGATGGGTACAAGTTGTGGTACTCGGGAAGTGCGAGAATCGGAATGGAATAGGCATTCTAGTAGATAGAGAGCTGAGGGAGCAAGTGGCAGAGGTTAAGAGGGTTAACAACACCATCATGGAGGTTAAGTTAGTGCAAGTTATAGAGGTTAGGAAGAACAACAAGTGATGACGGTTAAGTTAGTCCTTGGAGAACTCATTTGGAAAGTATTAACGCTTAAGTGTCGCAAGCGGACTTGAAAAAGGAGGACAAGAAGCGATTTTGGGAGGATTTGCATAAGATGATGAGAGTATACCTCGAATGGAGAAGCTTTTCATATGAGGAGATTTGAATGGACACATGAGGACAAACCCAAGGAGTTATGACAATGTGCAGGGAGGTTTTGGTTTCAGGAATAGGAATGTGGTAGGATTTGCACTTTGAATTTTGCAAAAGCTAGTTCTATTATTTTCTTCTTTTACTTGAGGCAGATACACTTGAGCCAGGGGTCTTTCGGAAACAGACTCTCTAATTTCATGAAGTAGTGGTAAGGTCTGCGTACACTCTACCCTTTCCAGACCCTACTTTGTGGGATTCATCGGGTATGTTGTTGTTGTTGTTGTTCTATTAGGTTAGTGGTAGCCATTCAAGCTCCACGAAAAAGGAGCTTTTGGTAACTTCTCAAAGTGCAGTGACTAAGACTCACATAGATTACTTGTTCATTAGGAAGGGTGGCAAAGGTCTGGGTAAAGACTGCAAGGTTATCTCGAGTAAGAATCTCACGATTCAACATAAGCTCCCGGAGATGGCTTTAGAGATCAAGGGGACTAAGAAGAACAGGATCGTGAATGAACAACCAAGGATCAAATAAGGTGGTTTGACTATGGCAGGTGCCAAGGAGATGTGGAAGAAGTTGTTGGTACTTGATAATGGGGGAGGGCTGAGGATGTGAATAGTCTGCAGGATAGGACTACTAGTTGCATTAGGTGAATAGTCTGTGGGATAGGACTACTAGTTGCATTAGGATAGCAGCTAAAGATGTGTTGGGAGTCTCCAGAGGTGACTTTGGTGGGCATCAAGTGATTGGTGATGAAATGGAGATGTTAAAGGGGAAGTGGAAGCAAAAAAAGTGGCATATGTAAAGTTGGTAAGAAGTAAGGACGAGGAGAAGTGAACAAATAGAAAAAAGGTATAAGATGGCGAGGAAGGAGGCAAAGTTAGCAGTTTCAACGATAAAAACAACTTTTGAATGCTTATATATAGAGCTTAAGGAGGGTAGAGATAAGAAGTTGTTTGGGCTAGCCGAAGTCATACTTTCATAAACTCTTGAACGAACAGAGGACAAAAATATTGTGTTGGGAGATTTGGAACTTTCCAAGAGGCATCGCGATATTAGGTATTGTAGGTGAATACAGGTTAAGGAGATTAAGGATATTAGTTGAAAAATGCACGGGGGAAGAGTGACCAGGCCATATGAGGTATCGGTATAATTTTGAAAAGGCACAAACGGGATAGTGTGAAATGGCCGATCAGTTATTTAATATCATTTTTAAGCCAACAAAAATGTCAGAAGAATAGAGGTGGAGTACAATGATCCAGTTGTAAAAGAACAAGGGTAACATTCAGAATGCAATAAATATAAGAGTATCAAACTGCTAAGCCTCACGATGAAGATTTGGTAACCGGTGGTGGAGATGAAGGTGAACAGGGGCATGTCTATTTTCGAGAGCCAATTTAGATTTATGCTGGAGCGCTCAACTGCAGAAGCCATTCACCTGGTTATGTGTCACGATCCAAAAATTTGGCGTGATGGCACTTGTTCAATTCCACCAGAACAAGTCAACCTTAACCCAGGGATAAGTAATATAACGCGCGGAAGCATTTTTAACTAAAATAAATAATTAAAACTGAGAATTTCCATAAACTTTAAAACCCACCCAAGGATTGATTGTCACGTGTACAAGGCACTAAAAATACAGAAAATCAAGGAATACAAGTCCAAACTGTTCTCCTTCTCAAATAGAACAAGTACAGAAGAAATGGGAACAAGAGAGTCAGCCAGATGTCAACAGCTACCTCTCTACGTCTCCTGAGAATTGTCAGCGGATTCAGGAATACTATTCACTGCCCGAATTCACCACCTACATGAGTGTAGAAGCAAGGGGTGAGTACCAAAATACCACGCGATACCCAGCAAGCGAACTAATAAATACAAAGTTAAGTAAATAGAATACCGGTACCCCAAACACTCCAACCAAACCCCCCACCACCACCATATCCTGCATAAAATACTTAGCAAGGGATAATCCATAACACTTAATAGGTAGCGATAGCAAGAACAAGTACACAACCAATCAACGATATCAAGAGCACACATGAGGACTCAGGCCTCCATATCACACTTCTTTTGGGAGATGGGTTCATTGACATTGAGTGTATTAAGTTATTTTAATATGTTTTCCTTTATTGTTATCGTGCCGGGATGTGGCACCCGATCCAATATTTGTGTCGGAACGTGACACCCGATCCAATATTTGTGTTCGAACGTGACACCCGATCAAATATTTATGTCGGAACGTGACACCCGATCCAGTATTTGCGTTGGAACGTGACACCCGATCCAATATTTGTGTCGGAACGTGACACCCGATCCTTGGGTGAGTTTTAAAGTTTATGGAAATTCTCAGTTTTAATTATTTATTTTAGTTAAAATGCTTCCGCGCGTTATATTACTTATCCCTGGGTTAAGGTTGACTTGTTCTGGTGGAATTGAACAAGTGTTATCACACCAAATTTTTGGGTCGTGACAAGTTGGTATCAGAGAACTGACCCGTAGTATGAGCTTTCTAAGTCATGAATAGGTGGTGTAGATCTCTGATTGGTTGGTATGATTCTGCTAAGACAGACTCGTTAGATGCAGGCTTCCTGAGAGATGCTGTGGAAAAGGTACGTATGATTCAGGGTAGGTTGTTGGCTGCTCAGAGTCGACAAAAGAGTTATGCGAACAGGAGGGTTCGAGCCTCAAGGAAAGCAAGTACGCCACCCTCATCAACTCGCTCTAAGATCTCAAATG
Source organism: Solanum sejunctum (assembly GCA_025642045.1). Lineage (NCBI taxonomy): Eukaryota > Viridiplantae > Streptophyta > Magnoliopsida > Solanales > Solanaceae > Solanum > Solanum sejunctum. The sequence goes on along the minus strand of JAOTQJ010000007.1, from coordinate 14,621,617 downwards.
GGCCAATAAATTGAGGGCTAAGCTTGCCCTTCTTCCCGAATCGCCTCACACTCCTCAAACCAAAGGAAAATTACATTCTTCTGGGTTAATCTGGTCAGTGGGGCTGCAATTGAAGTAAAACCCTGAATAAACCGCCTATAATACCCTGCCAACCCCAGAAAACTACGAATCTCAGTAGCTGAAGTTGGCATCGACCAACCTTTTACTGCCTCAACCTTAGCCAGGTCTACTCTGATTACCTCTTTAGACACCACATGCCCTAAGAACACCACCGAATCCAGCCAAAACTCACACTTGGAGAATTTTGCATATAGTTTTTCCTCCCTCAGCCTTTGTAACACTATCCTTAAGTGGCTAACATGATCCACCTCAGTCTTGGAATACACCAAGATGTCATCGATGAATACTATGACAAAAGAATCTAAGTACAGATGGAACACCCTATTCATCAACTCCATGAACGATGCAGGGGCGTTAGTCAACCCAAAGGACATCACCAAAAATTCATAGTGGCCATAACGAGTTCGGAAAGCTGTTTTAGGAATATCTGATGGCCTAATCTTCAACTGATGATAACCTGACCTTAAGTCAATCTTAGAAAACACAGTCGCTCCCTGAAGCTGGTCAATCCCAAAGTCAAGTATATAGCAGAGAAGTTAGCTGAGCTCTACATCAATCAAATAGTCAGGTTGCATGGTGTGCCCATTTCTATCATTTCTGATCGGGGTTCACTCTTCACTTCGCACTTTTGGAAGGCCTTGCAGCATGGTCTAGGTACTCGACTGGATATGAGTTCAACCTTTCACCCTCACCCCTGCCCCGTCCTCTGGCCGGTGGGGCCAAATCTCTAACTGGAGCTGTTGAATTGGTATGACGGGGTCCCGGATGATTCTGAAAGGGGCACTGTCGAATCATATGTTCTGGATCCCCATACCCATAACAAGACCTTGGTGTAGAGGACTGTTGTCCACCGAAAGAACCACTATGACCACCGCAGGTAGAACACTGGGACCCCCGATGCATCTGACCACCCTCAGAAACAGGTAGCGATGCATGTACTGGCCCTCGACGCTCGGATGACCCACCCCCTTTATAGAATCCTCTACCTCCAGATGAGGTACCAGAAAACTGACCCATAGTACGAGCTTTCTTATGATCTCCGAACTCCTCTCGAACTAGCAATTCTGCCTCCTTGGCAGTGCTTACAATAGACTGAAAAGAAGCCCCCTCACGAGCTGCTCTGAATACATAAGATCTAATCGAGAAGTTCAACCCTCTCACAAACCTACGAACTCTCTCCTCTTCGTTTGGAATCATAGTTAAAGCATGTCGGGACAACTGACAAAAACAGGCTTCATACTCAGTAACAGTCATACCTGCCTGCGTTAAATAATCAAACCTTAATCGGCTCTTTTCCCGTACACTCCAACGAATGAAGCGCTCCTTGAAAGCATTAGAGAACATACCCCAATCCACTGGAGGGGACCCAACTGGTCTAGATGCTACATAATTCCTCCACCACTCCCTAGCTGGTCCACAGAGCTGAAGTTCCACAAAACGGTTAACCGATCCACGACTACCCAGATAGAGTTATAACCTCCCACAGTAGTAGGCAATCCCAACACAAAATCCATAGAAATTCGCTCCCACTTCCATGTAGGAATGGGTAGCCTCTGAAACTCACCTCCAGGCCGCCGGTGCTCACATTTAACCTGCTGACAGGTCAAACACTTGGCCACAAACTCAGAAATATCCCTCTTCATACCATACCACAAATAGTGCTACAAAGGCTGAGGGAGGAAAAACTATATGCAAAATTCTCCAAGTGTGAGTTTTGGCTGGATTCGGTGGTGTTCTTAGGACATGTGGTGTCTAAAGAGAGAATCAGAGTAGACCCGGCTAAGGTTAAGGCAGTAAAAGGTTGGTCGAGGCCAACTTCAGCTACTGAGATTCGTAGTTTTCTAGGGTTGGTAGGATATTATAGTTTATTCAGGTTTTTTCTTCAATTGCAGACCCACTGACCAGATTAACCCAGAAGAATGTAATTTTCCTTTGGTCTGAGGAGTGTGAGGCGAGCTTCCAAAAGCTAAAAACCATGTTGACTTCAGCTCCCATTTTGACGCTACCTGAGGCAGGTGTGGACTTCACGGTGTATTGTGATACTTCGAGAATTGGATTACTTGTCACGACCCAAAAATTTGGCGTGATGGCACTTGTTCAATTCCACCAGAACAAGTCAACCTTAACCCAGGGATAAGTTATATAACGCGTGGAAGCATTTTTAACTAAAATAAATAATTAAAATTGAGAATTTCCATAACCTTTAAAATCCACCCAAGGATTGGTTGTCACGTGTACAAGCCACTAAAAATACAGAAAATCAAGGAATACAAGTCCAAACTGTTCTCCTTCTCAAATAGAACAAGTACAGAAGAAATAGGAACAAGAGAGTCAGCTAGATGTCAACAGCTACCTCTCTACGTCTCCTGAGAATTGTCAGCGGATTCAGGAATACTATTCACTGCCCGAATTCACCACCTACACGAGTGTAGAAGCAAGGGGTTAGTCCAAAATACCACACGGTACCCAGCAAGAGAACTAATAAGCACAAAGTTAAGTAAATAGAATACCGGTACCCCTAACACTCCAACCAAACCCCCACCACCATATCCTGCATAAAATACTTAGCAAGGGATAATCCATAACACTTAATAGGTAGCGACAGCAATAACATGTACACAACCAATCAACGATATCAAGAGCACACATTGAGGACTCAGGCCTCCATATCACACTTCTTTTGGGAGATGGGTTCATTGACATTGTGTATTAAGTTATTTTAATATGTTTTCCTTTATTGTTAGCGTGCCGGGACGTGGCACCCCATCCAATATTTGTGTCAAAACGTGACACCCGATCCAATATTTGTGGCGGAACGTGACATTATGAGACTGGTAGAGCATTGTAGGAAGAGAGACCTTCATGTGGTGTGCTATTTAAGAAAAGCTTATGACAAGGATCCGATGGAGGTTCTACGGAGGTGCCTCAAGGCTAAAGGCATTCCTATGGCATATTATTTGGCTTGGTGAGGATGAATGGACTGAATATATCCAATGTGAGGTTCGATGGTGTATATTATTTGTAGATAACATAGTTTTGATCATGAGATTCACAACAAAGTTAACTCTAAGCTTGAGGCTTGGCGACAAACCATGTAGTCTAGAGGGTTTAGGTTGAGTAGGACCAACATAAAATATTTAAAGTTCAAGTTCAGTGACATAATGCATGAGGATATTGTGGAGGTGAGACCTGGTTCACAAGAAAGGATGTTTCAAGTATCTAGGGTCTCTTATTCAAAGCAATGGGCAAATCAATGAGGATGTCACACATCGTATTAGCGCAAGGTGGATAGTATAGAGGCTCACATCCGGAGTCTTATATGTAAGAAGGTGCACACCAAAAATTAAAGATAAGTTCTACGGAGTGGTGATTAAATCATCTATGTTTTATGGAGAAGAATGTCGGACAATCAAGAATTTCCATGTTCAAAAGCTGAAAGTTGTGAATATAACGATGTTGAGGTAGATGTGTTGGAATACTAGGAGAGATAAGATTAGAAATGAAGATATCTAAAACAAGGTAGGACTTAGGAGTGACCTCAATGGAGGATAAGATGCGGGAAGTGAAACTTAGATGATCCATGCATGTAGAGATGCACTGGATGCACCAATGTAGAGGCGTGAAAGGTTGGCTATGGATGGTTACAGGAGAGGCAAAGGTAGGTTGAGTTAGGCACAAAATCCATAACACGATATCAGAGTGAAAGATCCTACATCAATGGTAAAAAGAATGGATGTGCCTTTTTATTGCTTGGACAATCTTCACCTCTTAAGGTAGCTTTTATGATTGAATTAGGCCCAAGATCTATTTTCCTAAGATAGGCTAATGTTTTCACCAACAAGAGAAACCATGTCATACACGTTCAAGCAAACTTTTTGGCCAGTATGGTAACTATCTAGAAGAACGAGATTTATAGACTTACAACAGAAAGAAGATCCTTTGCAAATTCCTTCTCATACAACGGTGGACCAACTTTTGCATCAAGGATTACTTGCCGAACGGAACCTGATATCAACTAAAGGAAATTAAAGCCAAGTTATTAAGCAAATAGTGAAAAGGTCTCTTTTTTTCTGGGAACAACAAAAAGAATTTTATGAAGGTATAATATATATTATAAAGAGAATGTTCAGCCTGCCTACATGGCACCCTGAAAAATAGCAGTTCTTTTTATCCTTTCTCCCTAATTTTCTGCCTTTTTACTCTTTTTTTACCCTTTTATTTGCTTTAAAAAAACTCAAATCTCGCGTCTCTAAACTTGCCAGTTTTTAACCTCCTCTCCCCATCCCCATCCCCCCCACACGTCTTTCCTCTTTTTCTTTCTTCCCCCACACATCTTTAAATATTTCTTCCCGTGCATTTTTCGAAATTCAATCTTTTAATTGTCTCCCTTTGCCCATAATGAATCAAACAAGTTTTGCTAGATACATATGTTCTTCTTAATTATGCAAAATTCATCAACCACAGGATATCAACGCCTGTGTAGAAGGTAATTAACAATTTTGGTGAAGAGATTGAGACGCACAACATGCATGACAGAAACAAAGTGTCCACCTTAAATACAACAATGAAACTAAAATTTGATGTACATACATATTCTTCTAATAGATTTTCTTTTAGTAAGTCTACATACTTTTGTTGTGTTATCGTCTACTTTATGAGATTTAATTACTCCCACATATATCTACATATTGAATGTCTATTTAACCTTTTCTACGCGAATAGTGATAATGAGATAAGCCCTTTGTTTTTGTTGTAACTGTTTGCTAAAACTTTTTGCCTACTGCTTAATTTTCGGTAAGACTTTTTACATCTGAAAATATTCCTTTGTTCCAACATTTCGTTTATCAGTTCGAAAAATAATGAGAAATTGTTAAGAAAAAGGCTGGAAAATACCTCCCTTTTTAGCAACGTAACAGCATAACGGGACGAAAATGATGGGTTTATGTAGAATTCAAAGAGAGGAAGCACAACAATCGTACATGCTTTTAGAGGTGTGTATAAAGTTAAAATAAAAATAGACTAGTTATATTGTTTTTGTTTAGTTTCAATAAAGCTCGATAATTTGATACTCAACAATGACGTTACTGTTAGAATAGGAATAGGATTACATAGTCCTATTTAGAGTTGGAATAGGAATAGTATTGTTTCCTAGTTGGATTTGGATTAGGTTGTAGTGTCTATAAATAGGGTCTTTATGTAGCAGTGATAATACATATGTAAATAATCAATTCAATAATATTTTCCCCATATTTCTCACATGGTATCAGAGCATTGGTGAGGAAAACAAAATTCCGGTGGTTGTTCATTGTTCCGATGGTTGTTTTTGGTTACCTTCGTTTCTGTGGGTGTTGTGCAAAAACCAACACCACCACTAGGCTCGGGAACTCCGGGCGACCTCATCCCAACCAGAACCCATTGGAACAGCCTTCTCACGCGCCCGCACGCGCCGCTGGCAGTGAGTAATTTTTCGGCGAGACTGACTCACGCGCCGGCGCGTGACGGGTCTTCAGTGACTTTTTTTTCAATCTTTTTCTTCTACTGGGGTCGGCCAGCAATTCCGACCAAACCCCAGCCCAGTTTTTGGTCCATCTTTTTCACTATTCCAGGCAGTTTCATCTTTTCAAATTTTTTTCTTCTGGTGGTGTTGCCTAGTAATTCCGACCCAAGCCCAGTCATTTTTTTTCGGTTTCGATCGCTGGAATTAGGGCTCCGACGATTTTCAGCACTTTTCGACAATTTTTTTCGTGTTTCCGACCAGATTTTTGAAACTTTCTTCTTTTTAAAATATGCCTTTTGGGTGTGGTATGTTTGGCTTCAAAAGTCATTCTAGATGATCTCGCTCTAAGTGTAGTTATTGTCACAAGTCTGGGCACACTCGGGACACTTGTTATACTTTGCATGGTCCACCACCCAGTTATGATCCTGTTGTTATAAAGGAATATAACGAGTTCCTTCAGTATCGAGCAAGTAAGCAACTGTTCCTGTTACGGGAAATTCTTTTGCTTGGTTTCAAAGTCTACTACTCCTGGATCATGGGTTATGGACTCCGGTGCTTCTAATCATATTTCTGATAACAAATCGCTTTTGTCTGATATTGTTTACTCACCATCTCTTCCTTCTATTACTTTAGCCAATGGGATCCAAATAAAAACAAAAGGAATTGGAAAAGCTCAACCCTTATCTTCTATCACCTTGGATTCTTTTCTATATGTTCCTGGTTCTCCTTTTAATTTGGCATCTGTTAGTCGTTTGACACGAGAGTTACATTGTGGCATTTATTTTTTTGATGACTTTTTCCTTATGCAGGACCGCAGTACGGGACAGATAATTGTCACAAGACATGAATCACAAGGTCTTTACTATCTTACCTCTTCAAATTCCTTCACAGCATACTCTGTCACATATCCTCCAGACCTAATTCACAAACGTTTGGGACATCCTAGTCTATCTAAATTGCAAAAGACGGTGCCTAGTTTGTCTAGTTTATCCTCATTAGATTGTGAGTCGTGTCAACTAGTGAACCACACTCGTGTTACATTTTCACATCGTACTAAGGGTCGTTTCGAGTCTATTTTCTCTTTAGTTCAGTCTGATATTTGGGGTCCTAGTCGAGTTAGTTAACCCTTAGGATTTCGTTATTTTGTTACTTTAGTTAATGATTATTCAACATGTACTTGGGTTTTCTTAATGAAAGATAGGTCAGAGTTATTTTCTATATTTAAAAGTTTTTTGTTGAAATACAAAACCAGTTTGATGTTTCCAATCGTACTCTTCGTAGTGATAATGCATTAGAATACATGTCCTCTCAATTTCAGGAGTTTATAACTCACCAAGGAATTATTCATCAGACATCTTGTCCGTACATCCCTCAGCAGAATGGTGTAGCAGAACGAAAGAATAGGCATCTTATTGAAACTGCTCGCACTCTTCTCATTGAATCCCATGTTCCGCTGCATTTTTGGGGTGATGCCGTCCTTGCATCTTGTTATTTAATTAATAGAATGCCC
>JAOTQJ010000007.1:14584853-14605167 GCA_025642045.1 Solanum sejunctum | reverse complement strand
AGTAATATCCCACAAGTGGGGTCTGGGGAGGGGAGATTGTACGCAGACCTTACCGCTACTTCAGAGAAGTAGAGAGGGTGGGATGCAACACGAGGACTTCCCAGGGGGTCACCCATCCTAGTACCACTCTCGTCCAAGCACGCTTAACTTCGGAGTTTTGATGGGATCGGTATTATATAAGATGAGCTTAAATTTCTGTGATACCTTGTCGATATATGTATATCCTATTAGTATATCATACAAGGTGGGTGTTGACCTCAACTTATGAATTTTAATAATAGGGAATATAAAATATAAAAAGATATATGAACGTAGCTAGTTTACTTTAAAGGTGCATAAACTTAGTTTTCTCATTTTTTTTTCATTTGATTCGGGTCCAATAGGATAAAAAATGAGCCAGCTAATTTTTTAAAGTTAGGTAATATTTTTGAAATCACAAAAATCAGTTTTAGAATTAATCTTTTTCCACTTTGGGAAAAATCCCAAACCACATATTCTTTTGTTGGCCATTTTTTTAAAAATGATGTCCTAATGATTATTTTAGGCAATTCTTATAAATTAAACTAAAAACTAAAGTTTATATGCTAATATTTTATATAATATGCACGCTTTTTAAAGTCATGTGAATTTTTGAACTTAAAAAAAATCAATTTTAGGATTATTCTTTTCCACTTTGGGGAAAATCTCAAACTACGGATGGTAATAGAGCGGGATGGGATAGGTATGGGGGAGGGGGGTGTAGAGCTATGCACGGTAGGGTAGATCTAAATTTATGTGGGTTGGGTGCATTTAAAGAACCAAATAGAAAATTTAAAAAAAGTTAATATTTATAATTAGTAAAAATTTAAAATATAAATTTTTTATATTAAATATTAACTTTAATTTTAATTTTAATTCTAAAATTTAAATTGGACATGTCCAGTAAATTATTAGTTATTGAAATATTAATTAAAATTTTTTAACTAACGATTAAAAAATAATTATTAAAATATCAACTAGTAATAGTTCATTAGTTATTGAAATAATTAGTGAAAAATTTTAAAAAATTATGAACTTTTGTTTTTCAAATTAAATTTAATTAAAAATAAAAGAGCTTAATAATTTAAGTGGATCAAATTTATATGAGTGCAGCAAGTTAAAAATAAAAATTATCACAGAGTAGACAAAGCAATTTAAAAAATTTATATATTGACCTAAACCCTGCACCCGCCCCTCTAGGCATCCCTTATCTCAAACCAAATATTCTTCTAGAAAAAATTTCATAATAAGAAGCTAAACAGTTGATATCTTTCCCTCCAAAGCAGAATGTTCACCTCTAGCTAAAGAGCCTCTTAAACTTCAGAAGTTTTGCGGCTTTCAGACACTCGTGAAATCTGTACAAAAACTGAACTTCATAGCTCTGCGCATTGAGTTTTCTGGAAAAATGGAAGAGTATTTGCAGTGCATGAAGACTCTGCGCACTCAAATGAATGGTACTCATCTCTCCAATCTCCAAAACTATCAACCTTCAGATTTTCTCATCAATCCATAAATTATGTTCACGTCCACTTCTATTTTTATTTATCTGTAGCTGTATGGTTGCACCTTCTTTTTTTTTAAAAAAAAAAAAAAAGTTGTATCACGGTGTGTAGTAAATAATTGACGTATCTTCATTATTTTGAAATAAATAAATAAAATTAATTAACATGTATTTTGGGCCTACGAGTTTCTTAATGGCCCAATTTCACTAAATTTGTGTCGTCTTCTTGCCTGAACCATTTTCGCTCTCCACCTGCGTCACTTTCCTCCACCGGACTTCGTTATAGTTCGAGGCCCACTGCAATTTTTCCCATCTTTGTTTGAATTATGACCTTGACATCGAGTACATGACCTTACGTAGAAAAGAGTAGAGGTCGTTAATTAGAGTAGTAACCTAATTAATTGGTAGTATTAGGTGAATGTTGGCTTTGGGTATAGTAAGGTAGCAGAAGGAGTCGTGTTTTTATCATGTGTTGTAATTATATGTGGTATATGTATTAGTTTTATCGCATTTGCATACTGTCATGTGTTTTTTATTATTAGTGGCTCTTTATATTTTCTTTTTTTTCGTTTTTGTCATATCTAGTTTATTCTGCTTATGGATTTTTTAGACCAGGGTTCCAAGGAAACAACCTCTCTACTTCTAAGGTCTGCGTATATTCTACCTTCCTCAGACCTCACTTGTGGAATTCCACTGGCTATGTTATTGTTGCTTGTTGTATCACGGTGTGTATAGAGTGCGTGTGGAGACTGAAGTTGAATTGATGAACTTTCAGATGTGGAGGAGGAAGCAGTCAAGGTAACAGCCGAGGAGCAAATGCAAATCACTACGCTGCAAAATCTTGAAAATGAAATTACCTCAGGTTAAACACTTGCATCCTATATTTTTGCAGAAACAGAAAATTTCTGGGCTTCTTTTCCTTTGTTTTTCTGAAAACTTTATGCAGTTTGAGAGTATGTTTAGCAGTGTCATTTGATCCTTTGCACTAGCATTCTAGTGATGTGTTGCAAAAAAAATTAGTATGGATTGTAGCCTTCTTACTTATGTTCCATTGATTTATTAGAAGTAAAAGTGCATATGAATTATTTATTAGCAGTGAAATTGTAGGGGAGTTCTTGTGCCAACTTTAGTTTGGATATTACTGGTTGGCCGATTTAGACGTTTCAGTTGGTGAAGCTATGTTATTGCTGGCTCTTAGTAGTTATTCTGATTTTCTAGTTCAAGTTGTACAATTTGTTGCCGAGTTCATCTCAGATCAAGACTGTGGACATTACATACAGTAATAGTATGTTGTTTTCATATGCCTAGGGCTCCTTAAACAGGGGTTTCCGTTTGTGAGACTTGCTACTTTGATTTCCATGGTCTTTCCAATATAAACATACATACATACACACACACACACACACACACACACACACACATGAGAAATCCCCAACGATTAATAATGCAGGTTCGAAACTTGGAAGATAATGGGCCACCACACTACCCCTCTATCACTGTTATCTTTTTAAGCTATTTCATAATGCATGATAAAATGACCTTTTTGAGGCATGCATCAGATCTATAAAGACTAAGAGAACCAAATACTGAGGTTCAGTTGCATATTCATTATTACCCTGATAGAGGGAGGATGATGATGGTCCTGCAATGTTTAAAGCACATTTTCCTTCTTTTTTTTTTGCTTATACGTGTGCAGTATCCTTTGCAATCTTGTGTGTTTTTTCTTCTGCAAAGAATTTTGTGCACGGGTGATTAGTTTCAGGGAAGGAATAGGACACCTGTTTATTTTCACACTGGGGGAACATAAGTCCATCATGTCCAACTTTTGTTATTTTTTCTTGCTCCTTTATCTTTTTTCTTCTTTGATGCGGTCTGTGGCTGGGCACTTTCAGAATCTTTATTATTTTCACAAGGTTGAAACCATTAGAATTATCTTGACCTTACTTCACTTTTTGTTTCATCTCTTACAATTAGGTCTATTCCATGAAAATTGCATATTGTGGAGCTGAATCTCAATAATAGTTTTCTACCTTAGACATTATTGGTTTCTCTTTTCCCTCATGTTTTTCTAATAATCATATATTTACATTTCATGTGGAATAACAGAACTCTTCACACCTAAACCTTATTTTCTGAACTGCTTAACAATGCAGTGAAATGCCAGACAAGTCATCTCAGAGAGGAAATTGCCAGGATATTGGAGAAAAAGGGGCAGATCTGTTCCATGATTTTGGAAAAGCAAAGAAAAATTGCTTCTTTAGGAGCTGATTCATCCAACCTCAACCAGGTAAAACTCAGAGCTGGCATCAATTAACTTTGCTATGGAGCTGAAACTAAAAGTTTCGCATCGCCCTTGATGGATAAGATTAGTGATGTTTCTAAATTTGGTATATGAAACCAGAAATAGGTACTCTATCTGTTCTCGGCTTCACAACCATAATGGCGTAATCCAACAAGACATTGGTTCTAAATCAGAAGTTTAGAAGTAGATGCGTTTTGACATAAAGATTAGGCTAGTTATGATTCTATAGTTTTCAGAAGTGGGGGATGAAAATTATATATAAACTGAAAATTTGGTCGTCTTTTCTCCAGAACATACTGTTGAAAGAAGGATAAGTAATGCATATTGGGGAAGCAGTCTATTATTTGACTGACGTGCTATAAACTGCGATGTTTTTGAAGTGCTTAAATGAAGAACAGTCTTTGGAGTTCAAATTATTAGCATTGTTTGCATAGAAGGGAGAATAATTTTGGTTATTTAGGAGATATGTTTGTGAGTTTTTACTTCACATGAACTTATCTTTTGACAAGGAAAGTTAAGTTGGTCTTGGGGAATCGTGTGATATAGCATATATTCTTTGATCCTTTTTGACAAACAGACATCGGAGCTCCATCAGCAAGAAAGACACAACCTGTCTGCCAAACTTCTTCAGAAAAGGTAAATTGAAAAGCATATATTAGAGATTTCTGATGGACAGTACATAATGCTAAGTGCATGTGGTTGTTGTTACAGTGACTATTATGCTAAAACAGTTAAAGAAGTAACTGCTCAGTTAGGAGAACAGCAGGTTTTTTCCATGTCCTCTTCTCTGTTGCTTTCCACTTAGATTGTTCAATTATATAGGCTTTAATTTGATCACAAGCAACGGTTCCTACTTTTAGGGCTGGATCAAAGATTGCAAAAAGAACTTATGGGTTGGAGAGCAGGTATTTCTGCTAAGTCATAATTTTTTTTTTCCTGAATTTTGGTGCTCTTCTCTATAAATTGTCTTGGAATTATAAATTTCCAACAGATAACCGAGTGAGAAATTTTTTGTTTGTGTATGTAAGCACAAAATGAAGGGAAAATAAATGCTCAAAAGCCAGGTCAGGGTAATTACATGAAGTGTATTCTAACATAGTCAAATGCATACATTCTATTTCAAGCTGTGAGCGCAAATAAGATTCTATGAAGTATCAGAAATTACTGAGAATAGTATGACTACAGTTTAACTTAAGTTATGCTCATCTCTTCAAGTGCAATATTTGAATGTGTAGTGGGTTTACAAATTTTCTGAATTTTTCAAGTGCAACTAACAAAGTGACTTGATATTTATGAAGCCCAAGGTTTTGGCTGAGACAAGCTACTTAGGTTCAGTTTTTTATTCACCCAAGTTAACTACTTTTGCATCCTCTTTATCAGAATTCTTGTCCATTAGCTTTGAAGATATAGTGGTTTGGCCTTCATGTATTTTGATTTGGCAAAACTTATAGTTTCTTGTGATTCTCAAATGGAATGTTTCTGGAAAACTTTGAGGTATGAGTCGTGGGTTGGTAATCTGACATTCAAATTTGAGCATAAACTAACTAGTGAAATGATGTTTCCTGTATTAACCTAACTTTGTAGAAACTCCATCAACTATTATAGTACTTGTCCTTCCTCTGACAGTATGATATATCGGTAGAGTAACTACTTGCTGCCTAGACAATCTGTCATTCTACCACCAAAAAAAGGAACAAAGTGTCTTATCTGAATATTATTCTTACTCTTATCATAAATATTATTCTGGAACTGACGGCTAAATCATTCAGGTGACCGAAAAAATTGATGAGAAAACTGGTGAAATTGAAGGTATGACCAAGCATTGTTAGTTTATATTCTTATTCCATGATGTCGATGGTTTAATGCAAATGATAAAAATGACCATTTAGCAACAGTAGCATCTCAATATGCTACAAGCTAATTTTGGAATCACCCTGTAGACTATATATTCTCCTCTGCCTTAATTTTGTTTTCTTTTTATCCTTTTCTCTTTCCTGTTCATACTGTTTGAAGCAAATTCGTGTTGATTTACAGAGAACCAGGATAATGTGGCAGAAATTCTAAAGATGAATTTGGCTGATGCTAAAGCAAAGCTAAACCAGATGAGTGAGCTGAAGTCCAAGCTAGTCACAGAGAACAGTGAGGTTTTCGTAAACAATTCTGACTGTTCCATTTTGTGTGGTGACTAGTCCTTCCGCTTGTTTTTAAAGCCGAATTATTACAGGATTATCATCCCCCTGTATTGTCCTTGCTACTAAAGTTGACTTTCTTAATTAACCAGAACAGTAGTTGCAGCATTTTTCCTCTTCCATGGAAGCCTCTGGTGCATTGATGGTTATTTATGTGCTCTTAATCCACGTCAAGATCTAGGTTTATCAATACCTAAATCCCCCTATCCTTACTTGTGGGCAGAAGAAATGCAAATCTCATATCAAAAATGGAAAAATTGAGTCCTATTGTTAAGATTTTATGAGGGAAATTAGTGTGAGATCTTCTTTAGTTTGTTTGTCATTCAAATACAGTTATTTTCAGTTCCAGTTCAAATACAAGAATCTGAAAGGCATCTTGCTTTGACAGGTAAGGAGATGTGTTGAGCTTTTGAAGTCGAAGATGAATGATTTCAAGGTCAGTTACAATCTGTATTACATATATTATGTTCAGTCTTATCTCAAAACATTTCTCTTTTGATAATGATAATAACTGCTTGTCAAAATCCATCTTGGTATTTGCAATTACACTACAAACAGGTACTTTGGACAGTTGACCAGAAAATTGCATCAAATATAACTTATTAGGAGATGAGAAAGTTGATATCATGATTTTGAGGAAAAACAAGATGGTCATAACTTCTAATTTTTGAATCAAAATAATTGAAAGAAAATATACTTGCTACATTTCAAAGCATCAGTCTCCAAAAGTCTATGATCAACCATCATGCGTTATTCTGCAGACACAACTCAAGGAACTGAATAGCAAATCCTTACAAGAGGAGTACCAAGCACTTCACACAGACAAAGCTGGAGAGGCGGAGTATCTGCACTCTTTACAACTCCAGATTGCACAATTGATGGTATTGAGAAATATCCACTCTTTCTTTGCACATTGACATGTGATTCAACTTTTGGTATCAGTGTTAGATTTTGAACACATTCAAATATCCCAATTGCTGGAGTTAGTTTATCAATTGATTTTTCCATTTCACTAGCAATTAGTAATTTTTGCTTTCAGCAAATTTCCCACAGTATCAAATGTTCTTGTGGAAAGGAGTTCAAGATAGACATGGATCTTTGTGGATGAAAATGAGCTGGGTCAGGCAGGTACTTCAACTAGCAAAGTGGTGGGGTTTCTTCAGTACTAATTAGGTATGTTTGCAAATAATGGTTGAGATAGTTTGAGAAAAATAAGGAAGATAGCAGGGAAGCTGTTGCAGTTGTTGAGATGGCATAATAATATGGTTTATACTTTGTTACTGTAGAATCTGTATTTTATGTAAAAGATACTTATTAAATGCTAGTAGAGTTCTTCTTGAATGAATAACATACGTGTGACTGAATTACGCTGAGCCTTTCTCATATAGAGAGTTGGATATTTCGTTATATGTGTGTTAACACTATGATATATCAGAAAACAAAGTCCAATAGACTACTAAGAAACTATCATCTATAGTGGCACCTCAGATTAATTACTGCATTCGTGGAGGTGTGCATTTGGTTCAACACATTCAAGCATGTGCAGACTTCACAAGATAAATTGGACAAAGATGGTGTTTTCTGTAGTATATAATACACTAAAATCGAGGATGACCAAAATGCAGTCCTCTAATAGATATTAGATAAAACTAGTTGTTATATATGTTCAGTGTGTTTTGAACTTTTGCTGTACTATGAACTTGTGTATGTAGCTTGATATTTTACAAAGTATAAGATTGAAACCCAAACTTTTACTCACATGCTCACCTTTTTTGACTGAAGTTTTTCCTGTGATATTGCAAAGGAAAGTCATATAGAAACATCGTCCGAGACTTTACATGACCCCTAACTTCTCTAAGGCTGCAGAGATATCCTGGGGTTCATATCCTTCAGCTGCACATATGTTTATACTCTGTAGAGGTACTATATCATCTGTATCGAAGCTGTCTTCATTGTGAAGAAGCTTCTCGCTGGCATATTCCACACTTCCTTTTAGAATCACAGTCTTGTGAAGGCCCACAAGCAGGCCTTCATAGTCTGTATCTCCCTTTTCTCCCACAAAAACAACCATACTGGAAAGATCAACTCCCCATCGAACCGAGAGATACCTATGTTCAGAAAAGGAGTGACTGTGACTAATTGTATGTTGAATTGATCTTTCCTAGTATCTGCTAACAAAAGAACAGTAGTATCATTCGACCAAAGCAGAGTAAAAGAATGAAAAGATTTACCCAAGTGCTTGGGATCTCGATGCACATAATGGTGTCACATTCAACCTTGATGCAGCATGTGTGTAGATAACATTGCAACGGAAACCTCTCATGCGTAGCCTCTGACGAAGATCATTAACTTTCCTTACCTGTCACATGTAATTTATACTCAGGATCAAATGGTAAAAACCAATTTGTTTATTTCTATTTGTATGTCTAACTTAGAACATCAAGAGTAGCTTAACAATCTTACTCCAGCTCCTGGCTTGATGCTATATGAGTAGCATCGATTGCTACATGCACTAGTGCATTGTGCAATGTCATGTTCAGAACCTTCTTTGATTTTAGCAAGCCTCATCGCTGCTGATTTAATGTTCTCACCTGGCCAGCGGTACGCAATGTGGGCTTCATAGTCATCATCTAGTCCCAAGTCCCTCCATGGGTAGTATATTTCACTTCCACTGGTGCAAATTAATGCATCAAAATCTTCTAAATTTGTTGGGCTGGTTAACGCTTCTTTAGTCTCTTGCAGACTCAAGCCTGTCAGAAAAACTAAACCTATTTGGCTGGAGCTGGATCTTGCAACTTGCATTATATTCTTGACTGTTAGAGATAAGGTCTCAGTGGGAGATCCATTGCTATTGTAACAGTCAGTTGCCACTACATATAGGACCTGTCTTCTCCCAGGGCAGTAACTAACAATAGGTTTGCTAATTGAATTAGCTTCCCGTGAGAGTATCTCAACAAGTTCATGTTGCCTTCTTGCCAAATCAAGCTCTCCGTTGGCTTTGAAATCCACATCCATGGAAAATTTAAGAGAAAGGTCTTCAACATCTCTTAATGATTCACTCATAGGTTCTTCAGGAGTTGGCTTCATAACCTCAAGACTATTGGCAGGGTGGCGATTTCTGCAGCTTTGAACATGGGAGAGGTAATTCCGGCAGTGCTCTGTCCATGAGAAGTAGTGGATATGCTTAAGGCCATTCTTACGGCACCCCAGCCATAGGTTCTTGTCAGCAACAAGTTTTAGGAGAGCATCTTCTATGGCTTTTTGATCATGTGGATCAATGAGTAGCCCATTGTTTAGTGCCTGATTGAACATTATGTACCATATTATATTCATCCTTAAATTTCGGCAAGTCACCACTTTGAGGTGTACAAGGAATTAAAAAGATAACTATTTGAAAAAAGACAGGCAATTTTGCAACAGAAAGCTTGGGGAAATCACTTTTTGGAAGTTCCTAAAGTCATGTGCTTGCATGAAGTGTTTGTTATTGAGATTTTGTGCACTACTCTATGATTCTACCCCAACTTGTATACTGCAAAATATTAGCTTCAAATGGATAATCTTATATTGAAAATATCTTCGGGACGTGAACATCATGTTAATGTTTGAACTAGCTTGTGTTTACCTTGAGTATATCTACTGGTCCTCCATTTTTGGTAGCAACTATAGGCAAACCATAAGCAGCTGCCTGCGGAAAAAAGACTCTCTTGAACTATAGCATTTTGCATACATAGCGTCAGCTGCTAAAACTTTATGTGATGTAATTTAGAAGTTACCTCAATAAGAGTGAGGCCGAATGGCTCAACAAGAGCTGGATTGATGAACACTCCCTTCAAGGATAAATCACCATTTAAGAGTTATTGGCAGTCATAGTATGGAATTGAAGAAATTTGGTTAAAGAAGAGTGTCAGTGCTATAGTTCATTTTCTTTTAAAGCATGGAAGAAAATGAATGTTAATGGATCACTGAAATAGCTCTATCCTGTCTTGATTGTTTTCCTGCACACACGGATCCAATGGACTGCGGCATCTCTATTATGACCAAGGCATGGACAAATGACTACAAAGCCATGAGACCTAGATACTTCTGTTCTTTCGTGGGAAAATCCCCAAGTCCTGGGACTTGCTTATATATTATTTATATGAGTTACCTTAGTTTTTGCAGCCAGACGATATATATCAGGAACCTCTGGTTGTTTATGATGCTTTGGATATGCCACCTGGCCATACAAATTGTACTTATCAATGAGCTTTAGTACTGTTGTGAGTACTGCAGAGCTGCTACTGGACATGCCATCAATGTCATCTCTGTTACCTAGGATCAGAGTCTGCAAGACAATTTACAATTAAAATTAGACTCTGCACTAGTCCACTAGCATTTGTTATAGTTGAAGGAGGTTGCAGATAAACTTAGCCCTACTAAGTTGGCTAGTTCTCGAAGTGCTTCACATTCTCCGAAAGCCCTGAGCAAAGTAGTTACATTCTTCTTAGGATTTGGACGTGACATTGCAAGTATCATTGGCTTGTGAGGGTTAACAAAGAATCGCATGATCTGCAGTCACGAAGATACAGGAGACATTGGCTAAAAACATTTATAGGAGACCTCAGACCAAGAAAACATTATTAATTAGTTGTCATCAATCATTTCAACCTAGTCTACATCTTGTTGCTTCTCTCATTATCCATTTTGATGTGTTTGAAAATTTTATAGTGTTGCTTCACGAAATGGTTAAGAAAGTCTGCTACAAAAATGAGGAGGACGTCCAACCTCAGACCATATATTTGGTATAGGTTTCTTTTGACTTTTGTCTCCACCAATCAATGACTTGAGATCTCCATCTCCTTCCAGTGAATCTTGTGCGTTCATATTACTGAAGTCCATTCCCGGCGGTATAACCTGGTTTCATAATCATCAGAAACAGACTTCAAATTTCTTCATATCTTGGTAAGAAGCCATTTTGGCATTGTGTGAACAAGAACCAGCTAGTTGAGTTAGTAACACATACCACCATCCTCGGCATGTATCTCCCAAGGCAACTCACTCCTCTCTGTCTCCTAACTCTGAGTTTCCTCTCCAGTTGAATATCAAAACCATCATACAAACCCCATTGTTCGTCAATCTCTTGTCTTGTGCTAGTTACCACCATTTCAGCAGTATCTAGTCCCAACTCTTCTGCTTCTATTCTCCTAATTATCTTGTAGGTGGTATTGATGTCCCCCTTAGTGAGTCTGCCCTGTTTACGCAATTGCTCAAACTTGTCTCTTCCTAGTGAATGTCCTGTTAACACCATTGGTACATTTAAGGTTCCAGATAAGCGGGCTGCTACCTCTCCTGCATCAGCATAGTGTCCATGAATTACATAAGGCCACACTGCATTTCCAGCATTGACTTGCTCCCCTATAGCCCTTGCCATATTCACAATGTGGCTTAAAGCCCCATCAACAAATTCTGGTATGTAAGGCCAGAGTGATTCTTTTGGAATATACCTGTCACATAGATAATGTTCAAAATATGGAAGATTGAATAGATAACTAGACAAGTATGATAAGTGTTTAGTGGTTTTGAACCACATTTTCTAAAAGATGTCCCAAGTATATAATAACAGCATTACTTGTCACGTGCTCCACAGGGGATTCGAATTATGTAGGCACCACAGCAGCCAAAAGCATCAGATGGGCATGAGAGCATCTCAATCGGCTCGCCATAGCTAGAGTCAACCTCTGGGGATGTGATCTGCCGAGTTAGGAGATCAACTCGATGAACTTCTTTCATGTTTGCAAGTGCCCGAGCAAGCTCTACTACATACTTCACCTGATCATTCATTTAATAAAACACAAAGTTGCATGAAAGTTACTGATTGTACCTATTTTCAACACAGTAAACCCTCTGAGACAGGAATAGACTACAGGGAAGTTTTTTGGGTTGTCAATTAGGAATCATGTGTCCAGCCTTGTTACTCTCTCATAAATGTCAATTTTCTGCTATTTGGATCAACATTTTCAAACCTTCTTGTGTGTTTTAAGTTGAACATGTCTCTAGAATAGAAGATTTAGAGGCAATAGTTTTTATGGATTAAATTTCTTTAGGCAAAGATGACAGGTAATATCGCTACCTGGCCACCAGTGTCAGAATCTCGTCCAAGTTCCATGTTTTCTCCACGCACCAACCCATGGATACTACAATAAACAGTAATCATAGAATAAAACTTGTTTGGCCAATGTTTGATAGCATGTAACGTGTTTGATTGTTATACTTCTTGTTTAATCTTGTGTCGGTCATATTGTACTTATTTTTACTTTTCTCTTGCTCTTGATGTGTTTTTTAATCTGCACTAGCTACTGTAATAATTTATCACTTCACTACAACAATCTGAATGTACCTGATCAAGACAATGTAGAGTTGCCTTGGTTTATCTTCATCAGACCACATCTGTGTATCCGAGTTAATCCTTGATATAACATGGTGAGACTCTGATGTATTTGTATCTCCTTTCTCCTTCTCACCTTCTGAAAGTTCAGAAAGATCTTCTGCTGCATCAAAATGACCTTTCTCCAGTTCAAGTTGCCGTTTTACTAGTTTCTGTGCGTCATCCCAGGCTATCTGCAATTTTTGAGTGTCTCAAACAATTATCTTCAAGCTGCTAGTAGTATCCTGCTATGTGTTTTCTAACGTGAGTTCTTCTTTAAGGTTATTTTCTGGCTGTATTACTTTAAAAATTAATTGCTAATTGTCGACATGACACTGAGCAAAATATATCACTCAATTAGACGTTTTCAGTACTCTGTTGACTTCAGACATTTGGGCGTTTATTTGAGCTTGCAAGCTCTTTTTTTTTTTTTTTTTAGAAAATGTGTATTTGAACTTTTAAAAATTAATCAAGAAATGACTTTTTTTTTCCAGAAGATATTCAAATATTTTGCAAATATGTTTGAAGTTTAGCAAATTCCATCAGACAAATGAGGCTATTTCATCCTTGGTTTAACATGCTACATTTATCAGTGAAAGGGATGCTATACGTAGTTTAGTGAGTATCACATAATTATAATAAATAAAGAAGAGAAAGTACCTGATTCTTCTTGCGGGTAAGATGCCAGATGCGCCAGCACATATTCTCGAGCCTATTATTCCTCTCACTACAATTCCTTGTTGCCACTACCTGCAATGTCCTTTTCTTAATTTCCATCAATTTCCCTTTATCATATACACTCTTTATTTTTCTCAGAATAGAATATAGAACCAATAAAGAAATAGAGATGAGTGCGTTGTGCATGTCTTTACTTTTTTCTCTTCTTTAAGTATTACGGTAAACATCATTAACACCTTTCACTTGGCTCATTAACTGAAATCCTTCTTTACTGCTATTTTCGTCCAGGACACTTTTTGGTTATTAAGAAATCATTAATACATTAGTAGATTTTACTGTTTTACCCTTCACTTATATCAATGTGTATTAAATTAAGTTACAAAAACTTATTAATACATTAATTAGGAAAAAAATAATTAATTTTATCCTAATTTAGAAAAGTAATACTAGTTAGATATTTATGTATTTAAACAGCATAATCCATTAATTTTATTTATCAACTAACTGACCTTGATCCAAGTTCTGTGGAGGTCAGACTCATCGAAGTTGTTGACAACTTGTTCAACAAAGTACTTAGTGGGACTAAAGAGCTTCTCTTTCTGGATTTGAAAGCTCAAATTTTGCTCCATTTTATTATGCTTGAAGCTGCTGCTTCTATCTTCAATCCTTTGTCTTGATCCATTTCTTTCACTTCCTACATCCAATATTGCCTCCAAATACCCGTTTAACCATTCGTTCTCTGCCATGTACTTATTGAATACAGACAATGAGATACTTATATAATGAACATCAGGGAGGAGACGGGCTTTGTTGTTTGAAAACTGAGTTATACGCCAAGAAGAGGAAGCTCCTATATATAGGTCTAGTAGGAATATAATGTTATGGGCTACACCTTTTTGTAGATATTTCATGGGTGGCCTCTTTTTACTGTACCATTTAAGTAATATTCCTCGCGCTCTCTCTCTCTCTCTTTTCCTTCCTGTGAATATCAAGTATTCGAAATTGTAGTCAAATTGTAAGATGTCATAAACAAAAAGTTCATAAAGTGTTAAATGAGTTTGTTAAATATTTTATTATTTGATAAATTGAGGCTTACGGCTTATGTTCATATTTAAATTTTTTGAAACAGATTTGGGTGTTGAAATATAATAATTAAAATTATTATTTTTCTTGGCAAAAATTTCAAGCAAATTCTTGAAACTTTAGCTAATTTTAGCGTGTGTCTCATTTGTGCATGGCTGAAACTCATACATACTTCAAAAAACTAAAATGGTGTTAAACAAGTTTGTTATGTTTACTGTTATTTTGACGAGTTGATGATTGAAGTTTGTTCTTTCTAATACATGACATATATGTTTCAAACTTGAGCTTACTTGAAGTAGATTGGAAAGATGAACTTTAAAAAATAAAATTATTATATTTTGGCAAAATATTATAGATGTACATACCTGAAATTGTTAGTCAATTATAACATGTGGCTCGATTATGTATGACTAAAACTCATACATACTAAAAAAATTGTGTTTAACAGATTTGTTAGATTTGTTGTTTTATTGTTGAAGCTTGTTCTTAATGATATATGGTATTTATGTTTTAAATTTGAGCTTATTTAAAGTAGATTTGAGTGTTTAGTTGTTGTAACTCAAAAAATAAAAGAAACTTTTGGCAAAACAAATTCAAACACGTCTGAGATTTAAGATAATTTTAAATGTGTTTTAGTAAGATCATCTCAACAAAGATTGAGAGCCTAAAGTCAAAATTTTAATGGAGGTCTTCAATTTTTTTTAGTCTAATTAATGTATATAAGTTGAACAACAATAACATACTCAGTATAATTTTTGTAAATAAGAATGTAAAAGAAGAAATTTTTTTATAAAATATACAATATAAAGTTAGAATACAAAACATGATTCAAAAATTTAAGTTGATATAATGATATCGAAATAGTTATATGTTGAATTTGATAAGTGTTATAATAATATTTAAATAATGTTGACTTGTTGCACTGTTTGAAATTTAAAGAAGACATCAAAAAGAAAATTTAATATTGTTGTGGAAAAACATTTTAAAGTTTGATCATTTGAAAGAATTTAAAATATTCAATAATAAGAGAATAAAAATAATGAAGCGAAAAGAAAATTAAGAAGGTAAATATAAGAAAAACAATGTGGGATCATATTAATCATCAAGATAGAAATGAGGCAACAAAATCATTTTTTCATAGGAAAGGATCCTACAATTATCTAAGAGTTATTCAATTTCTCAATTATTATAATAATTTCACATTAAATGAGATAAAAAATTATTATATTTTTTATTAAAAAATTCTTTTCAAATTTAATAAGAAATATTTACGTAAATAATATATTATATATTAAATATTATCTTTTTTAGGGTATTTTTTTTAGTTACAATCTATAGCATATTTTATCAATAAATTCCTTCTCTTTCGAAATCTTTTCTCTTTTTTTTTCTTGGCTGGGCTGGACGTTTTTTTTTTTAAAAAATTTCCTTTTCTCTTTCTTTCTCCCTCCTCATTATATTCAACTCATCATCTTTAATATTATACATTATAATAAATTTATTATGATTATTTCAATAAATATAATACAGTTTCTAATAATATAAAATTAATGAAATCACACTAAAATATTTAAGATTCACATATAATACTTATAATATATTATTTATTGAATTTAAAACGTATTATAGTTATTTTTTATTATTTTCTCTTATTAATGATATTAAAATAATTATTATATTAAAAATATATTATTTATATTCTCCATATGCATTAAAAATATTTGTAATACATATGAAGTATTGAAGTCAAAATGTATTATAATTGTGGTTTTTGTTTATTTTTATCAATTGTGTCAAAAATATTATATTGAATTTCAAATATTTAAACACTATTTAAATAAGTTTATGTGTTTAATATATTAAAATTGTGTCATGCATTATATATGCTTTTACATAAAATAAATTATATTATCAATATAAACAATATTTGTAATACAATTTTAATTTAATAATATTCATTTTTATGAATTCGATTATTGTTATTCTAACAAATATAACATCTTTCTTATAATATAAGTTAAGTTAAATAATACTGAAATATTTAAGTTCATACATAATACTTATGACACATTGCTGCTAAAAAATTTTTATTTATATATTCTCTACGTGCATTGAAACATGCTTATAATATATATAATATGTTGGATTCAAAATGCATTATAATTATGTTTTATTTTTTCTCTTATTAAAGATGCTAAAATATATTATTTTATTAAAAAATATATTCACCACATGTATTGAATTATGCATATAGTATATTTGGTATATTGAATTTGAAATGTATTACCATTGTTATTTATATTTATTTTTTTAATTAATGATGTCAAAAAATATTATACTCGAATTTCAATCATTCAAGAACTATTTAAATTTGTTTATATGTTAATATATAAAATATGTGTTATAAACTCATTATATATGCATTCTTATAATATAAATTTAACAAATAAATGATTTTGTGATGAAAGTTGGAGCCATTGAAATTTATTAGGAGATTAAAAAAAATTCAAAAAGTGATGAAGAGAGAAAAAATTACAAAAATTGAAAATTTATTAAGAAAGAGAAAAAGTTATTGATAGAAGAAAGAGAAATATTGTAGAAATTAATGAAAGAGAGAGAAAAATTGATGGAAGAAACATAAATGAATAGAAATCAATGAAGAGAGAGAAATATTTTATAATTTTTTGCCTATTTCGGTCTTTTTTGTTATTTTAGCTAAATTTTTTTTAGCAATTTCGGGTAATACTAAAACTTGTACTAAAATTAGTAATTAATGCAATATAATATACTATTAAAGTAAATGACCCAACTTAATATGGTCAAATAGTTATATTTTATATAATTACACAATATAACCTCAGCTATCTGACCTGGAAGGGAGGAGAGAGGCGAGCGAAATCGAGAGAGGGAGGAGAGAGGCGAATTGTATATGTATATTTATCAAATGGTATGTGTATATTAGTCAAATAATTATATATGTGTAATTAATATGCACATATATATATAGCAAGCGAGATTGGGAGAGGGAGGAGAGAGGTGAGCGAGAGCGGAGAGAGGCGAATTCTATAAGTATATTTGTCGAATTGGCTATGTATATATGTCAAAATAATTATATATATGTTGCTGGTATACATAAGTAATTATATATCCGGCAAGAAATTGCAGAGAGAGAGAGGCAAGACAGAGGAAGAGAGGAGAGATAAACTAGCAACAAAACTCTAACTATAGCTATATATTGTAATTTTTTTAAACTATAATTATATAATTTAAATACATATCATATGTTTGTCTAGTTACGTTATTTTTCCTTCAAAGAAATACTTAGTAGGACTATTTTTGACATGGTGCAATATATCACAAATTCAAATCATTATTCATAACTAATTATTTTTTATACACGATATTGAAAAAAGAATTATCGTCGCTATTGAAACTTCATGAAAATTAAATTCCTGACTATTTATTAACAATCTGAAATCCAAATCTTCTCAAACCACTTGCTTTTAAGGAGAATTATCTTTCCCTACTTAAAAGCCTTCATAATTTGTTTTCTTTAAAAATATATTATTGGAAACTAGTACATAATGATGATATCAGAAATTTTTATATGCAGTGTTAATTCAACTATATGTGACTTATGAGCAAGTTATAACTTGTATGTTGTTATCACTGCTTTCATAAGAGATTTGCTTGTATAGTTTACCTTGTTTGTAACTTGTAAGTGCATAAAACTTAAAATTTTATGAGCAATTACGCATAGTTAAATAGAAAATTTTTTATATTATTGTATATATAGATGTTAAAATTAAGAAAATATTACAAAAAAAGTCAACACTTCCACATAGCATAATGAAGTTATAACAATATAATCAATGTAATTTCACAAGTGGATTTCGAGAGAACAGAATATATGTAGACTTATCGTACCTTTTGTGGAGTAGGATGATTGTTTCTGATAGAGAGATGCATAATGAAGATATAAATTTTGAACTTTTAAGTAGTAAAATGTTCTTGTAAATTATGTATGCTATTCTTGCCCATTACATAATTAGTGGCATAAAATGTCCAAGTAAATCTTCAAGTGATTTTAGGGGGTGGACTTTTTTTTATCATCTTGCTCCTCTTCTGGCTTGGAAGACCTGTTTGGTTGGATTTTATCTACTTGCTCAGAAGGGATATTAAACTGCATAAGCAAACATTAAAATATTCAGATAAAAATGAAACATTTGACAAGGCATTCTATGTTGAAGGACTTGACAGCATCCAATGAAGCAAGATGGTAATAGGCGAACGTAATATTTAAGTTAGTGAAAGTTGAGAATGAGCGTGATCTTATTATATTATCTATTTGGGCTTAAGTACAATTGCAATACTCGTTCTAGATCTGCCTCTAACTGATGATCATGAACACTTTCTAAAGCATGTTCTCCCTGTTTTATGTTTCAGGATGTTCAAAATCGTTTAAATAAAACAAGCTGACCTTGAAACCACAGCCAGCTACACATGCGCGATGACAATCCTGCATCCATAAAAGTGGCATACTTACATCTGCAGGTAGGAACATCGTAAATGCTAATCAAATATGTTTTGTTTGGACGATTTTTTCAGATTACTAGATCAGAAGCGCTTTGACAACAAGTGTAAAAATGTAAGAAATTTCAAGGTGATTAAATGAAGAGATGATAAACCTCAGAGTAGCTAACAGAACCAGGGGCGCGATCAATACAAGCACTCCATTGTTGATCCTTCAGAACTGGACCTTTAAAGCACATCTCATTGCATTGTTCCAAACCTGCATACACCTTTTCATTTCTATTCTACCTTAAATTGAATAGAGAAGCATCAAGGTTTCAAGTTCAACGATAGATGTCTCATAACCATCAATTATTCTATTGAATAAACGTCTTAAATGATATGTTTTACAATCATTTTGAAGATTTGAGGCTTAGTATGTTTCTTCATATTAATTGATACAAAGTATGCTATCAAGAGCTCCTTTTTACACATGCAACATAGTTCCTCATTATAATTACCAGGACGCAAGATAAGAACATATACAACTGAGAGCTGTTTAGAAACCAACAAAGTTTATAAAAGTAGGATCTTGGAACTTACATTCCTCCCATGTATCGCCATCAGCATCACACGCTTTTTTGCAAAAAACTCTCCCTGCAAAAAACACATCATAAAATTTTGGTAGAATTTTCTGTTTGAATACTAAATGAAATGCATTATCTGTTGTGATAGTCGAAATACGAAAAAGAAAAAAAAATAGCTCTAGTTTTGCAGCAACATTTTCAAGTTTAAAACAAGTTATCACAATTTTTTAACATGAATGAATTTTGAATAATCAATTACTTCTCAATCCTAGACTAGTCCGTCTAGCTATACGAAATTCTAATATCTATGCATCTCTATTGGACTATCTTATTTCATAACATACCCTGAAATTCAAATAGGATCTGAAGAGAGTAAGACATAAGCAGATCTTACCACTACCTCGTAGAAATAGAGAGGTTCAAATATATCAACTCACAAGCAAAAAATAATAATTATAGTGGAAAACAATTGAAAACTCATAAATACGACTATCTTATTACATAATACTACTAAATGATTAATCAATTAATCAAAATTACTTGTTACAAGTTCAAATATCTTTAGCTAGGCATGCCCAATTGGGAACATCAACACAAATATTAGACCTTTAAATTAGAAGAAAAAGGGGAATTAAAGGAGTAATTACAAGGAATTTGGGTGAGAGCTGAGAATTTATTGGTGCATTGCTTGTTACATGGTGGTGCCCATTGTGGAATCATTATTTTTCTCTCAGATTTAATTTTTCTTATTTTGTTTTTTTCTCTACATCAAATTTTGCAGAAGTTTTTAAATTAAAATAATGGATTTTATCAAATAAAATAAGAAGGAGGAAACATATACAGGAAATGGGGAGGGAATAATTGTTGATTCGGAAATTTAGGCGACTTTGTTGTTCTGGCTCTGTTTCCATTATTAGTTTTCAGAAAAAAATATTTTCAATTAAATTTATCTCTACTTCACCTTCTAAATATTTCCCCTATTTCAATTTATTTATCATATAATTTTATTTAATTTATTTTTAAAAAATTATTTAAATTTTT
>JAOTQJ010000007.1:14561657-14573802 GCA_025642045.1 Solanum sejunctum | reverse complement strand
AAGAAAAAGAAGAAGAGAAGAACGGAAGAAGAAGGGGAGTGAACAGTCGCGCAGGACGCTGAAAAAAAAAAAGAAGAACTGGAGAAGAAGAAGAAGAAAGAAGAAAGAAGAAAGAAGAAAGAAGAAAAGAAGAAAGAGAACTTAACTAGAGAAAAAGCGAAGTGGAGACCCGAATGGAGAAATCAAGAAGTGACGTGGAGAACCTAAAGTGCTACTGTCACAGCGTCGCAATGGAGAAATGAAGAAAAGAAGTCGGGCAGGTCTCTTTTTTCCAAATAGACCCTAGGAGGTTCTTTTATTATTAAAATTAGAGTATTTTTTAAATTAAAATCAAAAGGTGGCGCTTTAGGCTCCTCGCCTCTCACCTTAAGTGCGGCTCTCATCGCCTTCCATATTTGTGCCTCGCCTTGACTGTAAAAGGTGACATAGCATTGCCTCGCCTCTGCGCCTTAGGCGCAGAGGCGAGCGCCTTTCACAACACTGCTTGTCACAGATTACATGGCATCTATATCCATGTGTTTACTCATGAAAAATAGGATTGGCTGCGATTTGCATAGCAGACCTGCTATCACTCAAAACAAGAACGAGCAACTTGATAGGTACTGCCAAGTCTTTGAACAAACTAAGCAGCCAAGTGGCTAAAAGTAACTTTAGCCACGGCAGAAGCCATGCTCCTGTACTCGGCCTCAGCATAACTTCTTGAACAATGTAATGCTTCTTTGATTTCCCGAAAATTAAGGAATCCCCAAACTTTATTACATAACCTGTAACAGACCTCCTAGTATTAGGGCATGCTACGCAGTTAGAATCACACCAGCATGTTTACTCAATAGTGTCCTTAGCCTGAAGCCAAATACCTTGTGCTATAGTTCCTTTAAGATGCCTGACTACCATAGTAGCAGCTTCCCAATGAGATTGTTTTTGTGATTGCATAAACTGCCCGAGGGTTTGGACTGCAAAACTAATATCAGGTCTAGTAATGATAGCATACATGAGGTTGCCTATGAGTCTCTAATAGGAACCATCATCGTTGAGGAGTGCATCATCCGTAAGGCCAATGGACTGGTCATACTCTAAAGTAGTAAGCTTTAAGTTGGACTCCAAAGGGGTACTCATTGGTTTGGCACCAGCAAACCCCATCTTAGAAATCAAACTCCAAGAGGTACTTTCTTTGATTCAGAATGACTTCAGATTTAGATCTCAACACTTCAATTCCTAAGAAGAATTTTAATTCTCCCAAGTCCTTCAATCTGAATTGTTTGTGCAGCACTTGCTTGGTCTCACTGGTCATATGTTCATTGTTTCTAGTAATAAGGAGATCATCTACATAAACTAAAATAACAACCATCCCTTCCTTTCT
The DNA here is from genome assembly GCA_025642045.1 of Solanum sejunctum. Lineage (NCBI taxonomy): Eukaryota > Viridiplantae > Streptophyta > Magnoliopsida > Solanales > Solanaceae > Solanum > Solanum sejunctum. The sequence continues at coordinate 14,572,442 of JAOTQJ010000007.1, read as the reverse complement.
TTTCAAGGTGAATAATGAGTAGTCATGTACACTTCGGGAAAAACCTGCTCTTAGTAAGGCCATGACGAGCTTAATGTTCCATTGCCTTGAAGCTTGCTCAAGTCCATATAAGGACTTCAACATCTGCATAGTCATATTTCCCCTTATTTCTCAAAGCATCGGGCATCTTCATGTATACTTCCTAACATAGATCACCAACATCCATTTGGTATAAGAACCAACCTTTGGAAATAGCCAAAGCAATGACACTTCTCACAGTCACCATCTCAGCAATTGGAGAGAAGGTCTCATGATAGTCAAGCCCCTCCAGTTGACTATAACCTTTGGCCACTAACCTGGCTTGAAATCTTTCCACCTCACCATTTGATTTATACTTAAATCTTGTATACCCATTTAGAACCAACAATATTTTGCCTGGTGGCAAATCAACATCCCGGTTATGATTATCTTCAAGGGCTTGAATCTCTTGTTTCATGGCTTGAATCCAGTTGTCATCCTTAGCTGCTTCCTTAAAACTTCTAGGCTCTACCAAGTTGGAAAATTTTGCCAATAACTATCATAGGCAATGGTTGTGTCGGCATTGGAAAGACGATTGGTTATAGGATATTTACCAGGTTGCTTTCTAGTAGGAACTACATAATCCTTCATCCAGATTAGCTGCTTAATAGATCTAGTAGTGTGTCTAAGTTTAGGAGGTTCAACAAAAGATTCAACATTTGGTGAAGGTGGATCACTCCTAGGAGAGTCAATAGTTTGTGAACTAGATCATGCATCAGTGGGATAGTCACTTGGTGATTTTGTATTGTCAGGACTATCAACACATTCTTCAAATAAATCGGAATCATGCAAGGCTGGATTATTGTGTTGACCGTCTCCAATGAGGTAGCAAAAAGAAATACATGCTCTTTAATCACTACATCTCTGCTAACAAAGAATATTTTAGTATTGAGATCCATCCGTATATAGCCCTTCTGTGTCTCAGAATACACCATTAAGACTGCTGACTTAGCTCTTTCTGCGAACTTGTCACCATTAGGTATATAGATGAAGCATAACATAGACAACCAATTATCCTCAAATGTGATAATGAAGTCTTGGAATAAAGTATCTCATATGGAGTCTTGCCTTTGATAGCTGGAGATGGCAACCTATTCAACAAATAAACAGCTGCAATGACACATTTGCCCCCAAGACCTGATTCAAATCTGATTGCTCTAGCCACATTGAGTATATGTCGATGCTTCCTTTCTACTATTCCATTGTGTTGTGGTGTGTGTACAGCTACTTTGATGTATTATTCCAAGTTGCTTGAACAAAGCTGTGCATTGAGAATTGAAAAATTCTGCCCCATTGTTCCATCTAATCACCTTAACATGTGTATCAAACTGATTCTTTATCATTGCCAGAAAGTTTTTAATTACTACAATTGTTTCAGATTTGAGTTGTAACAAATGAATCCAGGTAAACCTACTGCCGACATCTACCACTGCCAGAAAGTATTGTTTCTTATCAAGAGCAAGAGTTTTTTAAGGGCCCCACAAGTCTATATGAACAATACAAAGGGTGAACTAGCCCGGGAAACACTAGTTGGAAAAGAAAATCTAATTTGCTTAGCTAAAGGACAAACCGTACAATTATTCAGCATCTCATCATCTTGTTTATTTTGTAGTAGATTCAAATTCTTCGTGACTTGATAAGAAGGGTGTCCAAGCCTTTTATGCCATAGATTGTAGTCCTAAATAGATGTAGTAGCTACTAGCCTTGATGTATTCTGTGGTGCATTCTTCTTAGGTACTCCATTATCATTTCTGAAGATGTCAAGCCTCCACTCTCTTTACAAATCCCCCTCACCCTGCACTGCAAAGGTCAGGTCCTAAAAGACGCAAAAATCAGGGTAGAAGGAAACAAAGCAAGATAATTCTCTAGTAATCTTGGACACTGAGAAGAGGTTAAACTTGAAATCTAGTACAAACAATGCATTCTTCACCGCTTCATTTGCAAATGTAGGAACATTTCCAATATGTTTAATGTCAACTGCATCTCCTGTGGGTAAATTCACCTTGTCTCTTTTTGTTGCATTACTATAGCCCCTTCTCAATAGGGTTTTACTTGTTATATGATGCGTAGCACCTGAGTCCAATATCCACCCTTCTGAGAATAGATTTAGACAAATGCATGTAGACATACCTGTTATGTTGCTATGAGTTTCTTGTGTATCCTTATTCAGTAATCCCAATATATGTTTGTATTCATCCTTGGTGAAACCATGTCCCTTCGCCACAACTGCATTGTTGACTTCATGGCTGCCGGAGGCAATCTAACCCTGATCACTATGTTTCCCTGATACATTATTTGTTGAAGAAAAGGATTGTTGAGCATTGATATCTTGCCCTGCATGTCCTCCATTATTGTTATAATTTGATGCCCAACTTCCTCTAAAATTGTATTACCATAGTCATTTTTCTTCTTATGTTTACGGTCATACCCAATCAATTTGTAAAAACTCTTCTTAGTATGTACAGTGAAATGACAATACACACACTGTAAGGGCCTTCTTCCTCTAAATTCTGATTTCTCTAATTATAACCTTGGTTTTGACTAGTTGCATGATCATTGGATCAGTTTTCTCAGTAACAGTGGTTAGACAGGCTGAGTATTGAATCTCATCTTCAATTATCATAGCATAAGCCTGATTTATGGTTGGAGATGTACTTTTTAATAAAATTTGCCGACGATCTTGATCATATGAATCATTTAACCCACTTAAAAACTGTATTAACCTTATCTGATGAAGATGATCTACATGATCCTTGGATCTAGGACATTCACAATTTGGTGACGGCACTACAGCATCATACTCATTCTATAAACTTTTAAATTTGTTGAAGTAAGCAGAGACAAGAGTCAATACCTTGAGAGCAAGTTGCAATACCTCTATGTAATTGGTAAATCCTTACACGATTGACATTATCAAATTGCTCTTTCAGATCCTCCTATACTTTATGCGCATTTGTAGCATAGAAAATCCCTCCGAGAAGCTCTTCAGCAACCACATTCAACAACCATGATAAGACAATGGCATTACATGCCTCCCACTGTTCATGCCATTCCTCTCTATATAGTTCCTTTGTGCAAGCACCTGTCATAAATCCATACTTCGTTTTACCTAGCAGTACAATCCTCATGGATCTACTCCATATCCCATAATTCTCAGAACCAATAAGCTTAAGAGGAATTAACGCAGATCCTAATGTATCCGAAGGTCCTATGAACAGCAAATGATTGTGATCAATCTTTGTCGTCGCCATATGTAGATTTTCAGCAATCTAAAAAACGAAATAGATCTTCTACTTGCAATTCTAACTCAGTCAACTTTGACTTCCCCAATACCATGTTAAAAGTAAGCTAAAAAGTTGAAGAACTCCATTACTGGATTTGAGAATTGGGAAGAAACTGAAGTTTTGTGTATTGGAAAATGTTCTCTTCATCTCTGTACATCATTTCCTCCGTTTACATAGAGGAGTACAACAATTACATAAAAATATCTAATGCCAGCTAATCACTTCTAACAAACTTCTAATTCACACCTACCATACTGTTAAGCAATCAGTTGCAACACATGACTAACCAACTCCTCATTAACTAACTTTCTATTATCATTTCAATAGCGACATTTGTTTGAACAAACTAATATTTGAACAGCCTAGAAAGAAGTGTGACATAAACTGGGACAAATGGGGCAGTAGATAACTATAATATACGCACTGGAATCTCGTCTGGAAAGAGTGGAGTGCGCGCAGACCTTACCTCTAGAAAGGGGTAATGAAAATACAACAAACAACATACAATAATAAAAACCCAGTAGTAACTCTCATCCCTAGACAAGTAGGCCATCGGGTAGGGACTAAAGGTTGAGAATTGGTTGTGACCGAGTGATAAGGTTATCAAACAAACCAAAAAAAGTTGGGAATAAGTAAGATATATGGCACCTGTAGGGAAAATATCACGACCTCGCCCATCTATGTCAAAGAACATGGGACAATCGCCCTCCAGACTATAAACGAGTACCCGATTTGGGTATTTCGAGACAGCTAACTCCGCCTGCATGATACCATCAATACACAAGGATAAAGCTAAATAAATCCACAGAGTACAATAAGTAGTTCAATCAAAATAACAGTTCAAATTGAGGAATGATGTAGAGAAACAACTGAAGAAAAACGAATACTTTGGGAGGAAGTAGAAGGTCGAGAACGGCATCAGAGGCATTAGAGAAACGGTCTCTGATAGTGCGACGGAGCTTTTTCCGGTCCGCGCCAGAAAGTCGCTGGTGAGACTTGGCGTCCACTGACTTCTTGAACATTTTCCTCCTGCAAATACTAACACTCTATTACTTTACTGCAGAGAGAAGTGAAGGTCGTAGACTGGCGTGAGGCGGTGAGGTATGGACTGTGGACGAGTCGGTTCGCTTTTTCTGGGCGCCTGCTTAATTGACACCTACTCTTTGCCTTTTTGCCATATTTTCCTTCGACAAAATTAAGGGCCGTATGGTGTAATTATAATTATTTCTATTTATTTTTTAATTTAATAATTTAATTAATTTTTTATTTATAATTATTTTAAATTATTTTTATTTTTATCATTTTGATATTTTTTAACAATATATTTTGTTTGTATTATTTATTTTTTGTTTTCTCCTTATTCTCAGTCTTTACTTTGTATGATAATGTGATTCAATGTGATTTCTCACATTACCTTTTTTATTTATTTAATTTATAGTTAGTTTTTTATTAATATGATTTTATTAGTATTCTAATTTTTAAATTAAAGTTAAATTCATTGTTAAATAAAGTTATAAATTTATGTTTTTTTTTAAATCATATATATGCATGCTATGTTAAAATTTGATATAAGAGTATTTGGTTATATTTTTTATTTTGAACTTAGAACTTATGTTATATTTTTAATTTCATTTGTGTATATAGTATATGACTTGATATTTTACATTACAAGTCATTTATTTTTTAGTTAGATCTAATAGATTATTTTTCTGTCAAACATTTTAATGATTTTACTATGACATTATATTTATAATTTTTATTTTTTGTTTCAAATATTGCATTTCATATGTTTGTATAAAACTTGTATTTTTAGTTTTTATAATCAATTTAATTAAGATATACTAATTTAAAAAATATAAAATTAATTTTTTTCCAATATTAGTAGTTAGTTAACAATATATGCTTACTAATTAATATATTTTTCAAAGATTATATGTCTCTCAAATATTTAATTTGATATTATCTATAAATATCCTTAGTTGTCAAATATAAATTTTTAATTTAGAAAATTTTAATTTTATTTTTAAAAGTTAATGTAACCTTGTATTACGCTTATGCAACTAAATAATACACATTTAATTACAGTGTAATTACATTGTGACAAACAAATAGGACATAGTGATTATAAGGCTATATAATTACTAAGCTGATAATTACTATCCTGTTAATTACACCAATTCTAATTATTAGGTGGCTTTATAAACAGACCTTAAGTGGGAGGTGACAAAAAAATCTTGAATTAAAAAAAGGTGACAACATTGTCAATTAAGGTCAAAGTTTTTATTACATTAAATTAAGTTGGAGGTAAAATGTATTTTTTAAAAAAAAACTTCCTAAAATTTAATAAAATACAAAAATAGCCCACCTGCTTAAACTTTCCCAAAAAAATAATTCAATTTCAAGTTCATTTTTTTCTTATTCTTCTTAGGATTCAAATCAAAGAAAAGACACTTCTCAACTTTGATCATTTCCGACTTCTTCTTTTTTCTTTTTTTTCTTCTCTGTTTTGTCATCATCATCATCCTTCTCATTGTCATTTCATAGTTGGTTGCTACTTACTGTTAGGGTTTCAATACTTTTTAAAGGTAAAGTTCTTTTCCTTTCTTTCATAGTTAGAGTTTCACTTTTTCTTGTGAAAATGATTATTTAGGTTAAGGGATATGAAGAAGAATATGAATTTTATGAATTTTGTTGTAGCATGCCCTAATAAATATATTCTTGGCTTGTTTTTGTTGTGGTGTGTTCGTAAATATATTGTTGCTCTTTGATAATTGTTGTATTTTTTTGTGAAAAAAATATGTTATTCTTGAAGTTATTGTACTCTTTGTGAGGAAAAAAGTTAGTTTTTGTAGTTGATGGTGAATTGGTATTGGTGATTGGTTTCTCAAATTTTATCATGAATAAATGGAGCAATTGTTGAAGTACTTATATGAACTATTAATGTACTTACAATAATTGCTAAACTTTATGAACTAGTTGAGTGAAGCAGTTGTTGAAGTTTCTACAGTAACTCCTTTGTAAAAATTTCAATAGTCACTTCACACAACTGTAATAACTTAAAGAAGAAAGAAGAATTTCAGTAGTCGCTTCACACAACTGTAGTAAATTAAAGAAGAAGAAGAAGAAGAAGAAGAAGAACATATTTTTTTGAATTGTTCATGTAGTGATGTATTCTTAAATATGGTGTACTTGATTGTTGTTGTACTCTTTATGATTAAAAAAATGTGCATGCAGTTAGTGCTGGTAGTTAACGTTATTCTGTATTGAACTTAAAAAAATATGCATCTATTGTAGTAACCTCAAAGCTTGTTGTAAATAGATGAAATAATTGTTGAAATATCTATAGCAAGCCTACTAAATTACTAAATCTATAGCAGTAACTACTGAAGTATGTTAATCTCTGTTTAAGTCTATTATGCAACTAATAAAATTTTTATTGAAATTTCAATATTTAATTTATTACAACAGTTTCTTAATCAGCTTCAACAATTGCTTCATTTTTTTATTTAAAATAATTGATCAAATTAATAGATTATTTTTATTTTGTCACAGGAGTTCAACTTGAACGACTCGAAATAAAAGCATTTTTTTTTAGAAACAATATTCTTAAAGAAATTCGAGAAGAAGAGAGGTAATTAGCACTTAAAGAGAGGTTGAAGAATAATAAAATAAGAACACAAATGAAACATAATTGACAAATCTCACAATTGAAAGATGATACAGAACTATGAAGGAGTAGCAATTGGAAGATGATACGCTGAAGATAGATTAAGAATATTTTCACATGGTGGGCAATGGAATTTTTTATATCATATTTTTTAGAAGATGATACTACACTCTGATTTAAATTCTCAACTTTTTATTTGTATTGCAAAAATAAGTCATTTTAACATAATGAATAAGTATTTCCTCTCAATATATTTATCTATCTTTTATGTCCAATAGAATCTGCTTAATATTATAATTTGTGGTTATTATATTTAAATTGTCAAATCATGTCATAACAGTTGTTGAGTTATATCAAAAAAGTTAAAGCAATTGTTATGAAATGCCTCGACAAGTTATCTATTTGTTGGACTCTCCTAAAATTTACTGTAAAATGCCTAAGTCTCTCTTAATAATTATTGTGAAATGCCTCGGTAAGCTATCTACTTGTTGTGACACTCCTAATATTTATTATAAAATGCCTAAGTAAGTTAGCTATTTGCCGAGACTCTCTTAATAATTGTCGTAAAATGCCTCATCAAGTTAACTACTTGCTAAAATTCTCCTAACATTTATTGTAAGATGCTTCAGCAAGTTAGTTACTTGTTCAGACTCTCCTACCATGCTGTAAAATGCTCAGCAAGTTCGTGTCTATATCGAATATCTAATTTTCCTCTTATAATTATAATGTAAGAATCTAGACTCAATTTTAATATAAAGAAATTTCTTATAGTTTCTTGACTTGGTTTCGGGATGGTGATACAATCGAAAATGGTACTATAGTGCTGGCTGCTTAGCGACTAAGTTTAGCAAGCTGTGATATTAAGCCCCTTCATTAAGTTGTTGTTTAAAGCGGGGCGTCCCTTTCATAGAAAATGACAATTGGATGACCGGAAACTGCAGCAGCAAGTCAAGCAAGTAAGAATCTCAGAGATTTACGTACCACATACACGGCACCTGCCTTACTTGTGGATTTATGCTATCTCAGATTCACTTTAGCTTTAACTTTCTACTGTTGATTGGGGTTTTCGATTATCATAGTTATCATAGGATCTATATCGTCTTATTGTTAATGATCATCTTTCTACAGACTTACCTCATGATAATTTAGCTAGCCATAGATATGCATACCTTATTTTCTTCCATTAAATCGTATGTAGATGCTAATTCTTGTAAGTTTTGAGGAGAGAGGGGTTGTGTACGGGAATTTTTGAAAGAGAGCATTTGTTAATTAAAAGGGTTTCGATTTCTCGATGCCCTCAATATACAAACTAAGTCCTATATATAGGCAGAGAAAAGGGTGAATAATTTGAGTGCGGGTACTCATTGGGCGCCGTCGTCCACTCAGAAGATTCCCTCTTATCCTTCCACACTTTTTACAAAATAATTTTTACATATGTGGACAAACTACTTTACAAAAGTAAACTTGAAAATGACTTAAAGAAAGAATCTACTTTACTGACCTAATATAATATTTACTAATAATTATTGCTCATTATGTCATTGTTTACGTCATCTTCAAATAATTCATGCTTTCTATCTCTATCATGCTTTCTATCTCTATCTCTGAGGTGTCATCCGTGATGTCATCTGTTTCTTCTTTTTTGTCTTCTTCTCCTGTGTCTTCTTCTTCCGTCATAGGTAGGTAGATACTGGGTACTTCTTCTCTTTGGTTGCAATATTTGCAATGATGTAAGTTGTATAATTCCTTTAGCTGGTGACATAATAATTTTTTTATTTTCTCCGTAAGTTATTTTTCATAGTTTCGTAGAGCATTAGTGTCTGGATTAGCTTCCCAATTTGCTAGAGTTACAGTATATTTATCTATTTCTTCAATATCCTTGGTAGCTCTTGCATTTGAATAAGTTAGAGAGCTATTTTTGCTGAGATATATCCATTTTCCTCCTTCTTGGTAACTACTGATTAATTCTTGAATTATCATTTTGATCATGACAACTTTTTTGTTTTGTAGGAATTCTACTATGTCATGTATAGCTAAGTCTGCTTGTCGCTGGGATTGTTCACATATAATATTTTCTGTGATTCCTATTTTTATAACTGTGATTGGCTGAAATATTTCTTGTAAAGTTACTTCACTTGGTGCTCAATAAATCCTGATAAATATTAGATCTACTTTTGTAATTCTCAAATATTTCTTTACCATTTGGTATAATTCTGGAATATATTGAATATTATCTCCATCTGTTGTATAATCAACATGCAATAATCCATAATTTAGGTGGTTTGGACGAACTTTGAATCTGCAGTATTTAAAATAATAAGTTTATTATATCCTTTGAGTGGTTTGGTATGTCACTCTATTAGTTTATCTGGTAGGTAGTCTGAAGATTCAACATTCTTGTTTAAGTAATTGGCTACGCTTATGAACTGGGTTAGATAATTATATACTTTTTGAGCAAAGGGTTTTTGTATGGGTCTTTTGGTTATATTGTTGTAAGTGTCTATTTGGGGTTTAGGTAATTGATATATGAAATATGTCTTTTTTGGTAATGGGTTTGGTCTAAACTGGGTATTACTTGATTTGTATTTCTTGGTTACCTGACTATTTGTTAGAGATGTGTTATCAACTTTATTTTTTGCTTTCTCTTCTATAGTATAAATCCTTTTTTCATAATTTTTTTGGCTAATTTTGATCTGGTTAAAGTTCTTTTCTATATCTTTTTGCAGGTCTTGTTCTTCTTTGCCTTTTTCAAGCTGAATAATTCTGTTGTCAAGCTTGGATATACTTTGCTCCATATTTTATCATTTTTGTAATATATCATATAATACATCTTGTAATAGATCCTCCTTTTGGAGTATCTGTCATGGATTAACATCTTGTAACTTATTTCTGGATAAGTAATCTGCAATAAAATTATCTTTAGTACTAATAAGTTCAATATCAAAATTAAACAAAGATATTTGACTTACCATATTTCTGATATTCTTGGTAGTAATTGATTGATTCTTTAAATCCTTTATCAACCAAAACTTAATTTGGATATTATCCGTTCTTAATATAAAATGAGTATGTATTAAATATATTTCATAATGTAATAAAGCTTTTAGTACGCTTAATAATTCTTTCCTATTTATCTCCCATTTTACTTCATTTTTCTTAAATGTTCCTGAATTAAAAGAAGTAATATGTTGTGTATAATCTATAAGATTCATGTAAGTTATAGCACTTTCAAAAGCATATTCTGAGGTATCTGTATAGACTATCCATTTTATTTTTTCACTAATTTCAGAGATCCTTAGTTTAAGTAATTTTTTACAATGTTCTTTTACATTTTTTTTGGTTCTTTATATCTTCTGGGTTCCAATCTAGTATTGTTATTTTTGTCTTTAGTTTCTTTTGAAGAGGTATTAATGCTTTACTTAAATTAGGTACATAATTTCTTTTGATTAACTAATCCTAAAAAACTTTGTAATTATTTCTTTTTCTTTTAAATCTTTCATATGTTCTGCAATCTTTTTTAATATATGTTCCTGCATTTCTAGTCCATTTTTATCTATTTTTAATCCTAAGAATTCAATTTTATTTTTCATTATCTCAGCTTTCTTTTTACTTAAGGCTATTCCACTGTCTTTTATTATCTTTTTAAACCTCCTTAACAATTGTATATGTTCTTCCTTTGTTTTTGTGAATAATAAGATGTCATCTATGTATACTATAATTCCTTCTATATTTCCTAAATATGTATCCATGAATTTTTTAAAATATCCTGGAGAATTT
>JAOTQJ010000007.1:14541818-14552049 GCA_025642045.1 Solanum sejunctum | reverse complement strand
TAAGTAAAGATTCAGTATAAGTGGTTATCGCGGTGTCCTATCGGCACCATTCACGGCCCCTGGGTTGGGTCGTGACATCATCGATGCTCTTAAATTGCATGGAGTCCCTCTAACCATTGTTAGTAATAGGGACTTCAAATCTTTTAGTCACTTTTGGAAGAGACTATGAGGTGCACTAGGTACCAAACTTATGTTCTCTACTTCTTGCCATCCTAAAAGGGATGGGCATACCGAAGTAGTCAATAGGACTCTTGGAAGCATGCTTCGATGCATGATTCGAGGAACCCCAACTACTTGGGAAGACCGTTTACACTCGATTGGATTTGCATATAATTGGTCTTTTCACTCCCCTGTTGGAATGTCACCATTTGAGGCTAGCTTTAAACCTTTGTTTCCACTAACCATGACTCCACTATCTAGTAATGTTGTTTTGAGCCTAGATGCTAAGCAAAGGGCAAAGGAGATAATGAGCATTCATGTGAAGGTCAAAGAGGCTATTGAAAATAACAATTCAAAGGTGGCTACTCAAAAGAATTTTGGGAGAAAAAGAAGTGATCCTCAACCCAAATGTTTGGGTGTGGGTATGTTTTCGAAAAGAGGGATTTTCACACGTTTGAAAAGGAAAGCTAAGCCGAAGAGGAGATGGTCCTTTCAAATTACTCAAGAGAATCAATGACAATGCTTACATGTGTAATATACTAGGTGTTTTTAAGCCTATACTTGGTGAAAATATAATGTTCAAGTGAATTCCTATTGAGTTAAGTAAAAATTGAAATGAAGGTTATCTTATTGCTCTCCCAAAACTCTCTCAACACTTAGGTTAAGTATTCTTCAAAATCTCTACCAAATCTCTTCATCTTCTCAAGGCTAATGAAGCAAGATATGTGGGTTTGATTCTTGGTTTTCTTTCAATCAAGAAGTCCTCTTCGAAAAACTAAATTTAGAATTACGAATTTTCTATCTTTGATTTATGTATAATTGCATACTAATTGATATTTGCTTAATTTATGGCTATTCATATATTTTATAATTATTTATAAATATTTATAAAGGCTTTACATAATTTAATTCAAGCATTGCAAATTTGCATTATTTAAGCTAACCTATATTTTCAAGTCTTAGATCCACAGATGAGTTATTATGATTTTTATCCTAAATTGTTCCTATGATTATTTTAACTTTGTTTAAATGTCAAATTCATGATTTTAAGGTTATTAAATGAGTCCCCAAATGTGACTTTAGTTGAGTTATGTACTTTGGATATTTGGCTTTCATGGCATAACATGAACTTATGATTTTGGACATGCATAAGTGAATACAAGTATGAAATATTGTTGGGTGACTTAAGACCCATTCCGTTTTGTTTTGAATCTTTTTAAGGAGCTACTCTAAGTACAATTTTAAAACTGATTCTTTTGACAAGTTAAGACTTTCTAAACTAAATTAAGTTTTGATTGTTTTGATTATGCATTGTCCGCTTCCATGGGATTTTGACTTAGCATCAAATGAGTTAGGAGTGGGACTCGACCTAAGGGGTATTATATAAAGCTTCTAATCTCATAACTACATGCCATCGTAGGATGTTTTGATATGCCTTTTTAGGCTTTTTGACTAGTGGATCCATCTAGTATTTTCGTTTCTGGAGCTATACCCTGGCAACTTGACTCACTCTTTGGCCAATGTGGAGTATGACATCAGTATTTCCATATTATTAACTTGTATGATTTTATCGGTTATGGTCTTATTGTAACACTAATGCCTATGCGCTTCTCTATGCATTTTCATGGCATTACTTTACGCTTTACTTTGGAACTGAATATATTGTTTAAACTTGGAGTTTGTCATATTGGGTAAGTATTTCTTGTCATTATATTGACTTGTTCTATTTCATACCTGCATACTTAGTACATCCCAAAGTACTAGCCGCATTTTTGCCTACATGCTATAATCATGTAGGGATAGATGATCTACCTTATTGTCCTGCCCCACACTAGGGTCGTGACCAGTGTCCGATAGGGACACATGTGCATAGGCCTTTTCCCGGAGAAACCTGGGAGAAACAAAACCGTGCGCTGGTGCATGGGCGACCCATGGCTGGCAAAGCGGACAATATATGCACGTGTGAGGTCCGGGCTGTTACACTTATCCTCCTCCACATGGCTAGATTGCTCATGAAAACTTTGAGCTTTGGTGAGTTCCCATTTACCCAGAACAGAACCCTTATCTTCAACCTTTGCCTTTGTTATTTAGATATTTGATGCATTTTCATTTTGACTTAGTATTGAGAGGGGCCTAGACTTGTATTCTTGGCTCTATTTATTGTCATTGTTTAGAGGTGTGTCTGGACCATTGCTATATTTGGTATGTTTAAACTATTTAACTTATGCTTCCGCTTATGATTACAAGTTGTCCCTTTGTCCTATTCCCCATATTTCATTGTCATCTATTTGTCATTTACCATTTAAACTTACAATGTACAATTATGATTTAAGAGGCTTGTTTGGGGGCCCTCGGGTTCTCATTTGTGGTGTCACACCTAGGACCTAGGTTTGGGTCATGACAAGCTTGGTATTAGAGCACAAGGTTTTAAAATGATCCTTAGAAGTCCACACACCCCATCTAGGGGAGTCTTATTCATGGCCATGAAGCACGCCACAACTATGAATAGGAGGCTATGAGATACTTAGGATTATCTCGCTTCTTTGTTTAAATCAAATCATGCCTTAGAGTAACTTAAGATGTCCTTCCTTCTAATGACTTGTTCGTTGCAATGTAGAAAATGCCGCTAAGAAGAAATATTCCCTTACGTGAGGTTCCACACCTTCAAAAGAGGGTAATGTATCCCACCTCGAGTTCAGGAATTATCTCATTATTGGCTCAAATGGTTCCCAATCAGGTTACGAAGGCTCCACCTCAAGCTCCAGTACCTCAAGCTCCTATCCAGGCAGCAAGGGTGAGAGATTTCACCCGTATGAACCCGCCAAAATTTTATCGCAATAGAATTGATGAGGATCCCATAGAGTTCATTAATGAGTTATACAAGGTTCTCTCGATTATGTGTGTAATTATAGGAGAAGGTGGAGCTGGCAGCCTACTAACTTAAAAGCCTTGCCAGATTTGGTATGATATTTGGGAAGGTGAAAGGGTGCTTGGTGGTCCAATTGATTGGAAAGAATTCAAGGCTGCATTATTGGACTGCTTTTTCCCTCTTGATTAAGGGAAGCCAAAATGAAAGAGTTTATGAACTTAAGGCAAGGGTCGATGAGCATTCGCAAGTACTCATTGAAATTTCAAACTCTCTAAATATGCTCCTATGCCAAGCAACATGAGAAAAAGAAGATTCACAAGCTAAGGAAAAATGATGGTAAGAGGCCGAGGTATGATGGTGAGAGTATCAAGGTAACAAGGGTGGTGAGGGTAACCGAGGTCATCAAAACCAAAGGTTCCAACAACAAGGGTCTTCGAATACCTTCAACCAAAGGTATACTAATGATCAGTTTGAGCAAACTAAGGGTCAACAAAGTGGTGGCCATGCTCAAGCTTGGCCAACATGCAAAAAGTGTGGTAAGAGCTATGGTAGTGTGTGCTATTGGGAGTCGGGAATTTGTTTTTCATGTGGCCAACTAGGTCACAAAATTGCCAATTTCCCTAAGGCTCATAATAAGGGTAAGGGTAGTCACCTGCATGGTAAAGATGTGTAGGCATACCAAAAGCCACAAGCATTGCATCAAAGTGGTAGTCCTCGCAATAATAGGTTCTATGCACTACATGGGATGCAAGAGGTGGAAGATCAGCCAAATGTTGTCATGGGTATGTCGAATGTGTTTGATTTTGATGTTTATATGTTGTTGGATCTTGGTACCAAGTTATCCTTTGTGACCCCTTTCCTTGTCAATAGGTTCAATTTAAGTCCCAAAATTTTGCATGACCCTTTTCTTGTGTCTACTCCCGTGGGTGAGTCAATAGTTGCTAAAAGAGTTTGTAAAAATGTTCCTATGTCTATTATGCATAACACTCTTTCGTACAATCTTATTGAATTGTTTATGGTAGATTTTGATATCATCCTTGGTATGGACTGGTTACATACCTCTTATGCCACCATAGATTGTAGAACCTGCAAAGTTAAATTCCAAATTCCTAATAAACCTTTATTTGAGTGGGAAGGGCAAGATTCTGTGGTAAAGGGTAGGTTTATTTCATATCTTAAAGCTTGTGAGATGAAAGCTAAGGGGTATATCTATCATATTATTATAGTCCTAGATGTGTCTTATAAGGTTCCTCTCTTGAGTCAGTTCCTATAGTTAATGAGTTCTCCGATGTGTTTCCCGAAGATCTTCACAGTATTTCTCTCGAAAGAGAATTGATTTTGGCATAGACCTCCTTCCCAATGCCAAACCTATCTCTATTCCAACCTATAGGATAGCACAAGCAGAGTTGAAAGAACTTAAGGATTAGTTGAAAGATTTATTGGAGAAGGAATTCATTAGGCCTAGTAAATCTCTATGGGGTGATCGGTTCTGTTTGTAAGGAAGAAGGAGGGGTCACTCTGAATGTGCATTGACTATCATCAACTCAACAAAGTCACCATTAAGAATAAGTACCCACTTCCAAGGATAGATGATTTATTTGACCAACTACAAGGAGCTAGACATTTTTCTAAGATCGCCCTTCATTCTGGGTATCACCAATTACGAGTTAGGGAAAGTGATATTCCTAAGACATTTTTAGAATAAGGTATGGGTATGATGAGTTTTTGGTGATGTCTTTTTGAATTGATAAATGCGCCGACTATATTTACGGATCATATGAATCGGGTCTTCAAACCTTACCTTGATATTTTTGTTATGGTCTTTATTGATGACATAGTAGTCTACCCCCGAAGTGAGAAGGAATATGAGGGACATTTGAGAATAGTCCTTGAAACTTTGAGAGATGAGAAATTGTACTCCAAATTCAACAAGTGTGAATTTTGAATGAAAGAAGTTTCTTTCCTTGGCCATGTGGTGACTGATAAAGGTATTATGGGGGACCCAAGGAAGACTGAGGCATTGCGAAACTAGCCTAGACCCCTAACTCCATTTGACATAAGGAGTTTTTTGGGTTTGGTTGGTTACTACCGACGGTTTTAGCAGGGTTTTCTTCAATGGCATTCCCTTTGACCAAATTGACCTAGAAAAGTCCAAGTTTGTGTGGTCTAATGAATGTGAGAAAAGTTTCCAGACATTGAAAGATAAGTTGACTTCGGCTCCCATCTTGACTCTTCCAGATGGTTTGGATGGTTTTGTGGTATATTGTGATGCATCTAGGGTTGGGTTGGGTTGTGTGTTGATGAAAACTGGTAAGATCATAGCTTATGCTTCTAGACAATTGAAAGTGCATGAGCGCAATTATCTAACTCATGACCTTGAATTTGCAGTGGTAGTGTTTGCTCTAAAAATTTGGCGTCACTATCTCTATGGGGTTCACGTGGATGTATTTACCAATCACAAGAGCTTGCAGTATGTGTTCACTTAAAGGGACTTGAATCTAAGGCCACAGAGATGGCTTGAACTTCTCAAAGACTATGATATGAGTGTCCACTACAATTTGGGTAAGGCTAATGTGGTGGCCGATGCTTTGAGTAGAATAACCATGGATAGTATGAGTCATGTTGAGGGTGAAAAGAAAGAGTCAACAAAGGAAGTCCATCAATTGGTTAGATTGGGTGTTAGGTTGGAAGGTACTAATGATGGTGGCATATTTGTTCATGATGGGTCTCAATCTTCTTTGATTGTTGATATGAAGTCAAAGAAAGACCTTGACCCTACTTTGATTAAATTAAAGAAATTAGTTGAACAAAAGAAAGTGGAGGTTTTCTCACAAGGGGAAGATGGCGTCCTTAGATACCAAGGCCAGTTGTGTGCGCCAGATGTAGATGGATTGAGAACCTCGACCTTACAAAAGGCTCATAATTCATCTTATTCTGTTCATCCAGGTTGCACCAAAATGTATCGAGATTTGAAGGAAGTCTATTGGTGAGGTGATATGAAAAAGGACATAGCGAAGTTTATGGCTGAATGTCCAAATTGTCAACAAGTGAATGCCTCATCAAAGGCCTAGTGGGCTAGCTCAATACATTGAAATACCAACTTGGAAGTGGGAGGAAATCAATATTGACTTCATTGTTGGATTGCCTCGGACTCAGAAATAATATGATTCAATTTGGGTGATTGTGGATCGTATGACCAAATCAGCTCATTTCTTCCCAGTTAAGACTTCGTTATAGCACTGAAGATTATGCAAGGTTATATATTCGTGAGTTAGTCCAGTTATATAGTGTTCCTTTATCAATAATATCATATCATGGCCCTCAATTCACTTCTCATTTTTGGAAGGCATTCCAACGAGGTTTGGGTACCAAAGTTAAGTTGAGTACCACATTTCATCCTCAAACAGATGGTTAATCTAAAAGGACCATTCAACATTGGATGATATGTTGAGAGCATGTGTCTTGAAATTTAAAGGTAATTGGGATGATCACTTACCTCTTATTGAGTTTACATATAATAACAATTGTCATTCTAGCATTGAGATGGCTCCATTTGAAGCTCTTTATGGTAGGCGATGTAGTGTTTGAGGTAGGTGAAATGGCATTATTAGGCTCGGATTTGGTCTTGGAGGGTATGAAAAAAGTGATGATGATAAGAGACAAATTAAAAGTGACTCAAAGCCCAATGAGGAGGAGAGATCTTGAATTTGATTTGGGAGATTGGGTGTATCTCAATGTTTCACCTATGAAGTGTGTTATGTATTTTGGCAAAAAAGCCAAGTTGAGCCCAAGATTTGTGGTTAGAAAATTTTAAGAAAGGTTGGAAAGGTAGCTTATGAGCTTGAGTTGCCTAATGAGATGGAGTTGGTTCACCCTGTTTTTCATGCATCTATGTTAAGGAAGTGCATTGTTGATACAAGTTCTATAGTTCCATTGGATATTGTGAAGGTTGGAGAAAATTTGACTTATAAAGAAGTACCAGTACAAATTTTGGATCGACAAGTCAAGAGATTGAGAAATAAGGATGTGGCATCCGTCAAAGTGTTTCGGAGGAACCAGCATGTTGAGAGTACTACGTGGGAAGCTGAAGCAGACATGATGAAGAAATATCCCCATCTTTTCCCAAATAATCAAGCCTAAGGTTTAGGTAATTCTATTCCTTGAGTCTGAGTTTCTCATTATGTACCATTTTGTCACTGTTATAATTATTAAGCATGCATAATTATTTTGATATTACTTTATGATATTTGTACAAGTTTTGCATGAAAATAAGCTCTATTTTGCATTTTGACATATTAAGCTCTTAGTCACTATTTCAATTCCTATTATTTTAAACTACTCTTGTCTCATTCGGGGACGAATGATCCCAATGGGGAGATATTATAATGTACTAGGTGTTTTTAAGCCTATACTTGCATGAAAAGATAATGTTCAAGTGAATTCCTATTGAGTTAAGTAAAATTTGAAATGAAGGTTATCTTAGCAGTTAGCTTGGTTTAGTTATGTGATTATTGAGGTGGTCTTGGAAGGGCGGTTGGTTTATCCTTGGTATAATATTTTGGGGGCAATGTTGTGTTCTAAGAATTAAAAAAAATGAAGTTTGGTTTGTGTTTGGAATTATTCAAAATGAAGGTATATGTGAAGGTTGCATAATTGACTTGTTTGGGAGTAATTCTTTTGCCATTGTTGCATGGCTTGCATGGGAAGCTTTTGGCATGCTCTTAGCATGACTTGAGGCCATACCATACCATGCCATAGCACCATGGGAAAGGATAATGCTGCCATACCTAGGTCCCATGCCCACTCCCTTGTGTTTGGCATCTTTCTTCTTTTTAAAAGTGAGTCGAAAAGCCCCTTTGCACCACCTGATTTTATGCCTTTTTCCCCACACATATTTTTACCACTTTTTAGTGATTAAATGAGACTTATAACCCTCCCCCCCCAAAAACAAAGTATAAATAACCCCCCTCTACTTAGTCTCTACATAACTCTTCAAAGAAACCAAATCCCCTAATCTACATTGCTCTCCCAAAACTCTCTCAACACTTAGGCTAAGTATTCTTCAAGATCTCCACCAATCTCTTCATCTTCTCAAGGCTAATCAAGCAAGGTATGTGGGCTTGATTCTTGGTTTCCATTCAATCAAGAAGTCCTCTTAGAAAAACTGAATTTAGAATTACAAATTTTGAATCTTTGGTTTATGTATAATTGATACTAATTGATATTTGCTTAATTTATGGTTATTCATATATTTTATGATTATTTATGAATATTTATCAAGGCTTTACATAATTTAATTCAAGCATTGCAAATTTGTACTTTTTTTAGGTCTTAGATCCACAAATGAGTTATTATGATTTTTATCATAAATTGTTCCTATGATTATTGTAGTTTTGTTTAAATGTCAAATTCATGATTTTAAGGTTATTGAACCAGTCACAAAATGTAATTTTAGTTGAGTTATGAACTTTGGATATTTTGGCTTTCATGGCATAATATGAACTTATGATTTTGGACAAATATAAGTGAATACAAGTATGAAATGATGTTAGGTGACTTAAGATCCATTTCGTTTGGTTTTGAATCTTTTTAAGGAGCTATTCTAGTACAAATTTGAAACTGATTCTTTTGACAAGTTAAGACTTTCCAAACTAAATTAAGTTTTGATTATTTCGGTTATGGATTGTCCGTTTCCATGGGATTTTGACTTAGCACCGAATGAGTTAGAAGTGAGACTCGGCCTAAGGGGTCTTATATAAAGCTTCTAATCTCATAACTACGTGCCACCATAGGATATTTTGGTTATGCCTTTTTAGGCTTTTTGACTAGTGGATCCATCTAGTATTTCCATTTCTGGAGTTATACCTTGGCAAGTTGACTCACTCTTTGGTCGGTGTGGAGTATGATATTGGTATTCCATATTATAGGTCATATGGTTTTGTTGGTTATGGTCTTATTCCCTCACTTATTTGCTTATGTGCTTCGCTATGCATTTTTATGGCATTACTTTACGCTTTACTTTGGAACTGAATATATTGTTTAAGCTTGGAGTTTGTCATATTGGGTAAGTATTCTTTGTCATTATATTTACTTGTTGCATTGCATACCCGCATACTTAGTATATTCCAAAGTACTAATCGTATTTTTACTTACATGCTATAATCATGTAGGGACAGGAGATCTACCTTATAATTCTCCGAGTGGATAGATTGCTCATGAAGACTTTGAGCTTTGGTGAGTTTCCATTCACTGGGAACAAAATCCTTATCTTCAACTTTTGCCTTTGTTATTCAGATATTTGATGTATTTTCATTTTGACTTAGTATTGAGAGGCCTAGACATGTATTCTTGGCTCTGTTTATTATCAATGTTTAGAGGTGTCTGGACCATTACTACATTTGGTATGTTTAAACTATTTAACTTATGCTTTTGCTTCTGATTACAAGTTGTCCCTTAGTCCCATTCTCCATATTTCATTGTTATCTATTTGTCATTTACCATTTAAACCTATAATGTGCAATTATGATTTAAGAGGCTTGTTTGGGGGCCTTCGGATTCTCATTCGCCGTGTCACACCTAGGCCCTAGGGTTGGGTCATGATAACATGATTGACTTGCCAAGCGAGTACAATGGTCATAATGTTTTCAATGTTATTGATTTATTTCCTTGTGTTGTAGGTGAAACTTTGGATTCGAGAATGAATCCTTTCCAAGAAGGGGAGGATGATAACATGCAAAGCATAGATGAAACCAACATAAGTGGCGTGTACCCCTGAAGACCATTCACAAGGAGTCAAGCAAAAGGTCTCCAAGACCTACAAGCAATGTTCATGAAAAGGAAGCATTGGACGAGCTTGAGTGTCACCAAACAAAGGCTTACAATGTGTGAAAGGTCTATCAAGATGAGAAAAGGGAAGAAAAGAGGTCATGTGTGCAAACTACTACTACTTGAGTTTTAGGATTTGAAAAGAAGGCAAATAAACAAGGCACTTACTCATTAAGGGTAAGATTGTAAAGAAAATATGTCTTCTTTTATACTTAGTATGAATAGTCTTATTTTATTATTTGGAAGACTTCGTGTATGTTGAATATATGTTAGAACCCGTTACCTAACTTAAACCCCGAACGTCCTTAATTGGTTCGATTTAATAAAGTTTAGGACCGAATGCAAAATTTCTTTTAAGTTTAGTCCTTAAGCATAATT
>JAOTQJ010000007.1:14506686-14540882 GCA_025642045.1 Solanum sejunctum | reverse complement strand
ATTTTGAATATATTGGCTTATGTCTTTGTTGTATTATATCCAAGATACTTAGTACATTCTAACGTACTAACGCATACTCTATGCGTATACGATATCACCATGTAAGAACCAGAGCTCCTTTTGATCATCCTCCTTCACGTGGCTATTCAATTCTCGAAGAAAGCTTTGGTGAGTCCTTAATTTCAAGGACAATATCTACTTATTTCATATTGTGTTGAGACTACTTCTTATGTTGAATACTTATTATTATGATGGTGAGCCCGAAAAGTGTCTTGGCCCCTACTCCATTCTAAAGTAGAGATGTTATTGGATACTATGTTTTGTATAGGCTATGAGCTTGACTCGTTTATGATTTTATGACTATCAATGAATTCACTTAATCCTTCTTCCCTTTTTAACTATATCACTTGTTGATGCTTATTTTGCTTCCATGACCAAGGATGTCTGAATGATATGCTAAGAGGCTTGTTTGGAGCCCCTTCGGGTTCCCTAATCACTGTCTCACATCTAGGCCCTAGGGTTAGGTCATGACAAGCTTGGTATTAGAGTACTAGGTTGTTAATGGTCCTTGAAAATCCAACACACCGTGTCAATTAGGGTCTTATTCATGGTTGTGAAGCGCGCTATAACTATAAATGGGAGGATAAGAGGCATTTTAGGAAATATTTCACTTCTTCATGATCTATGTCATGCGGTAGAGCTAAGTCCCCTAAGGCTTATTACTAATTCTAAAATATTATATTTCAAAGTATGTCTCAAGCTATCCAAAATGATAGGTAAGACTGTAACCATCTCTCACTTGAGGGTCAACCTTCCAATGGCGGCATATCGAATGCGGACATTCGCAATGCTCTATGACTATTGGCCAAGGTTGTAACCGCTTAACTCAGTCAACAAGTTGGTGCCCCCGAGACTTCAAGGAACAAGAGGAGGGAGGGGAAGGCTAAGAGGGCCCGAGTTTGGTGCCTCATCTTCTACTAGTCTACCAATTCCCAAGTACAAAAAGAAAAGGATCCCTTTTTCCACTTGTCAAGGGAGAAGAAAGAAGCATCAAGAAAGGAGTTTAGTGGGCACCGAAGGCTGTTTCTATCACGACCCAAGCCTAGTGCCTAGACGTGACATAACAAATAATCCAAAGGAACCTAAATAAGCGTCTTAGCATATCAATTACACATTCTTGGTCGCGGAAGCAATTAAATAACAATAAAAGTATAAATAGGGATAAAAGGAACTAATGGAAATCTTTAATAGCATAAATCATCAAAGAGTCGAAGCTCAAGCACAATTACATCATTAGTTCCAACAATACCTCTAAACATAGACTTGAGTGGGGGCTAAGACACTTTTCGGGCTCGCCCTCATAGTATAAAGAGTTCAATATTAAGAAATGACAAAGGCAAGAATAGCATAGCTAACATCCCCAAACTTTAAGTACTCACCAATAGCTTATCTTTAACATGACCAACTATCCACATGGAGGATGATCGTAAGGGGCTCCAGTTCCTACATAGTAACATCATGTAGGCATAGAGTATGCGTTAGTATGTTTGAATGTACTAAGTATGTACAATACAATGCAATAGGAGATAGACAACATAATCAAAATATATATATACATAGGCAATAGGAAGTACTATAATAATATGGCATGTATGATTGATGCTCAAGGCAAAACATGCTTGTGTAGAACATATTACATATGTAGGAAGAGACCATCATCATTTACCAAGGATCTAATACTTGGAATCCAAGACCTAGCACTCCCTTAGAAGGTGATTGAGGTATCTACCCCTAAATTGGTAGTAAGGGCCTAGCACCCACCGATAAGGTGGTCAAGGTATATACTCATCAACATATTGGTAAAGCCCTAGAATCCCCCAACAAGGTGGTCAATGTATATACCCGTCAATATGGTAATACAGGCCAAGCACCCTCCGACTAGGTGATTGAGACATAGCACACCCTTAACAAGGTGTGGTCACTTGCAACACTCTAGATACCTTCCATGAATTACATACATTCCTTTCATCATTATAAAGTGACTTAATTCATAGGCCATATAATAGATCATCAAAAACTCAAGAACCCTTAACTGGACATTTTATCAAATACTTGGTGGGTATATAATACTAGTTCAAAATCATGCAATTCAAGAGTGAAATCAAGTGAGAAAACTTCATGTAAATCTACCTACCAATACTTAGTAACACCCACATGCAACATATTAAAACCCCTCATCAAATTTCACCATAGAACATAGATCCAGAGATCAAAACATGCTTAAACACTCAACATTTCATAAAACCCAAAATTAGTTTATAGTCAAATTTATAATAAGAAGTACCCATGGATAAATCAACTTGAAAACATGTAATTTGCATAAAAAGGAAGGGTGGGCACTATGGGTGAAAGGACCCAATGGTTGAAACCCACATACCTCAACTTTGAAGATTTCCTTGATGAAGATATGAATGGAAACTTGAAGCTTGAATGGAATTCTTGTGATCCGAAATGAGTTTAGTTTAGGGCACTTGATTTTGAATGAAATATTTGGCTAAGTGTTATAGAGGGTTTTTGGGATTGTCTTGAATGATATGGGGTTGGAAAATAACTAAGTATTTTATGCATAGAAATGCTTAGGCCTAAGACCCCAAGGCCTTAGGCCGAAGTTAAAAAAAACTGGCAACAAAATGAACTACTTCGCGTCTTGGAGACAACACGAAAGCCCACTGAAAATGTAATTTTTGGGAAAATGAAATTCTGCTATGGGTCCTCTAAAATTCGAGTTATACCCATCTCCCACTTAATTGTTTCCCTAATCAAGAATATGAAGCAGGATTTTCTATATCATGCACAAATTTTGAGATACATGGAAATTACGATTATGGGCATTTTTTAGGCATATTTTCGGGCACTTTTTGGGGCGTTTCAATATCTCACCCTTGGGAACATTCATCCCAAATATCAAAGAAACATATATAAGAAGAGTAATCATGAAGGAATCAGTCCCAACAAGAATTCAACAATGCACTTAAACACCATTTTCAAAAATCTCAATAAGTGTCGAAATCACCATGAACTTAACAATATAAACATGAATGCATACAAATGACATAAGAACTGATATATAAGACTTGAAATCACATAGAGAACTTAGAACTAGTATCTTAGGATTGTGCATAGTAGAAGAGATAGGGATATCGCTTTTCCATGTTCGCCTCGGCTTCCTATGTGGCACTTTCAACTTGATGGTTTCTCTAAAGAACCTTGATGGAAGCAACATCCTTGTTCCTCAACGTCTCCACTTGTCTATCCGAAATTTCTACCGGAACCTCTTCATAAGTCAAATTGTCTTCTACCACACCCATAACATCCAAAGGCACAAGAGTACTTGTGTGACACACACATTTCCTCAACATGGACATATGAAAAACTGGATAAACCATATTCATATCATTGGTCAACTCCAACTCATAGGCCATCTTACCAATCTTACTCAACACTCTGTAAGGACCACAAATCTTGGACTCAATTTCCTATTCTTACCAAAATGAACCACATCCTTCATGGGTGAGACCCTCATGTAGACCTGATCACCAATCTTAAATTCAAGATCCCTTCTCCTCATATTGGCATAGGACTTTTGTCTACTTTGGGTTGTTTTTAACCTTTCCCTTATCAACCTCACCTTCTCCATAGCCTCCATAACCTAATATGGGCATAATAAAGCCATCTCCCCTACTTCAAACCATCCAACTGGGGATCTACAATGTCTAACATAGAGACCCTCAAAAGAAGCCATACCAATTCTAGAATAAACAACAACAACATACCCAGTGATATCTCACAAGTGGGGTCTGAGGAGGGTAGATTGTATGCAAACCTTACCGCTACCTCATAGAAGTAGAGAGGTTTTTTCCTAAAACCCTCAGCTCAAAACCCATATCAATGCTAGAATGATAACTATTATTGTAAGAAAACTCAATGAGTGGAAGATGATCATGCTAACGACCCTTAAACTCCAAAACACAAGATCTAAGCATATCCTCAAGAGTTTGGAAGTTATCTTGGCTTAGCAATCCTTTGGAGGGTGAAAGGTCGTACTAAGCTTTACCTTGGTACCAAGACCATTTGGGAGGGACCTCCAAAAGTGAGAAGCAAATTGACCACCACGATCCGATATGATAAACAAAGGCACCCCATGCAATCTAACCAATTCATATGTACAATCTTGCATAATATTTAGGACCATAAGTAGTCTTAACTGGTAGGAAATGAGTCGACTTTGTCATTCTATCAACTATAACCAAATGGAGTCAAAATGTCTTCTAGTCTTAGGCAACCTAACCATAAAATCCATGTTAGTTTCTTCCCACTTCTAAGTAGGAATATCAATATCTGGGGCTAGTCCACCCGGCCTTTGATACTCGGCTTTGACTTGTTGGCAATTATGGCAACTAGATGCAAACTTAGCAATATCACTCTTCATGCTACCCTAGCAAAACACTTCCCTCAAATCTCTATACATCTTTGTAGAACTTGTGCAAATAGAATAAGAAGAATTATGAGCCTCATTTAAATTTTCTTTCTCAAGTCATCAACATAAGGTACACAATCTATCTTGTTACCTAAGGACACCATCTCCCCCTTGGGAGAAAACCTCCACCTTACCATCTCTCACCAAGGCCTTCAATTCTAACAAAGTGGAGTCAAGATCTTGTTTTGCCTTCACCTCATCAATCAAAGAACATTTTGAGCTATCAACCACCACAATACCACTATTATCAACCTCCTCCAACCTAATCCTTAATCTAGCCAACCGATGAACATCCCTAGCAACTTTTTTTCCACCATCATCAACATGTGTTAGGCTACTTATAGACACCCTACTCAAAGCATTGGCCACACCATTAGCCTTACTGGGGTGTTAATGCACACTCATATCATAATCCTTAAGAAGCTCTAACTACCTTCTTTGAATCAATCTGAGAACTTTTTGGGTGAACACATATTAGAGATTCTTATGATCGGTAAACACATCAACATGTACCCTATACAAATAATGACACCAAATTTTCAAAGCAAATACCACGACGGTCAATTTGAGATCATATGCAGGATAATTCTTTTCATACACCTTAAGTTGTTAAGAGGCATAAGCTATCACCTTACCATTTTGCATCAAAACACAACTGAAACCAATTCTTGAAGCATCACAATACATAACAAACCCTTCAAACCCTTCCAGTAAAGACATAATAAAAGTGGAGACAAGCTTATCATTCAAAGTTTGAAAACTTTTTTCACACCAATCGGTCCATACAAACTTTGCCTTCTTTTGGGTAAACTTAGTCATGGGAGAAGCAATAGAAGAGAAACCATTAAAAAACCTCTGGTAGTAACCTTCTAAGCTCAAAAAACTTCTAATATCCGATGGGTTCAAAGATCTGGGCCAATTTCTAATCACCTCCGTCTTAGGATCTACCTTAATACCATCACCCAACACTATATGACATAGAAAGGCAACCTCTTTCAACCAAAATTCATATTTTTCATACTTTGCATACAATTTCTCCTCCCTGAAGATTTGTAGTACTACCCTCAAATGATCCACATGCTCTCCCTCACTATGGGAATAGATCACGATATCATTAATAAGTACCACCACAAACAAATCAAGGTAGGCTTTAAAGACCCTATTCATAAGAACCATGAAGATAGTCGATGTATTGGTCAACCAAAAGACATAACCACAAATTCATAGTGCCTATATCTAGTCCAGAAGGCCGTCATGGGAATGTCACTCTCTCACCTTCACTTGGTGATACCTGGATTGAAGATCAATCTTAGAGAAGTGACTAGCCATTTGAAGTTGGTCAAAAATATCATCAATCCTTGGTGGAGGGTACTTATTCTTGATGGTGACTCTATTAAGTTGCCAGTAATCAATATACATTAAAAGGGAACCATCTTTCTTCTTCACAAACAACACCCATGCACCAAAGGTCATTGGCTAGGCCTAATAAAACCTTTCTCCAACAAATCCCTTAGTTTCTCCTTCAACTTCGTCTGGCCATACAATAAGGGGGAATAGAAATGGGTTGAGTATCGGGAAGGATATTTATGCCAAAATATATTTTCCTTTCGGGAGGAATGCCGGGAAGCTCACTAGGAAAGACATCAAGGGACTCATTAACCATAGAACTGACTCTATAGGAAGGACTTTGAACTTAACATCCCTAGCCCACACAAGATGATAGAGATGCCCCTTAGTGATAAACTTTTGGGCTTTAATGCAAGAAATGAATCTACACTTGTCCACCACATCATGACTCTCCCACTAAAGAATAGGCTCACTAAGGAATTGGAATTTGACCCTATGGGTTCTACAATCAATAGAGGCATAATAGGCATGCGACCAATCCATCCAAAGAATGAGATCAAAATCCACCATATGAAACTCAACAAAATCACAAGGCAACATTTTATGCCAAATAAAAATGGGACAATTTCTATAGACTCTTCTAGCAGCAAAGGATGCACCAACGACAGTAGACACCTCATATGGCTCATATAAATAATTCAGATTCAACAAGAAACTTTTTGGCAACAAAAGGAGTAATAAAACAAAGAGTGCCACCCGGTATATCAATGCATACACATCAAAATCAAAGACTTTTAACATACTGATGATGACATCAGACACCTCATCTACCCTTTGTCTCCCTTGAAGAGCATAGAATAGATTTTTCCTTGGAGCACCCTCTTCTCGGCCTGCTCTTCCCAAAGGAACCGCATTTGCACCCCGACCTTGTGGACAACCATCTCTACTCTAGTTGCAATTATGAGGATAATCAATCTTCTTGTGACCCATTTATCCATAACTATAGCAAGCATTAGTGTTCGTAAAACGTGAGCCATCATGGCCTCTACCACATCTTCAGCACATAGCATTAGGCACTACACCACCACCAGCTTGGGCCCTTGCATTATCATTAGAAAACCTCCTATTAGGAGCATTGGAGAACCTTTGTTCTTGATGAAATCGGCCATCCTTGGGACCTTAAAACCACTTCAAAATGGGCCCTCTTGGCCTCATTACCTCACCTCTTTCTCAACTTTTCCCCCTCCAATTGTTCAGCATAAGTCATGAGGTAGGACAAGTCCATAGCACCTACCACATGGCTGCACGACACTTCTCATTCACCAAATCGGATACACTCATCACAAATTTGATCATCCTGAACCTTGGCTCGGCCACCAATTGTGGAACTTTAGAGAGTTGGTTAAACTTAAGGGTATAATTCCTTACGCTCATCAACCTTTGCTTTAAATTCATGAACTCCATCATTTTGGCCTCCCTTAACTCAAGAGGGAAGAACTGGTTGAGAAAGGCTACCTTAAACGCCTCCCAAAGGATCACATTGTTATTCCCCTTCTCCTCCTTCTATTGAGTAAACCATATTTGGGCCACCCCTTTGAGTTGGTAGGCCACCAACTACGCTTTCTCCTCCGATCTAACTGATGATATGCATGCTCTACTAAGAAAGCAATCACTGTCACCAATTAACCTAACTGAAGGTTTGGCTGGAATCCACAGGGAATACGGGGCTTGACTACAAGAATCCAGTACTAATCATTTCAAGCATAAATAACAAAAATATCTAAATAAAAAGGGGGTTTTCTTATGATTAAAAAAAAGTAAAATATACACTAAACTAAGGCACAAGGAAACATTCAATTTAAGGGATAACTTGAGAATTGTGTTCACCATGGTTTGCTTATTCGATTACCCTACGAAACACAACTACAATTGGAAATTCACATATAGAATGGTCACTTAGGTTCTTCTAGCCCTCTTGTGAAGGTGAAGGTCGAATGTCACCATGGCGCTTGGTCGGCCACCATAGTGTGTCATCTAACCGTTACCAATAGTCCCAATCAACCTCCCTTTTGTCAAGTTTGGTTGATTAGATGAGAACACATTAATCGAATACTGTCATCTACTTCCCTTTGACTATTCGTCACTACCTTGGTCAGGCTAGTGATAGTAGGTGGGGTTTGGTGTTGGCCACTACCAAATAACAATCATAAGGAAGGGAAGTAGACAATACATGCAAACCCCAATCGTAGAAATGCAATAAACCTAGGGTATCTCAAACCAATTACACATGATTCACACAATCCCAAGTTGGGGGTGCTTAGCTACTCATGGCCAAGGCAAAATAAGCAAAAATGCAAATAAATGACACAGTTGAGAGTTTTACCAAAAAACAATAAAGATTGTAGACACCATAAGTTGCAAACCTAAAAGCTTGATTGATCAACAATGAGTACAAAGCATGATTTACAACTCCCAAAATGGGTTTTCCAAGAGAGAATAATAAAGTAATCTAAAACCCTAAAATATTCTTTAGAGAATATTCAAAGGCAAGTTCTATCATCTAAAATCTATTCTTCTCCCCTCTTTGTTTCTTAAAAAAAATCGAACTTAAGGTATTTATAGTGTTTCTTAAAAAAAACTAACTTAAGGAATTTATAGTGTTTACAAATAAACCTTAAAAATAACACAGAAAAGATAGCTGGCAGCTGGTAGGCATTACAGGTATGACTCATAGGGTGACCTATGAGTTGTAGTCAGGGTCTCGTATTAGGCTTTTGGCATTTTGGACTAAACTGGTATGACCCACAATTATGAGCCATTGCTTGGGCTGGAACTCGTATGTTCTTCTCGTAGTCTTGGCCATTAGTTTTTGGTCCAACATTTTGGCTCTCTAATTCTTGCTACGATTCCACCAACATGAGTCGTGGAGAGACTTACGACTAGTAACTGGCATCATAGGGGTGACCTCCACTTAGCAGATTCTTAAATGTTGGTCTTTGATTCATTCTATGATACACCCTACGATCATAGCTTGGGCTAAGACTCATATGTGTGCTCGTATGTCTTATGCTTCAGCAAAATCTGCAACTTTTCTTCAAAATCACGCCAACCTAACTTTTCTGCAAGAACAACACAAAACACATAAAAACCATAAAAAGTCGCATTAAGAACTCATGAAATCCCTTGTTTTAGGCATTAAATATGTTATGTGTTAACAGCATATCAACACCCTCAACTTAGAATTATTGCTTGTCCTCAAGCAACGATTCAATCTACGCAAATACAGAGAAATACGTAGCAACAATACAAATAACATATACAACAACTCTTTTGATTCATGTACCCAACTACCATTTTCAAAATAGGATTGCAAAGTTATTAAGCAAAACAAGAACAAAATGAGATACCTGCAATCCAACTATGATAAGATAAGGAGCATCAACTGTCCACAATCACTGGTGTAGTCATATGCCACTCAAGTAGTGCAAATGCCCTCATTCGAAAGAAGTCCCTCATATTCACTCAAAAAGAATTTAGAATTCTGGGACTGAGAAAGCATTCTCAATCTCATAATTGAAATTCATGCATACTGACTAATACCATAGACTTGCCTCTATACTCATCTTCTGGCTTGATGATAAAGTAGATTTGG
Organism: Solanum sejunctum; assembly: GCA_025642045.1. Classification (NCBI taxonomy): domain Eukaryota; kingdom Viridiplantae; phylum Streptophyta; class Magnoliopsida; order Solanales; family Solanaceae; genus Solanum; species Solanum sejunctum. The sequence goes on along the minus strand of JAOTQJ010000007.1, from coordinate 14,531,346 downwards.
ATCACTTTAGGACTTATAAGCTTGTAACATAGGTCCAGGGGGCTTTGTATGGTATTTTAGGTAAGTAGTGACTTGAAGCTATCCTTGAACCACGTTTATCAACACTTTTTGCTTTCATAATCCAACCCTTTTTCAGTAAGTCCACCCTTATTCTCCTTTTTTGAACTTTTCTCGAGTGTTTTCTTTCTCTTTTTTAGTTGTACCTCGATTTCAAACTCATTTTTGCTACTTTTTCTCAACTTAAGGCACTTTCCTTTTCTTTTTGTTTACTCGATACATGTTTTTCTCATTTCTTTCTTGATTTCCCAACTAAGCGCCTTATTATTATAACTTTACCATAATAAGGGTTACCCTCAACTTAGGTTCTCAGGCTCAGGTTAAGTATAAAATATCTATGCCTCAAACCAGGGCCACCAATTGCAGCCACCCTAAACTTAGGCCTTTGGCCTCAATCAAGGTTCACATGCTCAAGGATAGACCAGGGCCAATATCAAGGTATTTCATCAAACAAGGTTAAGTTAGCAAAGTGTCAAGAAAGAATGAGTACATGACAAGCTCAAAATTTTGGAATAAGGGATTCACTCACTCATTTGGTGGGTCATTTAAGCCAAAAGTGGGTTTACTCAAAGAACAAAGGCTTAAGATCCTTTCCATATCTAACACATCACCAAACCAATCTTAGAATACTAAGGCAAGTTCTGAGTCCATACAAGATGTATGAATATAGCAAAATTAGCTCACAACACACATGGCATTACATCAACAATCACGTATAAACTCATAGGTCATGCTTTTAGCCTCAACTTACCTTCACAATATCAGAACAAACATTACTAGATACTCAAAAATGTATGAATGCATCAACAACTGCAATCTCTAAAATTTTGAGGGTACTCAATTTTTCATCAAAACTTTAAAATCTAATTAACTACTATGTATATACCAACAAATAACACTACTATGAATTTACACATTATCTACAGTACCTAAACATGTCGGTACAATGGAAAAGTAAACATCGATAAGGAAAAAGAAGCACAACAAGAAAACCGTGGGATCAAAAATAGGGAAAGTTATGGAGTCGAGGTTACTCAGACTTTGCCTTAATATATAACTTCCCACATTGCACCAAAATAGGATACTTTGTCTTTAAAGTAAATCACATAGAAAAGGTGCAAGGGGAATACCTTGGGTTGCCTACCAGGAAGCACCTGATTTATTATCACGGCACGATAGAAAGCTTGTATGCTCATGATTCATCAAGATCCCAATCTTCCACTGTCTTGATTTCTTCCATGTCACCTATGTACCATTCGACCCTCTGAGCATTGACTTTGAAAGTGTTTCCATCCCTACTTTCTAACTCAATGGCTCTATGACTAAAAACGTGCACTACTCTGAATGGCCCCATCCACTAGATTTGAGTTTTCGAGGAAACCATCTCAACCTTGAGTTGTAGAGTAATATCATGTCTCTTGGGGCAAATTGGCGATCTTCAACTCTGCGATCATGCTAAACTTTCATTCATTATTTGTAAAATCCGAAGCTCTCATATGCACATAGTCTAAATTCATCAAGCTCATTCACTTGCATCAACATAGAAACTGCAACTTCATGTCAATATAGATTCAACTTCTTCAATGCCCATAATGCCTTGTGTTCAAGTTCAAACGACACGTGACAGGCCTTCCCAAACACCAGTTAATAAAGCATCATCCAACTTATTTAACCAATCAGTCCGATTCATATTCACTATTTTGGATAAGATTTGCTTTGCTTCTCAATTTGATACTTCCACTTGCCCACTAGTTTGGGGACGATATGGGGTTGCCCCACGGTGCTTCAAACCATATCTTTCAAGGAGAGCTTTGAAAAATGGGTTACAAAAATGGGAACCCCCAACACTGATACTTGCCAGAAGTGTACCAAACCTAGATAAAATATCTTCTTCAGAGAAACTCGATAACACTCTTACCCTCATTGTTCGGTAGAGCCATGGCCTCTACCCACTTAGAGACATAATCAACTACAACCAGAATGTACTTGTTACCATGAGAGCTAACAAAAGTTCCCATAAAATCAATGCACCAAACATAGAATAGTTCTATAACCAAAATAGGATTTAGAGGGAGTTTGTGCCATCATGAAACACTGCCCTCTCTTTGGCATCTATCATAAAACTTTATATAATCATGGGCATCTTGATGTATAGATGGACAATAGTAGCCATACTGCAACACTTTGTAAGCCGTACAAGCTCCACTATGATGGCAACCTACCAATGAAGAGCGGCATGCTTGAAGAATGCTCATCATTTCCACTTCTAAGACACACCGACGGATGAGCCCATCCGCGCAAATATGAAACAAATATGGCTTATCCCAGAAGAACTTCTTGACATCATATAAACTTGTGATGTTGATAGGTGTTCAAATCATATTGCACTATATCACTTACCAAGTAGTTAGCATAGTATGCAAACTAAGGCATAAGATCATGTGAGGTCGCCACAACTCTCTTGCTAGGAATAAGCCATTTATATCAAGTCCATCGCCAAACTTCATCATAGCTTCATCTTTCAATCTAGAGAGATGATTATCTACTTGATTTTCTGACACCTTTCTGTCAACCACATCAAAGTTAAACTCTTGCAAGAGAAGTACCCATCTAGTTAATCTTGGTTTTGCATCCTTCTTGGACATCAAATATTTGAGCGCCGCATGGTCTATGTGCACAATCATCTTAGCCCCCAATAAGTATGACTGGGATTTTTCAAAAGCAAAAACTAAGGCAAGCAATTCCTATTCAGTTACTGTATAGTTTTTCTGGGCCACATTTAATGCTTTGCTGGTATAATAGACCGGACGCAAAATTCTCTCCCTTCATTATCCCACCTAGTACAACTCCACTCGTATCATATATTAATTTGAATGGTTGTGACCAATATGGAGCTATAATAATAGGTGTTATGGTCAGCCTTCTTTAAATTCTTCAAAGGTGTACATGTATGCATCATCAAACACAAACTTAGAGTCTTTCTCCAACAACTTACACAATGGTTGTGAGATCTTGGAAAAATCCTTTATGAATCATGGTAGAATCTGGCATGACCTAGAAAGCTCCTAATACCTTTTATCGAAATTAGTGGTGGAAATTTCTCTATAACCTCGGTTATTACTTTATCCATCTCAATTCCCTTGCCTGAAATCCTGTGACCAAGTATGATGCCTTCTTTGACCAGAAAATGGCATTTCTCCTAATTTAGCACCAATTCACTCTCATCGTACCTCTGCAACACATCACACAAATATAATAAGCATTCTTCAAAGGACTGGCCGACAACACTAAAATCGTCCATAAACACCTAAATAGTACTCTCAACCATGTCTGAGAAGATAGACATCTTACACCTTTGAAACGTTGTTGGAGCGTTACATAATCCAAAAGGCATTCTCTTAAATAAAAAGGTACCATAAGGACATGCGAAAAGTTGTCTTCTCCTAGTCCTCGGACGTAATAACAATCTGATTGTACCCAGAATATCCATCAAGAAAATAGTACCACCGCTTCTCTTCCAATCTGTCAAGCATTTAACCCATAAAAGGCATAGGAAAATGATCTTTCTTGGTAGAAATGTTGATCTTCCTATCATCCATACACACTCTCCATCCAGTGACTGGTCTCATTGGGATTAACTCATTCTTCGCATTAGGTACCACTATTGTACCTCCTCTTTTTGGAACATACTACACTGGACTTACCTACTCATTATCGACAATTAGGTATATTACTCCTACATCTAACCACTTGATGATTTCTTTCCTTACTACCTCTTGCATTGAGGGGTTTAACCTTCTTTGATGCTCAATACTTGATTTATAATCTTTGACTAGTTGAATCTTGTGAGTGCATATCCCACGGGGTATGCCAATGATGTCTGGAATTGTCCATCCAATCTCCCTTTTGAACTTCTTGAAAATAGAGACAGGGGCCTCTATTTGATCCTCGCTCAAATCTGCTATAGTGATGACAGGTAAAGTACTATTCTCTCCCAAATATGCCTATTTCAAATGCGATGGTAATGCCTTTAACTCTAACTCTTGTGGGACTTCTACAGAAGGCTTAGTAGTAGGTGTTTCCCTGTTAGATATATCTAACTCCAACCTTGCTTGTCGCCTTGGTCCAAATGACATCCTAAGAGCATTAACTGTTTCCTCATAATCAGGAATGTTATCACCATCGAAATTCATCAACACAGCCACTAAAGGATCCATTCTGAGCCTTAATTCTATTGGGATCTACACTTCACTATCCTCACTAGTTGAAATCATTAAAATGACCTGGAATTCAAAATGGTTTTTGTCATGTTGACCCACTTGGAACACTGCTACCTCTTCCCCAAGCTTGAAAGTGAGTAGGCTCTTTTCGATATAAACTAATGCATAACCTGTGGCTAAGAAAGGTCTTCCTAAGATGATAGAAACTGCAAAATCAACCTCATAGTCAAGTATACCAAATTCTGCAGGAAATATAAATTTGTCTACCTTCACCAGCACATCATATAATATCCCCATAGGCTTCTTGACTGTTCTTTCTGCCATCAACAATTGCATCTTTGAAGGAACAAGGCATCCCAAACCGAGCTTTTTGAATATGATAAGAAGCATCAAGTTAATGCTAGCTCCAAAATCATGCAATGCTTTAGAAAACTCAAGTTCTCCTATATTGTATGGTATAGTGAATGCACCTGGATCTTCCCGCTTTTGCACCAAAGACATTGTAGTGATGACACTACAATGTTGAAAATTTTTAGAGAGGTTTTGACTCACCTTTTGCTTCTTCTTGACTAGATCTTTCATCTATTTGGCATGCCCCGGCATTTTCTCAAGAGCTTCCTTTATGGGGATGTCTACTGACAATTTCTTAAGCATCACCCAGAACTATTCAAACTTGCTTCCTCCTTCCTTTTCTCAAGCCTTTGGGGAAAAGGAGGAGGGGGCCTTAGGAAGGTTTTATATTTCTTGGGTCTCTCTCCAGCTTTGAATGCCTTGGTTTCCTTATTCACTCTCTTCCTATGGTTTCCACTTTCAACAATTGGCATGGGCGAATCTACAGTGCTTTTGCCACTTTGGGTCATGATCACCATGCAATGCTCTTCATCTTTAGGATTTTGAACCGTATTTCTTGGTAAGGTGCCCTTTTGGCGTTAGTTCAACTGTGATGAAACTTGTCAAAATTGTTATTCTACTTGTTTAATCTCCACAGAGTGAGATTCTATTTTTTAGTTAATACTTGAAATATCCACTTTCATTCTCTTTAAAGTTCCACTTTTTTTAATGGTCAGCCCTCTTCAACAACTTTTCAAACATCTCTTCGATCATGAAGTTACTGGACCAGCATCACGGTTGTGAGGAGGCACATAAGGACCATTCATGTAGCCCTCTCTTCTTCCTCATTCGGCATCTGGCACTCTCTCTCTCATAGTATCCACCCCTATTGTCTCTATACACCCAATCACTATTGCAGTTCCGACCCTGATTCCCGAACCTTCGCCTCCAATAATCCAAATTGGACCCTTGGGGGTTGTTCCAGAAATCTGGCGCTTGGTTTCTTACAAAACATGCATCCTTGTTAAAGAATGGATTATCATAGATAGGAGCCTTTAGAGGTTAGTGGGTGACTACTTTGACACTTGCTTGGTTTTCCTTTAAAACCAACTCCATACTTGTGCGAAGTTGAGCAAGTTGCTCTATGATCTCTTCATTTACCTTTGCTTGCTTATTATTGGTGTTAACCATACAAGAAGGTTTAATCGCACGTCGCTTTTGTTGTCCCCATGCTATATTCTTTGACTATATGCTTCATTCTTGTAGCTATTAATGTAAAAGGTTGGTCAAGGAACATGCCTCCCATGATCGTGTCGGTGCAGGCTTGACTATTCTCATCAAGCGCGCTATACAAAATCTTGACCAAGGCATCATTAACAATTTTGTGATCAGGGACCATCCTCAAGCATTTAGTAAACTTCTCCCATGTTATGCTAAAAGGTTCACCCGACAATTGCTCAAAGTAGTTGATTTGGTCCTTTAGCTTCAACTTATTAGATCTTAGAAAATACTTTCAAGGAATACTCTTTGAAGCTTGGCCCCACTTATAATAGTACTCAGTGGAAGCTCGAATAACTATATAGTTGCATTGCAAGTCAATGACAATGGAAACACTCTTAAATCAACAACATCAAGAGAAAGGTTTTGTGTACCCATGACACTTTTGCAAACAAACACCACATTTTAAAGATGATGGTGCGGATCCTCCAAAGGTAGGCCTATGAATAGTGCACAATTTTGGAGCATTTGGAGCAATCCACTTGATACTGTAAACTATGTATCTTCCGGTAAAGGAGGCAGTACTATGGCACTGATAACATCATAGTCATAGGGTTTAATCGATATTGATTCCATCGATAAGCATTTTCATTGAAGTCCCTGAGTTGTGGCCTATTATCCCTTTGTTGTCGATTCTCCTCTCTTCCCATATCCTCATTCATATTCATATCCTTCTCAACCTCGATATCCCCATTTATTTAAGTCATTCTTCTTGACAGTCGATGGATCTCCAAAATTGAGTGGAGCTAAGGGATTTCCTTAGCTCCTTTTATTGGGCATACAACCTAGTACACCCTGAAAATAATATCAAACAAAAAAAAGCAAAAGTAAAAGACAAGAGATTCTAGGAAATAATACTTTAACTAACTAATAGTAAATTCAAGAATAAACCTAGTTGTACTATCCGACAACGGTGCTATAACTTTAATGATGTTCCCCGCTATAATAAGAAAGTGATTGCTGTCAGCAATTAACCTAACCGAAGGTTAGGGTCGAATCCACAGGGAATATGAGGCTTAACTACAAGACTCTAGTACTACAAGAATCCAGTACTAAAATCTCTAAATGGAAGGGCGGTTTCTTATGATTCAAAAAAAAAGTAAAATAAACACTAAACTAAGATGAGAGGAAACACTCAATTTTAGGGAGAACTTGGGAATTATTTGCACCATGGTTTGCATACTCGATTACCCCAGGAAACATAACTACAATTGGAAATTCATATGCAGAATAGTAACTTATGTTCTTTCAGCCCTCTTATGAAGGTGAAGGTCGAATTTCACCATGGCGCTTGGTTGGCCACCATAGCGTGCCAACTAACTGTTACCAATAGCCCCAATCAACCTCCCTTTGGTCAAGTTTGGTTGATTAAATTAGAACATATCAATAAAATCCTATCATCTACTTTCCTTTTCCAATTAGTCACTACCTTGGTCGGGCTAGTGATAGTAGGCGGGGTTTGGTGTTGGCCACCACCAAATGACAATCATAAGGAAGGGAAGTAGATAATACATGCAAACCTCAATCGTAGAAATGCAATAAACCTAGGTTATCTCAATTCAATTACCCATGATTCCAATAACTCCAAGTTGTGAGTGGTTAGCTACTTATGGCTAAGGTAAAACAAGCAAAAATGCAAATAAATGACATAGTTGAGAGTTTTACCAAAAAAACAATAAAGATTATAGACACCACAAGTTGCAAACTCAAAATCTTGATTGATCAACAATGAGTACAAAGCACGATTTGTATTCCCCAAAATGGGTTTTCCAAGAGAGAACAATAAACTAATCTAAAGCCTAAAATATTCTTTAGAGAATATTCAAAGGCAAGTTCTATCTTCAAAAATCTCCTTTTCTCCCCTCTTTTTTTTTTAAAAAAAACTAATTTAAGGTATTGATATTGTTTACAAATAAACCCTAAAAGTAATACAGAAAAGACAACTGACAGCTGGTACGCCTTGTAGGTACGACTCATACGATGACCTAAGAGTCGTAGTCTGGGTCTCGTATCAAGCTCTTGGCATTTTGGACTAAAATGGTACAACCCATAGGTACGAGTCATTCATTGAGCTACAACTCGTATATTCTTTTTGTAGTCTTGGCCTTTATTTTTTGGTCCAATATTTTGTCTCTCTGATTCTTGCTACGAGTCCACCTATCTTATTCATGGTGAGGCTTATGACTCTAGACTGGCCTTGTAGGGGTGACCTCCACTTAGCAGATTTCTGAATGTTGGTCTCTGATTCCTACTACTACATACCGTATGACTTGTAGCTTGGGATACGACTCATAGGTTTGCTCATATGCTTTATGCTTCAGGAAAATCTGCAACTTTTCTTCAAAATCATACCAACCTAACTTTTCTGCAAGAACAACACAAAAAGACATAAAACCCATAAAAAGTCACATGAAGTACTCACAAAATCCCTTGTTTTAGGCATCAAATGTGCTATGTTTTGATAGCACATCACTAACCCCATGATAGACAACACTTTGTATACCTCATAAATGAATTCTTGAGGGTTCTCATCCACTTTAGACCCATGGAACTCTGGTGGATTCATCCTCATGAAGTCCCTTACCCTAGATGCCAAAGTAGGAGCATGAGGGGCTCGGGCACCTTTGTTGATTTGATTAGTCATAGTTTGTGCTAATATAGCAATAGCATCCCGGAACTATTCATGAGCCGGTGTTCTTCGGGTGTATGAGCTCTTTTTCTACATGGGATAGGCATGATCTAGCATAGAAAAAACATTCATTAGGGGAAAGCCTTATCTTAACTTCTATAGCACGAAATAGATCAAGAAGTGGGGAAACATTTCATAAAACATCTCATATCCTCTTACTCATAATTGTGATGCACTTCACAACCATGAATAAGACTCTAATCGTCGTGGTGTGTTGGATGCCGAGGAACATTAAAAACCAAGTGCTCTAACACCAAGTTTGTCATGACCCAAGCTTAGGGCCTAGACGTGTCATGACGAATGAGAACTCGAAGGGACCAAAAACAAGCCTCTTAGCATATTATTTACACATCCTTGGTCGCATAAGCAATTAAATAATAGCAAAAGAATAGAAATAACGATAAAAGGGACTAAGGAAAGTCTTTAATAGCATAAATCATCAAAAGAGTCAAAGCTCAAGCACAATTACATCATTAGTTCCAACAACACCTCTAAACATAGACGTGAGCAGGGGCCAAGACACTTTCCAGACTCACCCTCATAGTATAAAGAGTTCAACATTAAGAAATGACAAAGGAAAAAATAGCATAGCTAACATCACCAAACCTTGAGGGCTCACCAATAGCTTATCTTCAAAGAGATGACCAAATCGCCATGGGGAGGATGATTGTGAGGGGATCCAGTTCATACATGGTAACATCATCTAGGCATAGACTATGTGTTAGTATGTCTAAATATATGAAGTATGTAAGATGCAATGCAACAAGAGATAGGCAACATAGTTAAAATGCATATACATAGGCAATAGGAAGTATTATAACAATATGGCATGTATGATCAATGCTCAAGGTAAATCATTCTTGTATAGAATATATTACATGTGCAGAAAGAGACCATCATCATACACCAAGCATCTAATACTTGGAATCCAAGGCCTAGCACCCCCTTAGAAGGTGATTGAGGTATCTGCCCCTCAATTGGTAGTACGGGCCTAGCACCCCTCGACAAGGTGGTCAAGGTATATACCACTTAACATGGTAGTACGGGCCTAGCACCCCTCGATAAGGTGGTCAAGGTATATACCCCTCAATATGGTAGTACAGGCCTAACACCCCCCAACAAAGTGATCAAGGTATATACAGCTCAGTATGGTAGTACGGGCTTAGCACCTCCTGACAAGGTGATTGAGGCAAGGAGTGGTCACTTGTAATACTATAGATAATTTTCATGAAGTAAACATATACATACATTTCTTTCATCATCATAAAGTCACATAGCACATAGGTTATGCAATAGATCATCAAAAGCTCAAGAACCTTTAACCGGACAATTATCAAACACTTGGTGGATGTGTAATGCCAGTTCAAAATCATGCAATTCAAGAGTGAAATCGTGTGAGAAAACTTCGTGTAAATCAACCCACTAACACTTGGTAACACCCTCATGCAAAATACATTAAAATCCCTCATTAAATCGCATTATAGAACATAGATCCATAGCTCAAAACATTCTTAAACACTCTATATTTCATAAAACCCCAACATAGTTTATAGCCAAACTCATAATAAGAAGTACCCATTGATAAATCAATTTGAAAACAAGTAATTTGCATAAAAAGAAAGGTTGGGCACTATGGGTGAAAGGAACCAATGATTGAAACCCACATACCTCAACTTTGGAGATTTCCTTGATGAAGATCTGAATGGGAACTTGAAGCTTAAATGAGTCCTTGTGATCCGAAATGAGTATGGGGCACTTGATTTTGAATGAAATATTTGGCTAAGTGTTAGAGAGGGTTTTGGGAAATGTCTTGAATGACATGGGATTGAAACATAACTAATTATAGGTATTTTTATACATAGGAAGGCTTAGACCCAAGATCCCAAGGACTTAGGCCGAAATTAAAAAAACTGGCAACAAAATTAAGTCGTCGAGGAGCCAACGCGAAGGCCCACTAGAAATAAATTTTTCGCCGAAATGAAATTTAACTATGGGTCCTTTAGAATTTGGGTTATATCCATCTTTCACTCAATTTTCCTCCCTAATCAAAAATATAAAGTTGGATTTTCGATATCATGCACAAATTTTGAGATTTTTAAAAATTACGATTAGGGGCATCTTTTAGGCACATATTTGAGCACCTTTGGGGCGTGTCAGTTTTAAGTTTGGCGATGTTGCACATAATATGAGTGATTGATCGATTGCCTCAAAGGGAAGGATAAGAAAAGCTCGATTTGAAAGTAGGCTTCCATCTGTTCACCCCAATGGCAATGGTGGACGACCCATCCTAGGTGCCCAAAATATGGGAGAAATCATAATGGCACATGATGGAAGAATACGGTTGAATGCTTTTGGCATGGAAAGATGGACCACAAGGTTATTCATTGTCCATATGCTCAAAAGAAGGGCAAAAGTGTTGGTGGTCAAGGTTCTCCTACATGTAGTGTGGAAGGTACCATCTCCTAGATTATTTGCCCGGTTCGAGTGCATGTTCGAGTTTGATGCAAAGGATCACAAGACGAGACATTGTCCATGGGCTACAAGGAATTTTGAGGATGATTGTCAACGATCTCAACCATACCTCTCTAGGGGTTGCTAGATATGGCATGGTGCTTTACTAGTATGTTAAAGATATTCTATTATGATGTGTATGCATTGATGGATCGGCACTCTTTCTTTTATTACTCCCTTTTGTTGCCAAAAAGCTTCATGTGCGTCCCCAATTGTTGTGTGAAGCTTATGAAGTGTCTATCCCCATTGGTGAGTCCAGTATTGCTAAAAAGGTTATAAAAATCGTCCCATGTCCATATTGCATAAAGTCTTGCCTTGTGATTTAGTTGAACTTGACGTGGTAGATTTTTATATCATTCTTGGGATGGATTGGTTACATGGATATTATGATTCCATTGATTGTATGACTCGTAGAATGAGTTTCCAATTCCCTAAAGAGCCCATCCTAGAGTGGAAAAGTTGTAATGTGGTAGTCAAGGGTAGGTTTATTTCTTGTCTTAAAGCCCAAAAGTTGATTTCTAAGGGTTGCACTGATCACCTTGTAAGGGTTAGGGATGTTGAGTCTAAAGTTCCTCCCTATTGAGTCAATTACGGTGGTCGATGAGCTTTTTGATGTCTTTTTTCATGAGCTTCCTAATGAGTATCCTAGTGCTCCTCCTAAAAGGGAAAAGACTTTGGTGTAGACCACCTTTTTCACGATCCAAGCCTAGGGCCTAGACATGACACGACATAAGGGAAACCCGAAGGGACCCCAAGCAAGCCTCTTAGAATATCATTACACATCCTTGGTCGCAGAAGCAATAAAGCAAGCATCAAGAGAGAAAAGAATAGGAAACCAGGGCTAAGGGAAAATACTTCTACACCATCATAGTCAAGAAACAAGAGTCAAGCGCATATCATAGATACATATCATGTCCAACAAACACCTCTACTACATAGATAAGAGTAGAGGCCAAGACAAAGTAAGTGGGCTCACCCTTATAGTCAAAATAGACAATAAAGACGAATGTTTCAATACATAATAGGAGAATATATACTAAGGTCCTCGAAGTGGAGGACTCACCAACTAGCTTGAATAGCACCAAACTAGCTACGTAGAGGAGGAGGATTAACTTGGGCACCGGTTCCTACATTATGACATAATGTAGGCATAGAACATGTGTCAGTACGTTTGAATGTACTAATTATGTAGGATGCAATGCAACAAGAAATAGGCATCTTAATCAAAATGCGTAACAATAGGAAATAGGCATAATATAGCAATATGGCATGTATGATCAATGCTAGAGTAAAAGATGCTTAAATAACTCATGCTCATATAGGATATCATACGTGTAGAATAGACCAAATTAGATTTCCAAAGTACAAACCCCTTGGAAGGTTAGTGATGATGATGCCCCATCACTTAGGTGGTGAAGTACTAACCCTTCACTCAGTTGATGAGTACAAACCCCCAACTTGGATGGTGATAATGCCACCCCATCACCTAGGTGGTGAAGTACTAACAATTCACTTGGTTGATAAGTACAAACCCCATCTCGATTGGTGATAATGCCGCCCCATCACCTAGGTGATGAAGTACTAACCTTTCACTCAGTCGATGAGTACAAACCCCCAACGCGGTTAGTGATGATGCTGCCCCATCACTAGGTGGAGAAGTACTAACCTTCCCTCGGTTAATGGGTACAAATGCCCATCTCGGTTATCCGGGTTCTTAGAGCCCCCCATATTACACTTTATATATAATTTATTATGTACATAAGCTCATTTCATCATCATAACATCAATCATATTATATCTCATGCTTTGGACCTTCAATTCCACAAGAAACTCTAGTCGGACATTTTATCAAACACTTGGGGTATGTAGTGGGGGTAAAAGATCATGCAATTTAGAGATAAAATTATGCAAGAAAATTTGTTGTAAAACCATCAATCAACACCTTGCAACACCCTAAGACATTCATATAAAAACTCCTCATCAAATTCGTCATTAGATCCAAGATTTAGAGCTCACAACATACTAAAACCACCATACTTTCATGAACTTAAATCACTGTGCAGTAAATTTCTTGATATACAAGACTCACATGCAAAATCAACTTTAAATCATGCAAATTAAGTAAAAAAAATATTAGGACACCATAGGTGGAAGAACCCAAAGGCTAAAACCTACTAAACTTAGCTTTGGTGAAGCTCTTGGTGAAGATTGAAAATGGAGGCTTGAAGCTTGAAAGAAATCCTTAGTTCCGGATGAGGGTTTTGAGACTTGAATTTTGGAGTGAAAATGTGGCTAAGTGTTTTGGGGAGTACAGGGAAATATTTAGGATAATATAAGAGTGAAATTTGGCTAAGTATAGATTAAAAACACGTTTGGGAATACTTAGGCCCAAGACCCAAAAGCCTTCGACCGAGATAGAAATCACTCACAACAAAATACACAGGTCCGCGTCTGGTCTGCGACGCGGACCTTTTGCGGAGGTCAAATTAACATATGTCTGCGATAGCTGCGCGTTGCAGTGCTGTCGTGGATCATTTCTGGAAATTAAGTTTTTGGAAATTAGAAATTGTGATCGATTGCTCTAAAATAGGGGCTAGACCCTTTTACCCTTAATTTTGACCCCTTAAACTAGGATTCAGATTTTCAAAATAACGAACAGATTTTTAGATATATGGAAATTATGATTTCAAGTCTTCTAAGGCACATTTCCGAGCACTTTTTGGAGTCGTTACAATATTTTCTCCTTGGGAATATTCGTCCCTGAATGTACAAGAGACATAAGAGAAGAGTAATCATAAGGAGATTATCCCCTACAAGAATGCAACCATACACTTTAAAACACCATTTTCAAAATCTCAACATAAGTGTAAAATCGTTATAAACTTGCCAACTTAAACATGGATGCATGTGAATGACATAGGGCTGAAACATAAGACTTGCAATCATAGAAAGGACTTGTAATGTCACCATAAGCTTGAATAGAATGAAAGAAATATAGATGTTGCTTCTCTATGCCCGCACTGGCTCCCCGAGAAACACATACGAATAGACGACTCTTCCAAAGGGCCTTGACAAACACTACATCCTCATCAATCAACTTCTCCACTCATCCAACCAATACCTCCACTGGGACCTCCTTCTAATCTAACTTATCCTCCACATCACCTATAATCTAAAGAAGTTCTATAGTACTAGAGTCACCCACATATCCCATCAACCTAGAAGTATGAAGAACTGGACTAACCAAACCCCTATCTATGGGCAATCCCCAAACTTATGGAACCTTACCAACTTCTCTCTTCATTGTATAAGGACTCACAACCATAACTCGTTTGTCAACCTTAACCACACCTATCCTACTTGTCGCCACGAACTACTATCTCCCCCTTAGGATACTACCTCCACTCTGTCATCCTTTCATCCAAAACTTCCAACTCTAATAAGGCGGAATCAAGGTCTTGCTTAATCTAGACCTCTTAACCAAAGCAGATTTGGAACCAGCAAGAATGCTACACCACCATGCTCAACTTCCCTTAACTTTACTTCCAATCTAACCAACCGATGGATCCCACTAGGCTCCTCCTTGACATCATCAACACATACTAGGCTATCTAGAGCACCGACCGCAATATTAGCCTTACTGAGGAAAAATAATGCACACTCATTTCATAATCCTTAAGGATTTCTAACCACCTTCTTGCTATCCACAATGCACACCTATCATACTTAGCAACAATGAATATATCATGGTAACACTATCCCCAATGATTCACAAGCTCTAAACAAATCAATACCTCATCACTAGATACCACCATGAATATATCATGGTAGGGTTTTAAGACCCTATTAAAGAAACCCACAAACACCACCGGTGCATAAGCCAACCAAAAACCCCACCAATATTTCAAATGATCATTCCTAGTACAGGAGGACAATTAAGGATATCACCGACCCTCTTCCACAATTGAGAATAAAATCCGAGCCTCAAATTAGAATTAAAGAAGTGACTAACCTATAGTAGTTGACCAAATAGATCGACCATACTTAACCATCATATTACAACCTTACAGGTTCTACACTCGTCAAAAGCATACTATGCACATAGCCAAACCACCTTAAGACTTCAGACCTATCAAGCTAGGGTCAACGAAAATCACAAGACAAGATTCTATGCAATAAGAATATAGGGTAACCCTTATAGATCCCCCTCTCAATCCATTGGTGCTAAGTTGTCATCCCATAAGAATACTTATAATATACATATACATACTTCCAAAGATGCAATATTGGTTTTTTTCCAAATCACTTCAGTGCACAATTGGGCGTAAAAGCCAAACACCATTCATAATAAGTCATACTTAGGCTCAAACATCAAAATCATAATTCCAGAGTCATAATATTCATGCATAGGAATAGCCATTCATACACAAAATGGTGCAAGCACCCCAAATGCTCAATGAGCCAAAAACCCAAGATATATGTGTGACCACAATATTGTCATAACCAACATTTTGTCAAAATTATACCATAAAAAAATTGGACTTAACCCATAACATAATTTCTCAAAAAAATCCACATACATGAATGTATATGGTATGATCAATGAGGGAATGACATGGTTAATTAAGACTCAATCTAAAATCAATATTTATAATATGAAATTGAAGTGAAAACATAATTAATTCCACATTTAAACCCATAATATAAATCCTCGTATAATGATTTAAATCACATTAAAATCATCAAATAAATACTAGCATCAATAGAGTTTTAAGAATCATAATAATTAAAATCCCAAATTAAAGAAAGAAAAATTCATGTAGGTTTTCTTGGAAATAGTTTTGGGTCTCCTCGATTGGAAGGAATCAAGGATCAACCCTCATACACATGAATCCTACAAGCACCAAGGAATAACACAAGAAATATCAACTCCCGGACTTATCAAATCACCCCACTCAACACGTTGGTCACAACATTGGCCTTACCTAAGGTCAACTAAGTCATAGGAGAAACATTAGAGGAGAACTTATTCACAACTCGGGTAGTAGCCTACTAAGCCGTAAGAAGCTCCTAATGTTCGATGAAGTCAAGGTCTATGCTAATGTCTAATCACCTTCGTCTTACTAAGGTCCACCTTAATACCATAACCGGATACCACATAACCTAGGAAGGCAACTTTTTACAACCAAATTATCACTTCTCCATTTAGCATCCAACATTCTTCTTTAAACTTTGTAGTACTACCCTTAAATGACTCACATGCACTGCCTCATTAGGGAACACAAGCCATTACATTATCATCAAAACCGCCACAAACATATTAGGGTAAGGAATAAAGATCTTACTCATGAGACTTATAGGCATTACTGGTGTACTAGTCAGACCAAGGACACTACCTTAAATCCGAATGCTAGAAAGGACATTCAAGGCCTCATCTACCACTAACAACAATCTACTAACAAAATAACTTAGGTTCAACACCTCCGATTCTCACAAGATGATAAATGCAACCCCTTAAAGACTAATTGCACCTTATGACAAGAATGGATCTACCTCCTTTGCTACCATTCAACAACCTCCCACTCAAGAACAAGCTCATTAGGAATTTGGGATATAATTCTACAAGTCTCACCATCCATGAAGACACAATATGCATACAACTATTCCATGCCTATAATGTCATCAAAATCCACCATACGAACTCCAACAAGCCACAAAACAAGGACTAATGCAATACAAACCTGGATCAACATCTATTGAACCTTCTAGCAACAATATACTCAACAAGAGGATAAAATTGAAGACCCATACAATAACTTGGTCACACAAGAGACCTCATTAGCAACCAAAAAGAATAGGGAAGAAGTAGTGGCACACCAGGCCTATGAATGCATGCACAACAAAGCCAAGAAAACTTCAACTTACCAGTAATAGCATCGGGCATCTCATCCCCTCCTTAAGCCACTTGATTAATATGACCACCTCGATCCGAAAGTCGACCACCCATACACTTCCCTTGAACATGTGGAAAATCCACTAGCTTTTGAACCACTTCATTACATCCATAACAAGCGTTGGTCTTTCTTACCACCCCTCATTACCTCTTTTACCCCTTTTACGCTTATGAGGACACTCTTTCTTCGTAAGACCTATCTCCCCACAACCATAACAAGCATTAGTTTCTTTCAAGCATGGGCCATGGTGGTCTCTACCATATTTTGGGCACCTAGCATGAGGCACCATACCACCACCTTTATATTTAAGACTTTGAAACTTACCCACATTACGGGCCCTCTGCCTCACTACCTCTCCTTTCACCACTAGAAGTCTTGAGAGCACCCACTTGTTGATCAAAATGAGTTGCCAATTTTGCCGCTACTTTGGCCACTTCCCATAGAGCATTGTAAATCTATGCATTCATCATAGCACCATCCTGAGTAGCTTGAGACACATTCTGTAATATAACAGTTAGGGATTAGCAATAAGCCCTAGGAGATCTAACTCTGTCGCACGACATAGATCAGGAAAAAGTGAAATATTTCATAAAACGTCCCATAGTCTCCTATTCATAGTTATGACGCTCTTCACAACCATGAATAGGAATCTAATCGATGCAATATGTTAGACTCCGAGGATTTATCAACCTAGTGCTCTGATATCAAGTTTATCATTACCCAAGCCTAGGGCCTAGACATGACATGCTATAAGGGGAACCCCTCTTAGAACATCATTACACATTCTTGATTGCGGAAGCAATAAAGCAAACATCAAAAGATAAAAGAATGGGAAACTAGAAGGGAAAACACTTTCATACCATCATAGTCAAGAGACAAGAGTCAAGCACATATCATAGATAGATAACATATTTAACAAACACCTCTAATACATAGATAAGATCGGGGGCCAAGACAAAGTAACTGGGCTCACCCTCTTAGTTAAAATAAATAATACAGAAGAATGTCTCAACATATAATAGGAGAACTTGAGGCAAAGAAAATGGTTAGAACTTCTTAAGGACTATGATATGAGTGTGCATTACTATCCCAATAAGGCAATATGGTGGCAGATGCCTCGAATAGAGTGTTTATGGGTAGTCTAGCTCAAGTTGATAGTAGTGATAAAGAGGTTGCTAGGGAGGTGCATCGATTGGCTAGGTTGGGGGTTAGGTTGGAAGAGGTTAGTAATAGTTGTGTGGTTGTTGTCAATGGTTCTAAGTCTTCCTTGGTTGATAAGGTGATAGCACAACAAGATCTTGATCCCTCCTTATTAGAATTGAAGGCCTTGGTGAAAGAGGACAAGGTGGACATTTTCTCCCGAGGGGGAGATAGTGCCCTAAAGTACCAAGGTAGGTTGTGTGTACCTTATGTTGATGGATTGATAGAAAACATCCTTGATAAGGCCCATAATTCTTCTTATCCTATCTACCCCGGTTCCCCCAAAATGTATATAGATTTGAGGGATGTGTATTGGTGGGGAGGTATGAAGAGGGACATTACCAAATTCATTTTTGGTAGTCATAGTTGTCAATAAGTCAAGGCCGAACATCAAAGGTTGTGTGGCCTAATCCAAGACATTGAGGTGCCTATTGGAATTGGGAAGATATAAATATAAATTTTATGGTTTGGCTGTACAAGACTAGAAAAGGTTTTGATTCCATTTGGTTTGTGGTTGATAGGATGACAAAATTGGCTCACTTTCTACCAATTGAAATCACATATGGGGATGAAGATTATGCAAGGTTGTATATTCATGACTTAGTAAGGTTGCATGGGGATCCCTTATCCATTATATTAGATCATGGGGCACAATTCACTTCACACTTTGGAGGTCCTTTCAAAGGGGTCTCGGCACAAGAGTTAAGCTTAGTACGACATTTCACCCTCAAACGGATGGTCAAGCTGAAAGAACTATCCAAACACTTGAGGATATGCTTAGGGCTTGTGTATTGGGGCTCGGGGGTAATTGGGAGGACCATCTCCCGTTGATTGAGTTTGCCTACAACAATAGCTATTATACTAGCATCGGTATGGCTCCTTTTGAGCCCTTTTATAGTAGGCATTGTTGATCATCGGTTAGTTAGTTTGAGGTTGGTGATGTAGCTTTGTTTGGACCAAATCTAGTTATATAGGCTCTTGAGAAGGTTAGAATAATTATAGAAAGGTTGAAGATGGCCCAAAGTCACCAAGAGTCCTATGCTGATGTGAGAAGAAGAGATCTTGAATTCAAAGTTGTTGATTCGATTTATCTGAAGGTGTCAGCCATGAAGGGTGTGGTTCATTTTGGTAATATAGAAAAGTTGAGGCCAAGATATATGGGTACTTATAGGGTGATTACAAGAATTGGCAAGGTAGCTTATGAGTTGGATTGCCTAGTGAGATGAATTAGGTTCATCCCGTCCTTTATGTATCTATGTTCAGGAAATGTGTGGGAGACCCTAATGCTATTGTGCCTCTTGATGTTGTGGATGTTATTGAATATAATTTGATATATGAAGAGGTTCTGGTTTAAATTTTGGATAGACAAGTGAAGAGGTTGAGAAACAAAGATGTGGCTTCCATTAAGGTCCTTTAGAAAAATCAACAAGTCGAAAGTGCTACTTGCGAGGCCGAAGCGGACATGTAAAGATGATATCCTTAACTTTTCCACTCCTCTCAAGCCTAAGGTATTGATCTTAGTCCTTCATATGATCTCAAGTCTTAAGTTCAGCCCTCATGTCATTACATATGATCATATTTAATTGATAAGTTCATGATGATATTACACTTATGATGAGGAGTTTTGAAATAATGATTACGTGCATTGTTGCATCTCTATGTGGTCTAAAATTGTCATGTTGTGTCTCTCATATATGTTTCTTTGACATTCGGAGATGAATGTTCTCAAAGGAAAGATATTGAAACGATCCCAAAAAGTGCTCGAAAATGTACCTCGAAAGTGCCCAAAATCGTAGTTTTCATATATCTAAAATCTGCATGTGATATCAAAAATCTGACTTGATATTCTTGCTCAAGGGGGTCAAATTGAGTGGAAAATAGGTCTAACCCCGATTTAAGAGCAAACGATTAGTAATTTCAATTTTTCAAAAATGCATTTTCAGTGAGCTTTTCGCGCAGCGTTCACTAGTGTTATTTTTGGTCCAATTTTGACTTCAGTCCAAGACTTTTAAGTCTTGGACCTAAGTGTTCCCAAACGTGAAATGCCCATACTTAACTATTTTTCAGCCTCATATCATTCTAAATATTTCCTAATACTTATTCAAACACTTAAGCCAAATATTTTACTCTTAACTCAAGTCTCAAAACCCTTTTCAGATCATAAGGATTTCACTCAAGCTTTAAGTCTCCATCTCCATCTTCATCAATTTTATCTCCAAAGCTAAGGTATGTGGGTTTCTTTCATGGGTTCCTTTCACCCGTGATACCCAAGCTTCCTTTACCTTAATTTTGCATAATTTAAAGATGATTTACTCATGGATCCTATCTATTATGAAAATCACTACACACTATGTTAGGGATTATGAAATGGTGATTATTTTAGCATATTTTGAGCTATGAATCTAATGTCTATTGTAAGATTTCATGAAAGGTTTTGATGTATATTATTTGAGGGTATTACCAAGTATCTATTGAAGGTTTTACATTGATTTTTCTAGCATAATTTCACTTTTGAATTGCATGGTGTTATACTAGCATTACACACCTTTTAAGTGTTTGATAAAATGTCCTATTATGGTTTCTTGAGGAAATGAAGTTCCAATGCATGTCTCATGAATTGAATGACTATATTTGACAAAATGATGACGAAATGATGATAAAATGATAATAAAAAGAATATATGTATATGATGACTATGTGTTGATGAGAGGAATACATGTTTATGATATTATCTCTGTAGTGTCAGAAATGACCAAGCCTCACTCGGGAGGTTGTAGGCTCGGGTAACCTTGTTGAGAAGTTTCTATCTCAATTGCCTCACTCGAGAGGTGCTAGGCCCATGCAACCATGTTGGGGGTTTGTACCCATCAACCATTTTGGGGGTTTATACCCATTAACCTTGTTGGGGGATTTGTACTCCATCAACCATGTTGGGGCTTTGTACCTATCAATCCGTTAGGGGGGATTTGTACTCCATCAACCATATGAAGGAGTTTGCAACCTCATACCCCTCACCAAGGAGGTTGTAGGCCTTGGATTGCACTAAGAATGATCTCTCCCTACACATGTATTATGTCCTATATAAGCATGATTTGACTACGAGCATCTTTCATGCATGACATATTGTTATATGCTCATCCATTGCCTAATTATGCATTTTGATTATGATGCCTATCTATTGTTGCATTGCATCATACATACTTAGTACATATAGACGTACTAACGCATACTCTATGCCTACATAATATCACCATGTAGGAACCAGAGCACCGCTTGATCCTCCTCCTCCTTCACGTGGCTAGTACGATTATCTTATAAGCTTGTTAGTGAGTCCTCCATTCCAGGGATGTCACTTCTGATCTCTTTCTATGTATTAAGACTATCTTTCTTTTGACTATGTACTGACTATGAGGTGAGCCCGGTTGCTTGACTTGGACCTCGCTCTTATCTATATAGTAGAGGTGTTGTTGGACATGTTATGTATCTATACTATGAGCCTTGACTCTTTTGCTTTATGATGTTATTGTATATAAGTTTACCCTTAGCTCCAATTTCCCTTATAATGCTTATCTCTTATTGTTATTTAAATTGCTTCCGCGACCAAGGATATGTGATGATATGCTATGAGGCTTGTTTGGGATTCCTTTGGGTTCCCCACTAGCCGGTCACATCTAAGCCCTAGGCTTGGGTTGTGACAACTCTATACAGGTAATTGTGGATAGAATTACTAAGTTAGCTTACTTCTTTGCAGTCAAGACAACTGACACTGCAGAAGAGCACATTCGTGAAATTATGAAGATGCATAGAGTTCCTTTGTCCATTATCTCGGATAGAGGAGCTCAATTCATATCCTGGAGATTCTTTCAGAAAGGATTGGGCTCTAACGTGAACCTGAGTATGACCTTTTATCCCTAAATAGATGGCCAAGTAGAACATACAATTTAGATATTACAAGATATATTAAGAGCTTGTGTCCTTGACTTCAAAGGAAATTAGGATGACTACTTACCATTGGTTGAGTTTGCATATAACAATAGTTACTATACAAGTATTCAAATGACCTCCTATAAGGCCTTATATATGAGAAGATGTAGATCACCCTATGAGTGGTTTGAGGTTGGAGAAGCAGAGTTAATTGGACTCGATCTTGTCCATCAGTCGATTGAGAAGGTGAAGGTTATTAGAGAGAGGTTGAAGACTGCATAGAGCTATCAAAAATCCTACAGTGATATGAGAAGGAGTGACTTAGAGTTTGAAATGGGTGATTGGGTATACTTGAAAGTGTCACCCATGAAGAGTGTCATGAGATTTGTGAAAAACGGAAGCTAAGTCCTCGTTTTATTGGCCCCTAGCATATTATGAAGAGGATTGGGAAGGTTGCCTATGAGTTAAAGTTATCTTCTGAGCTAGACATGACTCATTCAATCTTTCACATCTCGATGTTGAAGAAATGTTTAGATGTTTCTTTGGTAGTCCCTATTAATTATATTGGAGTGAAGGATAGCTTGTCTTATGAAGATGTTCCAGTCCAAATTCTTGATCGTCGGGTTCGAAAATTTAGAACAAAAGAGATAGCCTTAGTAAAAGTCCTATGGAGAAATCAATGAGGAAGCCACATAGGAAGCTGAGGAAGATATGAAAGCCAAATAACGACATCTATTTGTGCATAAAGACGAGAATGTTGAAGGTAAGGTACTTGCTCTTGAATTGAATTGATTTATCTATCCTTAAGTTGATTTATCTATTCTTGAGTCTGAATAGTGATTGTCTAGATTGTTGATTGGTCGACAGTTTGATTAGTTGATTGATTGTCAAGAGGAGTACTGATTGTTATTCGTGCCTTGATGTCCACCTTTACTCTTCATTCAAGGACGAATGATTCCAAGGGGAAGATAATATAATACCCGATAAAATTATAAAAATAACCCTTGATAAAAAATGCCCACATAATGTGTCTTCCTAAACTCCATTGGCAAATCTGAGGCTAGAAATGCAATTAGCATAAAAAAATTGTGTGGAAAAATAGTCTTGGTTGATTTTTAGAGCAACCGGATCAAGAAATAATTTTTTTTGAAGTGAAAACGCAATTCCAAAAAAGTGCGCCATAGGGACATGTCGCGGACTTGCACTTAATTTTGGTCTTATTATTTTCTACGGGATTAAAAAATCGATCGGCAAGTGATTTACAAAAATTACACATAAAACGCATTTAACAAATGTGATTTATGTATAATTTTTAAAGAAAAATAATTTTTCAACGTGTTTTAAGTTTTCTGTCAAAAAATGAACTAAAGCGCGATAAGTCTGCATCGCAGACTTGCCCCACTACGGTACTTGACAATCAGTTTTAAAAATAAGGGCATTCTTGTCCTTTTTCCACCACTCCTAAACTCAAAACACGATCAAAATAGGTTGTTTAAAGCATAAAAAGGGTTTTAACACCCATTCTTAAGCCTTTCTAACGTAGACTAGGACTAAGGAAAAAAGAGAAAGAACGAGGGTTCAAGAGAATTAAGGACGAACTCTTACAAAGTTGATTGTTAAACTCCATACTAGGTATGTAAGGTTAAACTAAAACATGAGAATGTCTTTCCATATGCCCCTTGATTTAGATAGATTGATAGATGAACGTATTAAGTCTTTATATATGTTTTCCTGAATGCTTTTCTTATAAAATTGAATATATCCTATATATTTTCAATGTTGATGATCATCATAAACCTGATTTACTGCATAAATGTTTTACATGAGTTGTTTCACAAACCCAAAATGTTAATTTATAAAAGATTGCATGAATGAACTTAGGGATTGAGTCTAGAGCCTTGACTTGAGAATGTTGATTTGATTGTGATGTGAGCATGATGATGAGTTGATAGAACTTGACGGTCCTATGATTATTCATAATTGAACTCTAAATATTGGTCTAATTGATTGCCTTCTTAATGATTGGTGTAAGTCTCTAAAGGATATGCTTGAGAATTTATTAGATGATTGATAGGACGAAAGGCCCAATTGTGATAAAACTGGTGGATTGATGAGAGTCCTTATAATACTAATTGATTAGGATGAATTGTCCATAAGTATAGAGTCATGGGAGGTGTATCGAGCACCTAAATGAGTAAGAGTAAGCCTAACTCGAACTTATTAACTATGTCGCCAAGCATAGGTGAGGATTGAACAGTTAAATCAGATGTTCCCTCTTGATTGGTAAGTCCCTGAAATAATACAGACTTGATAGGATGGATCCATTATAGATTCAATTTTTTCTTTACTTGGCAAATACTGAACAGCTGTGGCAACATCAGTGGAATTATTGTATAATTACTGGCTCATAAGTGATTATTGTTGGATAAGAGAAACTCCCAGATAGGTTCTATACTAATAGTACTCTAATTGTATTGGATTTGATTCAGATTGGATT
>JAOTQJ010000007.1:14495556-14506586 GCA_025642045.1 Solanum sejunctum | reverse complement strand
GTTGGATAAGAGAAACTCCCAGATAGGTTCTATACTAATAGTACTCTAATTGTATTGGATTTGATTCAGATTGGATTGGATTGGATTGTACATCATTGTCTACTCTTTATTTTTCCTTTAGATAGACATTTGACATTCTGATTGAGTTCCTTATCTCTTGATTTGAGTTATCTGAGTTGATAGTATTCTACCTTGATGCATATTTCATTCTGCTATTTTACATATTCATACATTCCATGTACTAATGTACATTTGGACTGCATCATTTAATGATGCAGAGATATGTACTAGAGATCATCAACAAGCACATCATTAAGGATCTATTGCAGTCAGCTGAGTCGGTGAGCCCTCCCTTACTCCAACGGATTCTCAGTTATATTTTCATCTAGATTTTAGAGTCAGACTTTAGACTTACTTTATTTTGATTTGAGGTAGCCATGGGTCTGTCATTGGCACCAATTAACAGCTGGTAAAGGCTTCATAGACTAGAGTTGATTTGTTGATTGGATATTATTTTGAGCTAGTTTCTATCGTCCTAGCCTCATTGATTTGATATGACTACATAAGACTCAGGTTGTTCACCTTTTATTATCAGTCTTCCGCTGATTTGTAAAAAAATGTTGATTGATGAATGTGATAAGGTCAAGTGATTCTCTGAGGGCCGACCATGTACGCTCCTGAGGTGTGACAATCACCCTTATTCTTGTACAATGAAATCATTGTACTCCTCCTCCATTCATCAGGCATCTTAGTTGTCTTCAAAATAACATTAACCAACCTAGAAAACTATTCTATACCATCCTTGATAGTGCTTTTTCAAAATTCCAGCAGAATCGTATCGAGTCCAATTGCTCTCCCTCTTTTCATCCTACTAATAGTACATCTAACCTCCTCAACCTTGAGACGTCTTTAGTAAACAAAATCTCTATCACTAAAAAAGTGCACCAAATCACCCAACTCAATATCTCTATCTCTTTTTCATTTAAAAGTTAGTGGAAGTAAGCTTGCCACTTTGCTTAATGGAAGTCTCGTCCACTAATACCTCGCCATCCTCATCCTCGATGCATTTCCCTTGGTCTAAGTTGCGACTTTTATCTTTCTCTCTTTCGCGATTTGGTATAATTTCTTGTTCCCTCATTTTTCTACTAGCTCAATATACAAAACATTCAAGTATTATTGTCTTAACACTCGTGATCGTCGACTTCGCTTCTATCTTATGGATATCCCTAATCCTTTATTTTTCATCCTCATCCATACACTCCAACCATTTTGCAGAAGCAATCTTCTTAGTTTTTACTTTGCCTTGAACTTCCCCATTCCACCACCAGTCACCTTGATGTCCATCAAAGGTCCCTCTCGATACCCCTAGTACCTCGGTAGCTACTTTTCTAATGCAACTAGCAGTTGTATCCCACATGCTGTTCACTTCCCTACTACTACTTCAAACCCCCAAACTACTCAACTTTTTCTCCATCTCTTGAAAAACGGCAGGAGTTAGGCCTCCTGATCTAATAAAATTAAAATTTTTCTTTCAATTTTTATATTTTATAAAAACACTTCATCATATATTAATCCAAACTTTACAAGCTTGAGAAACACATCATGAAAGCACTTAACTTATGTGTTGCTTTTCTTTTTATGATATGTTTCTTATTATTTGATTCTCAAATATGTCATGATATTGTTTCATTGAACCTATTAAAAGTAATGTAAGTATAAAAACTTGGGAGCTCTTTACATAAAAGTAATCTATGAGTATAATTTTTATCTCAAAACACTTCCATTATAAAAATGATAATACAAACTTATAAATATATTCAATAGTTTTTAGAATTTATAAATAGGAGTATTCATGAGCATGTTATTGATTAAAATCAAAATCAAACTAATTTAATCGATTTTTAGTTATTAACCATACATGAAAAATCAAAAAGAATGATTCGTTCAAAAGAGAGAAAAGGACAATGATTCATTCAAAAGAAAAAAATCAGTTCATTGAAAAAGGAAATGAATTTTAACTCTTGCCATTTTGCATTTATACTTCTTATATCATACTTCAATTATGTTTGATTTTCTATTTATATTGTTAGCTAATATTCCGTAGATTCTACTTGTGGGATTTTACTGGTGTATTGTTAGCTAATAAAATGTACTAAACAACATAAACTTACTAAATAATGCATAAGCTACTGATATTATTGATTTTTAAAATGTAAAATCAAACCTACGCTAACCAAATAAAAATTTAATTATTTTTTCAATTTAATTTTTCAATTTGGATTGATTTTTATCAAAACCATGAACAAGTCTATAATTATAGATGAAAATCACATTTATTGCAAATGTCAAAAATTTTTCTAAAAATTATGACTAAAGCACGATGAAACTATACTCTCTAATACTAATATTTGGAATCCATGGCAAAACGCTAGCTTAATATAACTTTCCAACTTATAAAATATGGGCTCAATTTAGTTGGGGTGTAAGTGAGTTCCAATTTTAGGCCCAAAGGCTGAAATCCTTGTCTCTTCGTTCTCCGGCGAAAATTCCTTCTGCCATCTACTTCTCAATCACCTCCTTTTCTTTTTTATTTTCTCATTTCATAAAAACCCTAACCAGTCAGTGGATTGGTTTGCCGTGCATTAGGGGTTCTTTTGTAGCCTTCCTCTACGATGTTTGAAGGCCTCGTTAGGCAACTGATATTGGGTTATCTAGGCCAATATATTAAGGATATTCAAAAGGAGAAGCTGAAGATCACTTTATGGAATGGTAACTCAACTGAACCCCACTCTATCTTCTTGTTTTATGCTAATATGAACTGTCTTTATTCCAAAAAGGAAATTCAAGAGATTATACAGGTGATCATGTAACACCAAGATAACGGTAATAGAATAGCCGTCACAATTTTGTGTTTGGTCTGAGGTATTAAAGAGAGACCGACAAAGTTGTATAATACGCTAACAGCTTAAACTTGTTTCCGGAAGAGTTTTGAGAAAAACCAGAACAGTATAGCAGTAGGTGAATCGTTTGCTGGCTGGATATTGAGTGAGTCATAGTCCTATCTTGCGATTAATGACCTGGGTATTTTTAGAAATACTCATAGCCTTTATGCAGTTTTGCTGGCCTATTGAGGGTTAAAAAAAGAAAAATATTAAAACAGAAAGGAGAATAATGGCTTTGGTCGGAGTAAAGAGCGTGACAGGTGAGAGAAGGCAGTAGAATAGGACTGCCCATTTTTTTTTCCAACGCTGAGTGGTCATTGAAGTTTAAAAGAGAAGGAATGTGTCACTATTGGCCAAAACAGAGAGAAAAGGCTCTTCAACCAATGACTTATTCAACTAATTAGAGACAAAATATAAATAATCCCTTTGGAAATATATATGCTACAGAATTTGGTTTTTGGGACATATAAAAGCTGTTTATGGGCCTTTTCTTTTCATCATTGTATCTTGTATAGAAGAAGATGGATTTGTATGCTTTACACGTCTTCATAGTTGAAGGATGACCATTCGTCCAGCCTTTGCATCTTATACCAATTTCTTTCTTCTTCTTTTTGTCTTCAATTTTCGTGTCTGTAGATTTATATAAATAGTAAAAAAAAAATGAGTTCTGATCTGTGTAATGCAGAAGAAGTATTATTAGAAGATGTGGAGCTTATACTCGAGGCTTTTGATTATCTCCAATTGCCATTTGCTTTGAAGCAAGGTAAAAGTTCAAACATAGTAATCCTGCTATTTCAAAGGTCCAAGATATTTTTTGTCTATCAGGATTATGGAAATCATTGATCAAAGAAATTGTCTAATTCATTTATTTGTTGTTTTTTGTGCATGTTGTGCACATATTCACTCAAGTATCAGTTCCAATATAGTTCCCCTGCTCTTGCAAAAGTTGTGTCTGGCTGAAATCAAGTGGATATTTTTAATTTCTATCCTGGTATCTTTGACGTTGTCGTGCTTTATTATATACACAAATTTTACTAATATTGTTTTTTTTTTGATAAAGCAAGTGATTTTACTAATATTGTTATATATGAGATATAGTTCACCGCACCTGTATTATCAAATACGTCCCAGAGTTTCTGGTTCTTCTTAGTGCTTTTTGGAATTTGGGTAATGATTCTGAATAACAGATGCTCATCTTCTTGGATTAGTAAATTTGTTACAAATAAAATGAGAATTCCTTGAAACCCAGAAAAAGAAACCCCAATACAGGAACTACAAGTAAGAAAGAATAAAAATAAGAACTGCTTAAGTAGGGTAGTTGCCATGAGGTTATTTTTTTTTTCCAGTGTGCTGCTTGAAGAGCCATGCATCAAAGGCCCTGGTTAATCTTAAAATAAAAGATGATTCAAAGGCCAATGCAAAACATAGAAATCCTTTACCTTACTAATCTTCCTCAACTGTTGGGATGTATTCTGTACTAAGAGTATGAAAACTAACAGAGCTAACTGAAGTAGGAGTAAGGAATATCTTGCATTCAGAAATCCTACAAGCTCTCCATATCCAGATCTCAATCTCTGTTGGTTTGTTACTTCCCCTTAATGTTCAGCTTTAAGCAATTGTTGGGCATTGTTAGGCATTGTATGATCCGCACCATTCAAAATGAGATTTGTATGTTTGGTGAACAGTTTGCATTAATTGACTTACTGACAACCTCTTGTCTCGTTACACTAAACCATCGGCTCTCTGAATCTTAGTTTCAACATGAGATTGCGAATGCTTTTAACCCACTTTGCATTGAATAAAGTGGGTACATCCTTCTGTCTCTATACATAGAGACAGCAAACTAATGTTACTTTTGCTTTCACTGTACACCTTGTCCTGTCTTCATCCTAGCACTTTTATTCTTTGGCTTTTTATCATTGCCAAGTGCTTAGAATTCACTATTGTAGCCTGCTCATTTACTATACTTGCCCATACTTGCTGTAGCTCTCATTAAGGTTCTCAGTTGCCTGCGTCACCAATTTTTGAATATTAGTTGATAGTACTTGGTTATATATTGGGAAATACTTAAGTTGCTGATATTGGTAATGTGCTGACTTAATTTTAATTTAATTTGTTCCGGCAATGCAAAGAAATTTGATTGAGTCAAATTTCAACATCAGGAATTCTTGTCATCAGAATCTGATTTCCAGTAAATGCATGCATGTTAATTTCTGTTGAATAAATGGATGTCAACAAAATTTTAAACTAGTTTGAAGTTGATTGTTTCTTTGCCTTTGGTTATCTTTGTGGTACTCCCATGAGTTTGATGCTTCTTGATGAACTTGTAACACTTAGTCCATTTTGTGCTTATAAAAACTCTATAGGTTGTTTTTTCAGACGTATATTGAAGTTTTCGCTTCTTGATGGGATCATATGTGTTTGCTTTTTTAGGTCGTGTTGGCAAGTTGAGTATTAAAATTCCATGGAAAAAGCTTGGCTGGGATCCTGTCATAATCAGTTTAGAGGATGTATTAATATGTGCATCTCAGCGAGATGACAAAGAGGTATTACACCAGGATTTGTTGTTAAAATGGAGACCTGAACTAAGAAGTCTCTTTTTTAATTATCAATCAGATCACTGTTCGTGACCTAGGATTCTACTTTCTCATCGATCTAATCCCCATTCACATTTTTTCTTTTACTTATCATTGAGGAGATCTCTTTACTTGTATCGCTTAGACGTCTCGTGCTTCTTGAAAAAGTGGTTTAGATGGAATTTCAATTAAGAAATAGCGTTTAAAAAGCTTGTTTCATTTTCAAATCTACAATATCTTTATGTTTTTCATAAATCTTTTAAAAAGAAGGGATTTTCATGACAAAATAGAAAAAAAAAAGAACCTACCTGCTACTCAATTGAGGGCCTTGTGCATTATGCAACAGGGATGTGTTCTAAGAGTAACCCATTATCTTTTGGGTGAAATTGCCACAACATGGACATTCTTCTTGGCAAGAATAATTTCAGTAAGATAACGACTAGGAGGATTTGAAAAGCATTATGACATTACGATTTCCAAGATTTAGCCAAGGGTCAAATCTCTTTGTTTATCTTAGGTATATTCAACATAACTCAACATACCAGTGTAATCCCACCAAGTGGGGTATGGTGAGGGTGGAGTGTACGCAAACCTTCCCACTACCTTGGATACAAAGTGGTTGTTTTCTATGGACTCTCAGTTAACATAAATAATAAGGAGCATTCAAGAAAAATTGAAAAATCAAACTGCATAGGACCACCGAATTGAATGGGCTTAAGAAACAAACATGTATTTGGTTTTGAATTTGTTTGATATGAACTACGAAACAACTCAAAGCAACCTAGTAACACACATATATATAAATAAATAAGTAATATCATGTGATGTTTCTTTAAAAAACTTGGTTCCATTATCTTTAATGTGGGTGGTGTGGAAAGAGAGAAATATGAGAGCTTTTAAGAGGGTTGAGTCGAGCTTTTCTCAATTGAGAAGTAGCCTTTGATCCCTTATTTTCTTTTGGTCCATCGATAGAGTTCCCAATTGTATTGAATAATGGGTGGAGTTTGTAGAAAAAACATCTTTTTTTGTGGATTCTGTACCTTTTGGTATATACATTGTATACAACCAGACCATTGACTATGTTAAATAAAAAATAATCCTTACTGAGGATAACAACCAAAAAGCTATGCCCTGAACTTCCACTCTTTTGAGTGGCCACAAAGTAACAACCTCTGATGTCCCACACAATTGTGATTTAGTAGGCTTGCCTATCAACCTACTTTGCGCTAAGAGGTCGCAGAAGCGCAAGTACCTTAGCTAAACCTACTTAAACAATTTATGGAGGCTTGGTTTAGTTTGAAATTAGCGTAATGGTTAATGACTATGATAAGAAGAGATTTTGAGATTGATCGTTAATCTAAAGTTGAAGTATTTTATTACTAACAAAATTTCAAAGTATAATTGCACGGTGCAATTTTCTCTCAACCATAAGTGGCGAATAGCCCTAAAATCCAAAACCCTATCATCCATCGAGGGCCACAATGGCTCGTAGACAGCCTCCATCGGATGTTGTTCCACTATTCCCACCTTTTCCACAACTAACTCATCCCATCCACCACCCATAACCACCAACAAGCCCGAGCTACGTAGGATTTCTAAAACCAATTCGGACTATTGCACAACAACCAGTAACCATGAATCCAGTGATCGATATCAACAACGAGCCCCCCATGTATTTGGAAGTCCTCCAAAAAACAATTGATAATTCAGCAAAACCTCCACTATTCAGTATTAGTTCTTATGGCAAACCAGATGTTTAGGAATTGTGAAAAGTTATGCCAAGTCAATGGGAAATCAATGAGGAGTATAGACAAAAGAATACACATCTTGAATAGTCCCCAAGCCTTATTTCTTGGCATTATTCCTTGCATATTTCTTCAAAATTCTATCATAATCTTCCTTTCTATTCCAAGTAGATCTTTTATTATATTCATGACTTCCTCAGAAATATGTAGTAGAAAATTTCTCTTCTATGAGCCCTTTTAAACTCTTCCATTTAGTAATGAAGCCTACTTTATCTTCGATCCTTTAGTTCATCATTCTATCCCACCATCAATAAGCATGATATAGGAATAACTTTATGGCTAAACTACTTGTCAGTTAGGAACTTTGGAGATATCAAATGTCTCTTTAAGTTCTTGGACCCAATCAAATGTGTGCTTCTGGACTATCATTCCCATTAATCAAGAAAGATCCATTTCTCGGAGTTCCCTCTCTTTAATCACATGTATTTCATATTACCGCTCATACCATGTATCGAAACATCTTTCTATAAGCCAGTTCATTAGATGAACTCCTCTTTCACTTCCTTCCATGGATCACCACTTGGATTCCCATTACCATTCATGTCTGCCTTCTAACTCTTTGTACCTACAAAAGACATACTAAAAAAAAAAAGATTATTTAGTTAAAAAAGGATATCTCACGAATCACTCCCTTAATATATCGCTCAAAATTCATCTCACTCCACACTCGTGTTCATAATTAAAGCCGAAGGCTTTTAGGACCACTCTCAAATGAGCTTCGACACTCTTTACCTTTTATCTCTCATGAGATGTCCACAATTTCTTCAAGAACTAGTTAACCTCAAATCACTTCAAGGTTCAAGTATTGATTTAGAGTGAAGTTTATGGCAATAATGAAGGAGGACAAATTGAACTAATCGTCAAGGAGTAAAAATTTACTAAATGAATAAAAGAGAACATGTTTTTATGAAAGGTTGATTAGCTTGATATCATGATTGGTCAATGCGATATTGAAGTAGTTTAAACATGTAAAAAAGCGAGGCACAAATGCCCCAGTGTGGAGATGGGAGAGGTTGGCTATGGATAGCTTTAGGATAGGTCAAGGTAGCCCAAAGAAGTATTGGGAAGAGGTTATAGACATGACATGATGTAGTTACAGCCTGCCGTGGACATGACCATATTAGATAAGAGGTTGTGGAGGATACAAATTAGTAGAAGGTTACTAAGTAGTAGAGCATTATGTCACTTATCCTTCCATACTGTTAGTTGAAGTATTTCTTTTTGTAGTTTCTTCCCCTTCGATTTTTGTTACTATCTATTGTCTCTTGTATTTCAATTATAGCACTATTTTGTTGTAGTTCGTTCAACTTTCTAAATGCTTTACCATACTTTTTGTACTATATTACCTTGATTTCTTCACCTTTTTTTTAATTTTCTTTTGATCTATTTCAATATGCTTTTCCTTGAGCATCGATGGTTTACTGGAAACAACCTCTCTATCTCCTATGGTTGGGATATGGTTTGCATATTCTACCTTCCCCATTGCATATACTTCAGCTTTCCTAGACCCCATTTGTGGGATTACATTGGGCATGCTGTTATTTGATTGGTCGAGCAAAGTGATCATTATTCAATTTATTGTAATTGGCCTATAATCAGTGGATAATGTCTTGCATGCGTTCTTCTTTTTCTAAACATCTTGCTAACATAACCTGACATGTACATACATATATATATTTAACTATTAAAATATGTATTTACTCCCTTTGTCCCATTTTATGTGGCACCCGTTCCTTTTTGGTCCATTTAATAAAAAGGTCACCTTACTCTAATTGGAAACAATTTAACTTCAAAATTTTCCATTTACCGTAACGAAATGATTCTTAGCCACACAAATATCTAAGAATTGTATTAGACCACAAGTTTCAACAGTCTTCCTCTTTTCCTTACAACACCATGCCAAGTCAAAAGGTGTCACATAAATTAGGACGGAGGGAGTATTATATATGTGCATGTGCATGTGCGTGTTTTCTTTTTTTTTTTTTAAGGTTTACATGTATATAAAACAGTTAAAAATATGTATGTATTATATGTGTGTGCGCGTGCGCGAGCACGTGTGTGTTGTGTTTGTGTGTATATGTGTTTATAATATATATGTCGTCGTATGTATATATACGTCAACTTTATTCCCTCCCTGTCTTCTCTTTTTGGTATAATGTTTTGGTGCAATTTTCTGCTCATGCTTGTGACAGTGGAGGATGGATGAAGTTGAGAGAAGAGAATTTGCTGGGAAAAAGGCCAAACTTGCTGCTGCAGAACTTGCAAAATTTTCAAGACGTGTATGTGGTGAGTGCTTTAACATCTTATATTCGAAACTCGGTTATTTTTGTTGACAATTTTTTTCAAGCAAAATGACTCCTGTGTTATATATATGTATATATATGAGAGCATAAATGAGAAGATGTTTCAACTAATATGTTGAAAGTTATTCACAAGGCCGAACTCCAATAGCTGCAGCAGATTCAAGCATGGGAAGCTTGACCCATTGGGTTCAATATGCTTAACAAATGTGTGTAAGCATACTAACCATACTGAGTTATGGTACCAAAAACTTATATAAATAGAATCAAATCTTAAATAAACAATAAAATGAGAACTATAGATAGAGGGATATGTGGGTTCTGAAGGTCCAGTATAAAACATATCCAAACATGGATAACTTGAACCCTCGTTATAATAAATAAACTAAACAATCAAAATCCAAGAGCAAATAATATAGAAAATATAACCTTTCACTTAATCTCAAACAAAAGACTTGAATCCTTGGTTTTAGACAAATAAAGTTAGATTATGAGGAGGAATGGGGAAGGCTACTCATACAAGACATTGCACATTTGAGTAAATCAAGTAAAGTTCAAATAGAAGTGAAGAATGACAATATCAATTACCTCACGAAAGGATTTTCCTTGGCTCAAAACTTCATTTGATCTTCAATCATCCAAAATCTATCTAATTACTATGAAAACTAGCGTTATATTATCTGACTAAGGTCCTACACCTTTTAGGAAACAATACAAGTTATTGTACTCTTAAAACATCCTTAAGAAAATTAAGACCCGTGGAGGTTCATAATTTGGAAAGAATATAGTTGTGGTCACATAGAGGGAGGAGTTCAATCTCTTGAACATATTTTCAAGCCTCAGAAAACTACCAAGGGTCATAATTAGGAGTAGAACATGGTCATAGTCACATGTGGGGAAGTGTGCTTCTCCTCAAGTAAATTTGCTAGTTTCAGGAAAGTATCTGGT
Organism: Solanum sejunctum; assembly: GCA_025642045.1. Lineage (NCBI taxonomy): Eukaryota > Viridiplantae > Streptophyta > Magnoliopsida > Solanales > Solanaceae > Solanum > Solanum sejunctum. The sequence goes on along the minus strand of JAOTQJ010000007.1, from coordinate 14,496,015 downwards.
TTATATGCATTACCATTCTTACAAAAAAGAAAAATTATTTGGTTTATCTTTTACTTTGAGTTCAGAATAAGTTAGTCTTCAACCTTCTTGGCCTTTTTTCCAAGTTCTCCCTTGAATTACCTAGGCCTAATTAATTGCCCACTAGTATCATCAGGGGAACGTTTCAGCCCTGAAGCTCGGTTAAGCTTAGGTGGCCCCTGTCAGAATCCTTGGCTCATTGGCCCTTTTTATGATTTTTGGCTCATTGCCTAAAGCAATAAGTCAAAACATGTGGGATGGTATCCAGGATATTTAGAGACAACATTTGTGGTTCATGGGCTAATAATTTATCTTTAACGTTATTTCTAAATTCCAATTATAAGTGAAAGCATTTCAAAAACATCAACAACATACCCAGTGATGTCCCACAAGTGGGGTTTGGGGAGGGTAGATTGTACGCAGACCTTACCGCTACCTCAT
>JAOTQJ010000007.1:14456875-14481948 GCA_025642045.1 Solanum sejunctum | reverse complement strand
GAATTGCTTCAGTAGTCGACCGTCCCGGCATGAAACCAAATTGGTTCTCCGAGATAGAAACTACTTTACGCACCCTTTGTTCCACAACTCTCTACCATACCTTCATAGTGTGGCTCAACAATTTGATACCCCTGTAACTTTGGAAAATGTAACTTTTAGATAGTTAAATGGATAGTAAAACATCATGAGAACATTTATAAGGCATTTGTAGATCTTACACATTCAAAACTTATTTATCTATATAAGACTTGGAGGTTGTGGGAGTCGGTATCATGATAATCTTGGCTTTGGGAGTTCTTATCAATGACTGATGTCTAGGATTTCTCTATCTCAAAGTACACATAATTGATTGCAGAGGTGCCCAGGATTTGTAGATTGAGGGGGCACCACTATCTTCAAAAATTACGCATTATGGGAATCACAAAAGAACTTATCATTTTGCGAACGAAAAGACCTGTAAAGAGTTATTTAGCTCTATGAAATTGAAAGTAATATGATCTTGTCTCGTAATATGCAAATCCTGTAAATCATTTAAAAAATGAAAGAAAAAGCTTAAACTATGGTCTTCATCCATGAAACATTGGGATCCTTAACTAAACTATCAAAAAAGTCTTTGAATAGACACCATTATTTAATGTTAAATTTCAATATTGATATTATAATAATGAACTATTTATTATTAAATTAAACTAATAAAGTTGTCCTTCTCATGGGATTTCACGGGGTATGTTGTTGTACTTTTCCAATTCTCATTTATTTAATATCAATATATATACCTTGATATTGTGATACACAATGTGTATTATATAAAATAAGTTATAGGTAAAGCAACAAGTATGGATAGCGTAAAAATCATGAAATATAATGGAAAAAATACTTGAATAAGTAGCTTGGGCTTGCTTATATTGGTGGGTCTCGCCAAAGGCCAATTACCGTAGCTTCCGTGAAGTATGTTTCTTTAGTACTTAAGTTGAATTTTGGGAAGATTTTGTCTGTTTTGTGTAACCTGTTTAGAGCTGCTAGGACTTTTACTTCAAAATTTGTTTTAAAAGAAAAGGGTTAAATTTGTATTTAATTTAAAGGAAGAAAGGGGTGGGGTCAGATGAGGTGGCAAAAAACAAAATTTAAAAGCAAAAAATAGAAAAGTAATTTAAAGACAAAAACACACTGCCTAAGTCTGAACTCAAACCCATGATGTTGTGTGTATAGTATGGCTTTGACTAGTGCAACAAGATGAGTTTTGGTTATGGGATTGCAGATTTAAATTTATGATCCTTAGGGTATCTATTAAAATATGTACAATTTTTTAAAAATGTTACCGAGTGCACTTGCACCTGATGGCTCCATGTTGGTTTGGGTCTGACTGAGGGCTACATTCATGAAGTGTTCATGGTTTCTGAGGATAGAATTCGTATAGGGTAATCATCATTATCTCATGGCAACATATGTATGTAGGGCTATCGTAAGTTGGTTTAAATATTCATAAAGGTCCTCCAAACACTTGCGAATCACCAAAATTAACCGAGTTGGGTTAGACTCATGGATCAAACCTTAGCACGAAAATATGAGGTGTTACGTTTTATTTTTGTACAAGGGACCCTCTTATTTTGTAATGTTCAATACTAGCTTAGTGCTTGGCTATTTTGTATTAATATAGGCTTGAGGGCCCTATGGAGAATGTGTGTCAGAAATCCATAATAGAGTTCGACCACACCGATCAAATTGATTATCTTCATGCATAATGATACTTGATACCTAATAGATCAGGTTAGAAAATCATCAAAACTTCCCTTATTTCTTTTCTACTGCAATTTCTTGCATATCAATAAAGAACATATATAAAAATCTTTAGCGAAAGTTAAAAACTCATTAAATATTAATTGATTCAATTTTGGAACCTTTTTGTTTCGTCCAACTTTCTAACTTTTTATTCTCTGAATTATTATATAGATCCCATAAATATCCTTTTTTAACCCAATAGATAAAATTGCTTATTGAAATTTTCTGTGACTAGTTGTGAATTTTGAGCAATTCTCTCTCTCTCTCTCTCTCTACCCCACTCCTCCCTAGTCACCCCCACCCCTCACCTTCCATATTGTACAAACCAAACCTAAGTCCAAGACCCATATCAACACGTCCCTCCTTCCAGTCAAAGATATCAATAATATTCATCAGCACCACCACAACTACTACTTCAGTAGTCGTTTAAACCACATCATTCACCTATCCTGCCCAAATTCCACATCTATAAACCAATTTCAAGCTCGGAGTTCTTGCCGATGATCTTGAACTTTGGTATGAATACACCCGTTGGGTTCCTTCTTTAGACAATGAAGGATTTACGCCTTCTACACTCGAGGAAATCACTGGCATTACTTGGGTTGAGTAGAATTGATTGGTGGTTTCTGCTAAAGCTTGTGAAACTCTTTTTGAGTGTAGTTTGAATTTTTCACCGGACAATAATAGAGACTAAAGATATATTGGAGCAAGGAGATTAATGTAGATTTGATTTTTTCGACCACTTGAGTAATAGTTTTAATGATTATTTGGTGGTTTTGCTGGTGATTTGCAATGTTAATAGTTGTAGGTAATGGTGAGACAAATCGTGAGAAAGTATTAGAAGATGGCTGAATAGATGGGGCTGCTATGGTAATGGTGGTTCAATAATAGTGATGGAGGAAATGTCTGAATTAACCGTGGTGCACTTGCGGAAAACTCCTTGCTGAGGGCCCGTGCACCCCTGGGATTAGTCGGGGCTCAAAGGGACTTTGACACGTGGTGCAAATCAAAAAAAAAAGGGTGATGGAGGAATACTCAGGTGGGGTGGGTGCTGATTGATAAGAGGGGGAAAAAGAAAAAGAAATGAAAAAAGTAAAGAAAATAAAATAAAAGACAAAAGTGAAAGATTATATTTAATAAAAAATCAAATATGTTTCAAAATATTTTTTAATCAATTCTTTTGACTCTCATATACATTCAAGAGAACTAAAAGCCCAGTGGAAGCACAAATAAAAGAGTGAGCACTCGTTGTGCCTTGTCAGCACTTACGGGTACATTTATTCCACTTTAAAATAATCCAAGGGGTAATAGGATCCCAGTGAAATATAAGTGTGTTTTTGAGAATCCAATTATAGGTTGAGGGGCCATTTGATTATTCTCTCTCTTTTCTTTCTATTTTGTCGGCAAAATCCTTTTTTTTTGGGGTTCTATTTTAGATTTATGAAAAAAGTTAAATAAGAAATTGCTGATTAAACAATGGAAACTAAAACATTTTGAACTTTATTTCTATTCCTCAATTGAATATAGAACGGTTTAGTTAGAAGAGTTCAATTCAAGAAAAAGATAAAATTTATATTAGTTAGCTTGGTTTGAAAAAGCTTCGCTTGGTAGTGCTTAGCCATGTGTGTGTAGACGGAAATGTTCTCGCGAAGCCAGTCAACGGTAGCCTAAGAGCAAGTCAAAACTACGAGAAGGGCACAAGAAGTTCTGTGAAGGTAGGGAGAGCTTTTCAAATAAGACTTCAAGTTGGTGTGCTGTTGTGTTGAGAAGGCAGTGACTGGCCAGGCTTCACTCTGATTTTCCCATCTAAGGTTGAATAAGATTAGATTAGTTACTGATCCAAAAAGAAAAACAGTGACATCTGAACATAGTATTCACTGTTCAGTCCGCTGCACCAAAATAATCACGAGATCTATAAGTCTGTTCAGAACTAGTGTCCATTTAGAATTTTTAAAGGTTATTATACTATTAGATGATTGATGACAAAACTTAAAGCTACTTTCTGTTTCCTATTTTTATCTCCCTACTGAATGTTTGCTGTGTTTAAACTTAGTGTAGCCATTTTTGGCTTACAGTTTCATGTTAAGCTTGTGTCCCATGCTCTGTAACTTAGTCTGCTTTCTGTTAGTAGAGATCAATACTTGATTGTTTGTTTGTTTAGTTTTCTGTCTTCTTTTGTTTTGTTCTTAAAAAATCTGTTGGGTTTTGCAGATAGTCAGGCTGGAAACTCATTTACTTCATACATTACTGCAAAGGTTGTATATTTTATTTGTTGAAGGCACTGATTGGACCTTTTGAGATTTTTCTTCCTTACAAATTTCTTTGGATTGGTTGTGCTATTTAGTTGTATATATGCACATTGATTTTCATTCTCTCTCTAATACGTTGTTCCTGATAATCTTCTTCAGATCCTTGACAGTATTCAGTTGTCCATCAGAAATGTTCATGTTCTTTACCGTGACATGCTGACATCTTCGGTATATTTTAACCTAATTGTCTTTGAGAATCTTTATGTTTCCTTGTGTACTCGATTTGCTATCCATTTGAATTCTTGAGCTTGTTGAGCTATTCTCTTGGTGCTTAGCTTTCAGATTTTGGCGATCCTTCATTGCTAGCTTTTCTTTGGGCTATCCTCTCTCATCTCATTCTCCTACATGTCCCTTCTTGATCACCTAATATCTGGGATGTAGTAGAGAATTTTGGCCTTTATCGGGTGCCTCATTCACTTGGCCCAGGGAGGAGGATGGTTCTTCTAGATTGATACTAGACAAATTCCTAGCGTCTACATTTTGGGAGGAATTGACACCCAATGTGAGCTAGTTTGCTCTATCACGATTGTTATTTGGCTATTCACCATTAGTGTTGGATGAAAGTAGAGGAAGATGGATGAGATCTCCTTTAAGATTTGAGAACACGTAGCTAAATGTGTCAGATTTTGGGGATACAGTGGCTGGTTGGTGGAGGGGAGGCCTTCTTATAGGCTTGCCAAGAAATTGAAATTGGTTAAAAAGGACATAAAGTTGTGAAATTAATAAGTAAATGGGAGGGTAAAAGTAAATGGGGGAGTTTATGAATGAAATAAGGGAGTTGGAGAGGATAGAAGTAGGGAGCAAGTTAGAGGGGAATGAGAAAGAGGGGCTGAAAAGGGAGCTAACTAAGTTGGCTTTGGCTTAAGAGGGGTCTTCGGGGGCCCGATAGTTTCTTGTTTTTTTTTTTCAACATTGTTGGATTACGGTCAAAATAGAGGTGATTTTGAAAAAAGTTTGAATGCTTTGCTTATTGTCATCGTCCCTAAATGGAGGGAGCCTTGAGCTTGAAGGATTATAGACCCATTAGTCTAGTGGGAAACATTTATATGATCATCTCTAAGGTGCTTTCGATTAGACTTGCGAAGATGGTGAACGAGACTATATCTACTTCACAAAATGCTTTTGTGGAGGGTGGACAGATTTTGCATGCAACCTTGGTCGCGAATGAAGTGGTGGATTCAAGGAGAAAGCAAAGAGTGCCAGGTGTATTTGCAAGCTAGATCTTGGAAAGACCTATGATCATGTGAAAGTTCCTAGATGCTGTTATGCTACTAATGGGTTTTTGGGGAGAAATAGAGAAAAGTGATCAATTCTTGCATCTCTTTAGTTAGATACTGTTTTGGCGAATGACGATCCTTGCAGTTTTTTATGGGAGCTCGAGGGGTTTGAGACAAAAAGACGTGCTCATTATGAGTACTCTTTCAAGCATTCTTTCTTATGACTTGTCCTTGTTTCATGCTTAAGCTTCGGTCTCAAGAAAATTTGAAAAGATCTTAAGAAATTTTCTTTGGGATACGGCCGATGGGGAGGACTTGCCTTTAAAGACTTAAAAGGTGTTTACAAGCTTTGCTGGCCAAATGGTTTTAGAGGTTTAGAGTGGTGGTTAATTCTTTTTGGAGAGAGATGGTAACCAATCTTTGATCTCTGGGGAAGAGGATCAAGTTGGGGCTTGCGAACAGCTTGATGCACTATTTTCCTTCAACCCTTTAAGCAAAATGTGGCAAAAGAAAAGAAAGGAAAATTCATGGACCGATCCTATCATCTCTACCCCGTAGGAACTATGAGATCACCCCAATGATGCCTTCGGCATCCAAGGGTCATGGACCGACCATAGAACCCTGTTAAATAAGAGCGGACAACTAATTTATTGAGACTATATAACTCATGAGGAAGAAAATTGATTTATGGGTGGAATCAAATATTTGATAAATATGGGGTTATGGAAGAGGAATAAAGAACTAGAATGTGACTATGCCTCCTGGGTGCTATTTATGGAGGAATATATTCAAGGGATCAGATGAATTCAAAATAAACTTTCCTAAAGCATTTCCGTTGAAGCCAGGTCATTTTTCATTTCTTCAAAGCTTGGAGTTCGACGTCTTTTCCCTTGACTCGATTCACAGTTTAATAACACTAAGCCAAAGCCCAACTAGGGTGAGAGAGAGGAGAGTAGGGACGGGGAACCAATGTGACCAACTTAACTAGCAGTCTTGGAACTTTGGATAGAAAGAGAGAGATGCTCTTATTGTGGCCTAAGATCGTATTCGTTCAGAGCATCTCCTCCTTGGTTGGAGACGGGGGAAGCATAAAATTTTGGGGAATTAGGTGGTGTGAAGACAATCTCTTGAAAGATGAGTTCCTGAGCCTACATAGAGTTTCTTGCCAAAGAGACTCGACAATTCAAACATATTAAGTGGACACAATGTGGAGAGACTTTTCGGGACTTGAGATTTAGAAGGGATTTCTATGAATAGGAGGTGATTTGAGTTTCAACGATTGTTGACTTTACCATATATACAAGCCACAATGGTAGATAATCCTGAAGATTTGTGGTGGAATACAGAGGAATAATGGTGTGTTCTCGGTCTAATCTTTTTGTATGAGAAACTTTTGGTTAGGGAGAAGGATGTTTTCCTTGTAACATATACCAAAGGTACAAGGAAGGTGTGTTTTTTCACTTGGTTAGCTGCTAGAGGGGTGATCCTGATGCAGAAAATCTTAGAAAATGAAAAGTTGTTTGTGTTTGCTAGTTTTACATAGCTAGGAAGTGGGTGAGGATGTAGATCATCTTTCTCTTTAGTGACTTTACCATGAGGTTATGGCGGGATGTGTTTAGGTGGTTTGGTACTTCAATGACAATGCCAAAAAACTGTGAAAGAGTTGATGTGTAATTGGAAGAGTAGCAGAAGGAGGAGAATACGTAGGGCATGGAATGTGGCTCAACTCGCGTCGATGTGGGTGGTATATGTAGAGAGAGAAATAAGAGAGCTTGTGATAGGGGCATAGTCAAGTTCTTCTCAACTGATTAGCCTTTGGTCCCTTATTTCCTGATGGTGCACCTATAGAATTCCAAGTTGTATAGGAGATTGGGTGGACTTTGTGAGAATCATTTATAATTATAGATTCTTGACCTTTTTGTATACCCCTTGTATTTCTCTAGCTTTTTGGCAATGTTTATGAATGAAAATATGTTTACGTGACAAAAAAAAATACTAGTAATAGAAGTATTGTAAGACATTTATGAGTTTCTCAAGGAAGAAGCCATTTATGTGCTTTACAGTGTTGGTTCGATTTTGGTTAAGGAAGATGATGCTTATTTCAAAAGAACTTGTTAGATCTTACGGACAAAAGTGCGGTGTGAATTCTAACATTGAGTTTTCTTAGGGTAAACTTAGGCTTAAAACATTGGTGGCCATAGAAAGTTGGCACCAATTTTTACTTGGATATCTCAACTAGGCTTTGTTCATTTTAAACACTTCATGTCAGGCTCGCTTTTTTCATTTTGACACTTTTCACCGACGCAACATAAGTGTGCTGCACGAATTTTGACTGTGTGAGGAGCCTTTTTTTTTTCTCTTTAGTCTTCTCCCTTGCTCTTTCTCCCTTCCATCTTCTCCACCTTCCACCACCCTTCATCACGAGAAATTTTTTTGAAAAATCGTATAAAATTTTACTGGATTACATTCTTTGATTCCTTCAACTCCCTTGAAAATCAAATTTGTATCTTGATTCATGTCAACATTTGTTCAAAATACAAATTATTGAGATTAGCATTTTTTTCTTGCCTTCTCACGATCGAAACCCACTGGGTGCAAACAATTTCTGAGGGCCATCTGACTGGGTAAAACCTGAATTAACCGTGGTGCACTTGCGGGAAACTCCTTGCCGAGGGCCTGTGCACCCCCAGGATTAGTCGGGGCTCTAAGAGACTCGGACACCAGGTGCAAATAAAAGAAATAGATTTCAAGAAATGTAAAAAAAGAAATAAAGACAACCTCCAATTGAAGAGTTCCTTCTTACATATCCGTCATTGTAAATCCCAATCAAAGCAGCACCAGAAATCGACTTCTTTCAAATGTCATACAGAAACTTCTCGATTTGATAGGATTTGCCTTGTTCTCCTAGCTTATTTTACTTTGTGATCTAACCATGTTCTTGCCATCATGGTGGATGTTGATAAGAGCACATGTAAAGTGGAAGAGTACACAAGAAGAGGAGGAAGAAAAGGGGTAAGGGCATGGGGTTAGATATTCTCGAGGAAAAAAGGGGTGAGCTATGGGCGAATGCGTCTTGTAGAAATTACACGTCTACCATAACTACATAATAAAATCATAAACCTCTGTATGACAATTGATGAAAATGGGAATCAAATGCTATCAAACATTGTTTCTATATTATTTCCGATTGCTTGGAATATTTGGAATATGATTTAAACAGTAGAAAATTTTAATATGGTAAATTTTGCAGATGAATTTCCAACTATACTTTAATTGGTCATGGGTTACTTTTTCTTCCTGTAATTGATTTAAGTGTATGATAAGAGCAAAATGTTCAGGAACTTTCGCACGGAAGAGGTCAGATACTGTTGTTAGTAGGTGTTTGGATTAGCTTATTTGTAGTGGCTTTGGGTGTTTAGTTGTTCTTTCCGTTTTGGAGGTATTTTAATAATACAGAAAGAACTTTTTTGAAGCCAGGAAAACATGAAACAAGCCATAGCAAAAGTTCTGGGCTCCCAACTTATCGCTTTTGGCTTTTAACTTATAGCCCACTTCTATAAAGGTAAGCACCACAACCCCCTAGTTGACCGATCATTCAGGTAAAGTACTACTGAGTTTAGTTAACAGTAATAATGCTAGTCACTTTACCAGCTTAACATCACTTGTCGTCCTTGTATATAAAAAATTGTGTTTACGGAAAAGCTATATCACTGATATTCCAGATTACGTTAGTAGTAGCTTTATCTTTTTACTTTTTGCTTGTAATTTGTTATGCGAATGAATTTACTATTTTCTTGGCTATAGTGAAATGTGGTAGGTCATCCGACCAGGTTAGGGATGATATAGGGGCTGAACTGGCAAAACACTTGCCAGAAGAAGCTTTAAGAGTTTTGGAATTAACCCAGATAAACTTGCGCCTATAGTTGGTTCCTATTATATAAAAACCTTACAGAAACTTGGAGGTGTTGAAGGGCTTGCAGGTAAGTTGAGAGTCTCATCAGACGGAGTCGTCAAATCGAGTGATGTATCTGTCAGACAAAATATATATGGACCAAACAAATTCACCGAGAAAGTGTGGGAGGCTGTACATGATTTAACTCTCGTTATATTGATAGTTTGTGTTGTTGTTCCTATTGGTGCGGGACTTGCTACTGAAGGGTGGCCAAAAGGAACATGTGATGGCTTAGGAATTCTACTCAGCATAATATTGGTAGTCACAGTTACTGCAATTAGTGACTATAGGCAGTCCTTGCAGTTCCGAGATTTGTATAAGGAGAAACAAAAGATATGTATACAGGACACAAGAGATGGATCAAGGCAGAAGGTTTCCATTTATGACTTGGTGGTTCATGGATACAACCATCACAAATGTCATTACTGAGTTTGCTGATGAAGGCCTTGCATGAGTTGGATATTGGATTTGCTATGGGTATAGCAGTAATAGGGGTTTGTAAATTTGGTCCTATTCACCGAAAATTACCTTAGTTATTGACGGTTATGTACCTGAAAATTAGCAGGTAACAATTCAAATGGGATCTATTATATACTGACTGAGGTAACCATGTAGAGTAGTTGTTGGTTAATTTGTTTGTAAAGGTTAACAAATTTATGGACGATGTATCAGTGTTAATGCGAGAATGCCAACAATGAAAATAGACCAAGTGCATGATTTTCGTCAGTTGAACTGTTAAAATTTTCGGAGTAGATGGAGATTGGGATTCTTGGAGATTTCCGTTTGAAGAGGTCGTAATGTGGCAGTGGCACATATGAGAGATTTAGGAGATATGATAGAGTGCAGCGTTTGCAGAGAATGCAAGTAAACAGGGGAGCAACAAAGTTTTTGCAGTGTGACTCTTCACAATGTAGTAATATTGAAATATCAGATGTCCTTACAACTGATTAATAGCAGCAAACAATGTAAGAAGAGCTTATTTCAATCTGTGTGTATATTGTGAGAGAAGAAACACTTTGAATGGAAAAAATTTGCGCCTAAAGGGAAAACATTTGCACAATATAGAAAGGCAAATAACACACCAGAAAAGAAATATGTTTGGCTATGCGGATATACCTGTGCTTTATTTGCACAATTGTATCTTCTTCTTCTTCATCTTTTTTTTTTTTAAGAAGTTAGTTGTTAGAAGTGAATTTGCATTCCATCAATATAGAAAGGCGAATAACACACCAGAAAAGAAATATGTTTGGCTGTGCGGATGTACCTGCGTTTTTTTTTTTTTAAAGTTGTTTGGGTTTTTTTAAGTGAGGGGTATTTTAGTAATTTAACTTTAGGATTTTAGAGTTGGTGCTTTTAAGGTAGTATAGATATAGATGAGAAGAATGCTTGCAGTCCCAACAATATGCTTATTTTTTTCTCCACGATCCAATTTGTCTTGCAGTGTAAGGATGATATGTTTGATGAAAAATTCCATGGGAAGAAATATATTGTTTAAACTGAGATGATAAATGTTAACAGGCATTATCACTATGAAAAGTTTGAATAGAAACACCAAATTGATTTTTTATTTTAGCACAAAAGGTCTGAAATATGGAAAATAGTTCAAAATGATCTTTCATTAAGAACACCCAAATGCACCTTGAGTAACCATCAATTAAAGTAACAAAATACTTAAAACCCAATGTAGAACTAACTCTATTAGGACCTCAAATATGAGAATGAACTAAATAGAAAAGAGACTTTGCATGATTATTAGGGCTACGCGAAAAGTAGCTTGGGTGTGCTTACGTGACTCACAATCTAACTTAGACAATTTGGACAAGATGGGTACTATATTTTGAAGTTTGGATAACATAGCGTATCCCAATCGTTTGTGGATTAAATTTGGAGAGTTAGAACCTGAACTAACTGTACTCGATTTGTGAAAATCGAGATAATAAAGTCCATCTGGCTCATGCCTTTTACGAATTATCCTTTTTGTACTGAGGTCCTGTATGACGAAAAAGTCACTAAAGAATGAGAGAAAACAATTTAAAGCCTTAGCCAAATGACTTATAGACAGGAGGCTAAGAGGACGACTAGGGACAAAAAGAACATTATTTAGAGTCAAGGAAGGTAAGGAATTTGCTTGACCGACTCCGGTTGCCATGGCGTGAGAACCATTAGCTAACATAACAGTGGGAAGGGACTGAGAACAAGTAAATTTAGACAATGTATATTTGTTTCTAGAAATTTGGTCAGAAGCACCTGAGTCCATGATCCAAGGGCAGAGTGTGGTGGATGTGAGATACAAGCAACAAAAACTCAGCTTGATTATTCCCACAAGCTATTGGGGTTGAAGTAGCCAAGTTTACATATCCTAAAAAGGAAAGGAAAACAATACCTAATCAATGCCTAATTAAAATAGGAGTAAACCAAGCTACCTACGATGTTTATGCTTACGCTATAGAATATTCCTAGGATTCCAACATGTATAAACGAAAAATTACCATGAGCCTGCCTGAGTCTCCTGTAACATCTTGCTCTGTGATGAGTATTTTCTTTAGCTATTTCTGTGCCAGAGTAGGGGGTTTAACTGCAACCATTTTTTGGTTCAGGTTACTTGTAAGAATTAATAAGTGTTGTTTCTTCATTTAGTGTCTGTATTATTCTAACCTGTTCTGTTATATTAGTCATCATTACAAGCAATTGTTTCCTTTTTCATTAGGCAGTAACTGTGTCTGGTCTGAAGCTGTCAAGTTTGACAATTATGAGGCAACTAATTAGGTATGACTCTGTCCCATAGTCTTATGTAATAGGTGTTGTATCTTTTTAACATTCTTTGTGCAATCACTTACGTTGATGAATTTGCTATGCCTGACAGATATATTGTTCTTTCTGTAAGTCATATTTCTAATGCATGAGATGGTCTATTTGATGTAGAGAATCTTGTGATCTTCCTTGGAATTGGGATCCTTTAGTGCTTAAAAGGTGGTCCGTGATAATATATAGCAGTTTAACGCTTTTCATACGATACCAGCAAGTATTAAGTTGATTTGTCTGTCAGTTTGCACATATCTATAGCCTGTTTATCCATGCTTTTGGAAGGCCTAAAATGCTTACTTTTAAAAAGTGAGGTTTTTGACCAAGCTTTTTGGGAGAAAATAAGTGATTCTGAAGTTGTTTGTCAGAAAGTAAAAATAGTAACTTTCCCTAGAAGCACTTTCCAGTATAACACTTTTAAAAAGCTTAGCCAAACACTATATATTGCTCAAAAGTGCTTTTTAAATTTATTAGCGAAATACAAATTGTTTCTCACCAAAATTACATTTTTGGAAAGCACTTTTCTAAATAAGTTGATTTTAGAAGCTTGTCCAAACAAGCTACTTGAGTCAGCCTTCAATTTGCTAAAGTAGTTGCTTTGGTATAAATTTGCTTCCAGATGATTTTGGGAGGTATTCAACATGGTCGTGTATTTGACATACTAAATATGGGAGTCCGTGCTAGCATGGGCCTAATATATGTTACTTTCATTGTTCTAGTTTATTCAACAGAGATGAAATTTTGAAGTCATTAAATTTTTATATTTTTTATTTGAAATATTTGAAACTTTTGATTATTGTGATTTATATTCATTCTTTACATCATTTTCAAATATGTATTTCTTCCTGTCTCAAATTAGGGAACACTAAGCTTATGCCCCTTTGAAACAAACTATTTACATCCATATACCCCCTTACATTTTATTTTTACATCATTTTCAAATATATGTATTTCTCCCTCTGTCTCAAATTGGGGAATACTAAGCTTATGTCCCTTTGAAGCAAACTATTTCATAGAGGTAGAGGCTGTTTCTTGGGAACCCTCATAAAAATGTAAAAATGTAAGAGAAAGTAATCATTGGACTACTCAATTGAATACTTGTCATAATGATGTACTGCTCACATTATGCAAAATCAACCCAAAAAGGAACATCCGATACAAATCAGCTCCTACGTGTCTCTAGGATGGTCATCAATAGCAAGCTTGACTATGGAACACACAATGTTCAACTTGTATGCAAAATGTAAGTAGTTCGGTAAGCAGATATGTCAATTTACAACAACCAGCCAGTAAACTTCTCAATCATATTCATATAGCTACAACCACCATGGCAATCAAGATGATGGGTATCGACCATGGCAGTCATTATTTTCACATAATATATGTTAATTATCCTGTCCTAATCTATGTGACACTATTAAAATTTGGAGAGTCCACTAAATTTTTATGCAATTTTTTAGATATTTGAAATTGTTATATTTTATGTAGTTTTCGAGGGTTCCCAGGAAACAACCTCTCTACCTTGTGAGGTAGTGATAAGGTCTGCGTACATTCTACCCTACTCAGACCCCACTTGTGGGATTCCACTGGGTATGTTGTTGTTGTTTAACTTAATTTGAAATTGTTGCGGAGATGAAGATGTTGAGATCGATGTGTGGACATACTAGGAGTGACAAAATTAAAAATAAACTTATTTGGGAGAAGGTAGGAGTGGCCCCTTATGGCAGACAAGATGAGAGAAGCAAGACTAAGGTGGTTTGGACATGTGTAGAGGAGGTGTGTCGATGTTTCAATTAGGAGGCGCGAGAGATTGGATTTAGGAATACTGGAGGGGTAGGGGTAGATCGAAAAAGTATTGAGGAGAGATGATTAGACAGGATATTACACAACTTTATATCTTTGAAGACATGACCTTAGAAAAGAGTGGAGGTCGCGTATTAGGTAGAAGGTTAGTAAGGTTAGAATGTCGTCTTGCCTTGTGACGGTTTTTAGGTTTGTCATAGGATTAGTCGTGCTATTATGGTTGTGCTGTTTCAGTTCTTTGATTATTCTGTTATTTTATTGTTTGTCATTGTAGAATTGATGTTGCTTTTCGTTTTAGTCTTTATATATTGTTTTCTTCCTTTCTTTTTGGGTGGATACATTTAAGCCGTAGGTCTTTCGGAAACACCCTCTCTATCTCCATAAGGTAGTGGTAAGGTCTACGTACACTCTACCCTCCTCGGACCCCACTTTGTGTTATATCACTGGGTATGTTTTTTTGATAACATAATTTTTTGATATATAACCAAATATTTTAAGTTTATATTTATGATTTATAATATTTGTAACACATCAATATTTGTTACTGATAAAATTCGAGAACCAAGGTATTTTGTATTTTTCAATATTTTAAATTTTATATTGTGATTTGTTATCGTCCTCTTTTACGTAATTTTTAAATTTATAATCGAATATTTTAAGTCAAATTGTAATTGTTGTATACAATTGATTAAAAAGAAAAGTAAGAAAAATAAACTAAAACAAAAAAAATAATGAAGGGGGTTCACTACAAGCACACACCTCAAGCAAACACATTGTTCACTAGCAGTATGCTTGTAATCTCTTATATATAAGAGAAAATACAAAAGGAAGATTTATTTGTTTGTGTCGATACTAGTCAATTTTGTTAGAAACTTAAGGTTATCTATACTTTTAAATTGCGGGGATAATTGTTTTTCTTTTCCTAAAACAATTTTGTATCAGTCTAACAAATGTTATGTACATGTCATCAATAATAAACACAATATGTGCTTCATTTGGGCAAGCGGTATTTCATCTGCTAATACTTCCGCAAAGCATTTTTTCGGTTTATAAGAATCAAAAGCTGCACCATTTGTGTTTGTTGAAGTGTGTTACCATCTCGTCTAAAAGATTAAGTTGTTAAAGAGAGCATAGTTTATTTACTTAATTATTGTCTTCAACACGCCCCCTCACATGCGGGCCTAATTCTTTCCCATGGTTCAACTTCGTCTGCAGTGCGACTTGAACTCCAGAACTGTGCTTGCTTTGAATACCATCTCTAAGTGTGTGACCATCTCATCTAAAAGCTTAAGATGATAGATAACACATTTTTGTTTACCTAATTAGTGTCTTCAACAATGTCATTTACTGAGTCTTTTGATTTGTGTTACGATGCTTTGACCCTTTTTTGTCCTTTGTCCATCTTCTAGTGGGAAAGTGAGAGATGGGAGTGTCAACAAACTTGTTGAAGTTAAAGGATTGGAACTCTATTGTAATACCTTCCAAAGTAGTCATGAGGTGATGAGACACAATGCAGTGGATTCTAACAGTCAGGCCAGAGAATCAGAAGCAAATAATGACAGATGTATATTGGTCCCGCTAGATGTATCTTTGTCTCTTTCGGTATGTGAATCTGATACTCAATTTTTGTTCTTCTGTTATTTGTTTATTCCTTTTGTGTTTGATTTAAAAAAAAAAAGAGAAGTCATGCTTGAGTCTTTGTTGCTTTCTATATTATATAGGTTAAAATTAAGTGTACCACGTGTGTGCTTCCCAATAATTGAAATATATGACATCTGATAAGTGGTGCCATACCTTTCTTTCCATGCAATGCATGCTCCATAAGTTACTTCCTCGAGAGCAGTTTTTGTCCAACATTACTTGACCATCGTTCAACTAAACCTCAACTCCAAGTTAGTTTGAATGAGTTATACGATGATCGTATCTATTCTTCTTTATTAAAGGTGCATTTTATTACTTAACAACCTCCCTAAAATGGCAGTTTTGCATCTCAAAAAATGTAAATATGATATAAGGACGCTTCTATTATGGTGGACATCCAACTTCTCATCTTGCGTTTGAATATTACATTTGAGTGGTAGAAATCCATGAAGCTTTATTATTAATGTGCTATCTCTAAATCGTTCAACAAAAGATGAACTGATGGAGTAACCAAATTCTCATCTCTCATTTTATTTTCCATCTAAATTCAAGCTTTGCTATTTTGATATGCAGATGAAATATGTTTAGCAGAGTCACTCGGTACATGTACCTGGTGTGAGGTAGTAGGCAGTGTTGGAGTAATCGAGGGGTGTCCAAGCTGACCTAGGCTCCACCTCTATCGAAATATGTGACTGAAGAAAACTAGTTGCATCAGGCTAGTAAAGATAGATTTAGAGGGTGTTTGGATCGACTTATTTCAAGTAACTTTTGGCTTTTAAGCTCTTTTTTATTTTTGGATTTGGAGGTATTTGGGAAAGACAAAAAATGCTTTTAAGCACCTACTTTTAGGCTTGGGTTTTAGCTTGCTTTTGTCTAAAAGTAGGTGCTTAAAAGCATTTTTTTTATTTCCCATATACCTCCAAAAATAAAAGAGCTTAAAAACCAAAAGTTACTTAAAATAAGCCAATGCAAACATCCTTTAAATTTATCTCCAACTTTTGGTTTTTAGCTTGTAAGCTACTTAATAAAAGCCAATCCAGACTTTCACTTAGTTCCGAAGACTTTTGGCTTTTAGCTTATTTTTGTACTTTTTTAGCCTAAAATTATGTGCTTAAACGCATTTTTTGTCAATCCCAAATACCTCAAAAAATTAAAAAAGAGCTTAAAAGCCAAAATTTACTTGAAATAGGCCAATCCAAACACCCTCTAAATTTGTCTCTCCAACTTTTTGGTTTTAGCTTGTAAGCAACTTAAAAAGAGCCAATCCAGACATCCACTTAGTTCTGAAGATTTTGTCAAGTGAATATCTCATAAGAGGCCTTATAGCCTTACGCCACATAAAGGACAAGAAGTATCCAATCCCATGTACTGCGTTTTAAGAGAGTGATCACGAAAAGCTGTAAGAATATACCAGACCATAGCCAACATATTCTCTTTCTCTAGGAACTTTCCATTGTTGATACGAATATCACACCATTGTTTAATGCTTAAAGCTCATCAATTGAACCTCTACTTGGTTCAACATGACTGTATGTTCTAAATAGTTATTAAACATTTTCATGTATAGTTTTAGTTTTCTTTTTTGCTCGGGAATTTACCTTTGACTTAAATCTGTATTAAATTTTGAAAGTGTTGACTAATTTTGAAATAGGCTCGTGTGCACTTGTTTTGCATTACACGGTGAAATTAACATGTCTTTTTGTTTGTAAACTTTCTGCTTGTTTCATTTGTTTTCTAATGAGCTGTTATCCATTCTTGTATAGGTGAACCGTTTAGGAAGGCTTGAGAAAGATGTTCCTCAGTACTTCATAAGTGTGGAGTTAAATAATGTGGTTTGTACAGGAGATTTCCTACTGTGCTAAAGAATTTCATTCTCCGTCCATTAATATAGTTGCTGATCTCCTTTCTCATTGCATATTAGGTTGTTTCACTGGATGCGATTCAAATAAAACAAATCTTGAACATTTGTGATTATTTGCTGACATGTCAATTGAGAGAGAAGTAAGATGTTGTCACCTTTTGCCTTGTACATCCAATAGTTTTTCATTTGTATCAGCTTTCTTATAGGAACCTTTTCTTTGAGGAGCATAATAGTTTACCTTGAACTATTTTTTTTCGCTCAAACATTGAGAGTTTTTCTCGAAAATTTTCCTGTTTTCCCTTCCCATCTTTTATGATGAAGAATATTTTATTGATGAAAGAAGGATTGAGAACTAGATGTCCTCAACCCCGGAAAGAAGTTACAGAAGTTCCATTGCGTTGCTGTTCGTCTCTCAACATCTCCTATTAATATATATGATCTAAAAATTTGTACATATTCATTCCCTTGAGCTTCAGCTTTATCAACCGAACTTTGATTGCAACAACTTAAAGGAGGTCTGGCTATTGTTTAAGCTGTGCTAGTTGATATATATTTACATGATTAGCTGTTCTAACTTAAAGGGTCCAGATATTGTTTAAGCTGTGCTGGTCGATATATTTTCATGATTTGCTGAGCTGTTTTGAATCTTATTTGCGTAGAATGAAAGAATCTCTATGCAAATAGTGTGTTAAGTAGTTTTACATTTTTAAATAGCTTATGGTGAAAGCCTGCGTTGTCTGTTGATATTCTCATCTCCATAACTACAAATAAATTTTGCAATAACAGAAAAGTGATAAATTCTCAAGACATGTAACTTATTCATGTACTGAACTATACAGAAATATTGTTCTCCAGAAAGCTCAACAATGCTCGACTGGTATAGATTTTATGCTCGACAAAAAAATTGAAAATATTAAAAAAGGGCGTGATGCTTGGAGCAGTATTCCTCTTCATTAGTATTGAACACTGCATCTGTATGTTCACGGACTGAAAAAATGGAAAAGTGATGTGGTCTCATTTGAATGCTACACCAAAATTTATTGGGTAAGGCATATAGCTGCATGTAGTCTGCTTATTTTGGGTTTTGACGACATCTTCACAAGTTTTTTTCCCTGTATTTTTTGAGTTCGTACGTGAGAAGTATTTCGATTAAGCTTAATTTCCTTCTATTTATGTGCAATAATTGGAAGTGATGCTCCTTATTAGAAGTACTTCTTAGCTTAACACACTCCTTAGTGTTTCTTTTATTGCATGACTTAGTATTGGGATATCAACGCATGATTCTCCACTAATCACATCTAATCAATGAACTCAGAAACTACTTGTATACAATAGTTTTCGTCTAATTATATCAAAGAAATAAGTTAATTTATTGATTAAATGTGTGAATATCTGCTTCCAAACGTCTCTATGTTTCGTTCTATATTTAGTTTAAGACATGTTTTTCCTGTTAATCATTCTGTTGTTTCTTACTTTTTGGGTACACATCCATCAGATGCATCAGAAAAGATTATCCTTTCTAAATTGTTGATGTTCTTGTGAGTGGTGCTATTGTGTGTCCATTGTAGGTATGGACGTTTTCGTCCTTTAGGTAAAAAGGTTAAAGGCTGGCAAATAGCATGGTGGCAGTATGCACAAAAATCTGTTTTACTGGATGTTCAACAGAGGTTGAAGAGAACTTCTTGGAAATACCTTGGAGAGAGACTGTAAGTTTATCTTCTCAAGAAACTTTTCCCCAATAAACATAGGAAAACATTTGGAGGACTTGTCTTTTTTGTTCTTTTAATTAGATTATTTAGATATAAGTCCTGTGCAGTCAATTATTTGACATTTCATTTCTTCATATTCGTTTCAGTTTCATGTTCTTTTGCACTTTGTGAATGTTGCAACTCAAATTCTCCAGCTACTTATTATTAAAAAGGAAACTTATTCACCAGCCGACGGAAGTTTAATGATTTTTGATACTTTGGCGTGCCTTTTTGGTCTTGGCATTCATGTTCCATCTGTGTTGGATAGAATTAGGAATGTCATTACTGCAATGAAGAATTCCAGTGATGCAGTCCTTTTTTTGGGGGGATCAAGTAAGATTTTCATTGATAATAACAAGGCTTACTAGACCGCATACAAGAGATATACCAAAAGAAGAGACATACAAAATGTGGTCATCTCCAAAAGCCACCCCATCTTCTATACAAACAGGAACTACATGGGTGCACCCAAAAAAAAAGGGGGGGGGGGGATCAGAGAGTACTCCTCAATTGAGCAAAGCTCATCTCTAGCCCTTCAAAAGCATTCCAAAGCCTGTCGCTCGCTGCCACATATTCTCGAATCTGAAAGGAGATCTCAGCCTTCTGCTTCTACCATTGTTCAATCAACGTGATTCGTGAATAATCTGAGATCAACTACGGGAGAGGATACTGGACCCGAAATCTATCAAGCTGACATTTGGAAATTGATTCCTGCGGCCTCAACCATGTGAAATTAGTACCTGTCAAAAGGCAAATCGATTAGAAGATGGTTATCAATAAAATTCCAGAAACTCTTGCATAGCTCGATATCACGCTATAACCGAACCTCTCCTCTGTGTCAGAACAGTGTAGCATGCTCAGAATTTTCTTGGTATTTTGCAGTGGTTTAATTGTTTAGGCAGTTCCCTAAACTATGATATTCAGCTTCATTCCATTTTTCCTCTTTGTTTATGATTCTTTGGTTGGGGAAGTAGAGATACAATCATAGCATCAGATATCTTTACCCATATTTGCATTTGAGCCGTTTTTATCCCCATTGTGCTTGTTCTTGCAATATTTTATACACTTTTTTACTTGGGCATATATTAATTAATGCTTTCTGTGGATAATAGAAGATGCTTTTAGAAATTTTCGATACCTGTTAGATGCTTAGTTTTGCTGTCTTGCTTTCTGATCTCTGAGGTGCATAGACTGCTACTAGTATATTTTTGGAATTATTGGAGCCTGATCCCACTACTGCGACTTGGGGTTGGGGAGGGGGTTAAAAATAGTAAGATTTTTTTTTTCTCTCTGTGTGTATGAGTGTGGAACATGGGCAATGAGGAGGGGGTGCAGAGGGCAGTGAGATTTAAAGGGAAAGCATGCTCCTTTGCACTTTTCTTCATCCCTTCAGCAGTGGATTATTGTTTGGTAGACTAATAGCCTATTATGAACTTACTGAAAAATTCCTGCCCATTGTTGGTTCTTATTCCACACCTTTTGACCCCCTTATGCTTTTACTACCGCTGCTGCTGCTTGTATAATTGATTCATTTATTCCCCTTTTTTCCTAGTAATTAAAATTTTAACTAGATAGGATTTTTCTTTGGCAGTTGTTTCTGTATTTAATTTGGGGAGGGGATTAACATTAGGCAGATGTTCTATTTGTTCTTTTATGTATATTAGAGGAATGTGGAGAGATCAGCATCCCCCATCATGGGTTAGCTCAATCCCTTGGCATTTTGTGGGTGGTTCGGGTATGTTTACTCCTTTACCCATTTTTTCCATCTGGTAGGCTAGAATGCTGATTGGTCAGACAGATTACTCTATTACATTACAGATTATAGTATCTGCTTTAAATTGCAGCCAAATGTTGGATTTTTATCTAATTGGCCTTTCTGTCCGATTTTTAGGATCAGATGTGTTCTTGTTCGAAAGTAAAATGACATCATCAATTTGTTCTTCTCATTTAAGTTACCAAGGTGCCATATCTTTTCTTTTTTTTTCTTTTGTTGGAAAGGTAATGATTGTATTAATTAAACAGCACTAAGACAGGGCTGGTGAAATTCTTATCTCAAAGAGAGAGTGCTGAGAATTATGTACAGGTGAGCAAAAGTGTAAAAGAAAAAAACCCAAAAGTGTGGCACCAACAATCCGTAATGGGGTTTTAAGAATTCTAACTGTGTTTATGCGTTAAAAGGTGTTATTTTTTTTTTTTGAGATAGGCTAAGTTTTTATGTAAGCACCAACATCAGGAATATGCTATCACATATAACAGAGTGCATCAAAAGATCTTACAAGTAGTGTAACGTTCAAATAAGGTCAATCATGGCCTCAAAATCATGAGTATCATGTAACATTTACTATGTTGCTCCAAACAGAAAGCAAAGGAATAAGATTAATTTTAGGACTAGCTACATTTTCTATAATTTTAGAGTTTCTCTCTCTCTCATGATGACCCACCAAATTGTTGCTGGGTTTGCCTTCCAAATTCCTGGATGCATGCTCCTCACTCTCCTCTGGTGCCAACTTAGTAGAAGTTTGCATGCGTCCCTATTCATTATCTATCTGATTTCCAATGTTAAAAAGCTTGCGCACAATTTGAGCAGTATTTTGCAATGCAGAAATACGTGGTTTGTTGTCTCCTCTTGTTGCTCTTCTCATAAAGAGCATCTGCTGCAAGCTGTGTGAGACATGCATTTTCTCCTACTAATAAGGTCAGTCTGAAACTTATAAGGAGCAGAACTTTGCCAAACTTTTTCCAAAGCTGTTGACTGAAAAGATACCATCTTTCCTGCCTTTCCAACAAAAATTGTCTTTCTTGTCTGCATTTGTAGAAGAATTCCTATTTGTTGGAGTAAAATGCACGTCCTTTCTAATTCCCAGACATTAAAGTTCCTTCTGAAAATAATATTCCATCCAGAGTTGGCGTAAAAATCAGATAAAGAGCTATTCCGGTTGGCTGGTAGGGAAAAAAGGATGGGGAGAGCTAACTTGATAGGACTCAAGGGTGTGGCCTAGTGGTAAATGAAGTGGGTCGAGAACCATGAGGTCTCAAGTTCAAATTCCAATAAAGACAAAAACACTAGTTGATTTCATCCCATCTGTTCTAGCCTTGGTGAGCAGGGTTTAGTGATACCTGTTGTCAGTCGGAGGTGGTAGATATCTCGTACAATTAGTTGAGATGCGCGTAATCTGGTTCAGACACCATGGTTATCAAGAAAAACTTGAGAAGGAGTATGTCCAAACCAAGCATTCATGCCAAAAGTTAATCTTTCTACCATCACCCCTACTTGAAGTACGGTTTGCCTCTCAAATCATCCCAGAGTGTCCTGAAACCCTTCCAAACAGATTGACCATAAATATATGCGACTTTTGACTATATGATCCATGAATAAAGGGAACAAGAAGTTATCTCTAAATGTGAAGACTATACATTTCACAAGAAATCTTTTTTTAAAAGCTTGTTAGTTCAAATTTCATTAGAATGAAAATTCTTATTGTTGTGTTTGATTATTTTGTCAGATAAAGTAATAGTTGTATCATTCACGATCTACTAGTGGTAAAGAAAAGATTGTGAACCTATACAAAAATATGATGCTCTTCAAAAAGCACTTAATCATCTAACTAACATGTGAATTATGATATGTTGACTGCTTGGTGATGAATAATCAAGAGATGCAGAAAAGACGTAATAAAGGCACAACTCCCAGGACTCCCCTTTCTCCTACTTCATAGGAGGGAGGAAATCTCTTTCAGGCGACTCCTTCCGGAAACTTCATTTCCTTCTACACGTAACTCCCACATTCCATAGTAGCTTTTTCAGCTTACTCTCTTTCTTTCATTACTTTCTTTCTTTCACTAGTGGTGATCTTCTTCTCTAGATCTTTGATGGAGGAAAACAGGATATGTTTCCATGCAGGCTTCAAGTCTATTGACATCACAAGATGGATAGTGGGGAGAGAGATTTGGTTTGAATGGGTCAAGAGAAGTCGCAATGAGAATGTCTTCTATGAATGTGAAAATCATGAGATGGCCCTGCATTGTATTCAAGGAAGCATCCAAGGACAGAAAAAGGAATCAGATGATGGAAATACAAAGAAAATTTTTGATGACAAAAATTTACTAAGACTTTCTGCAATAGGTGAATGACTACGGTAGATTCTTGAGCATTTTAACCCTTAATGGTCGGGAAAGAGTAGTTATAACAGTCCCAGAGTTGGCTATAAATGCAGGGTGGAATGACATAGCCTCTTAAGATAGAGAGGTTCATTCAATGCTCTCACCAACTGAAGTGCAGTACAACCTAGATTATTTAAGGACCTCTCTTATGCCACAGCAGTTGGGGAAAGCAAATGGAAATCAAAAACTTCGGGTGAGACGAAAATTTCGTACAGTGACGGAGACCTTCAAGTTACAGAGACACCAGAGGCAAGAGACATCAGGCTTCTCAATAGATGCATTATGGGCTCTTTCAAAGAGGGAGAAACACAACTTTTGGGATCAACATTTACGAGATAGCCGACAACATGTTCCTCGTCGAATTTCCGAACAGGAATATGGCAGAACATATCATACAGAGGAAGTGGAGATGGGGGAAGATCAAATTTAATCTTCAGTGGTAGAACCCTGTAGTAGGGTGTGAAAATTCCAATCAAAAGCCCAAATCTACTTGGAGTAGACCTTTAAGTGTACCTCTACTAACATTTCTAATTCTTAATTCTATAAGGTTGAATAAAAATTCGATTGACGATTTGATATAATTGCCATGCTTAGTGTGCGACTCTTTTGTTACTCTGGTGGCAAAGGATTTTCACAGAAATTGGGAACCATTGTGGAGGATGGGTCAAAACTGAGGAGGATATAGATTTTGAGAACCATTTGAAGTGGGCAAGAATTAAAATCTTAGGAGGTAGAAAGAATTGCTCGAGTCAGGTTTCTGTTGAGAGAGATGGGATAAAATTTTTAATCGCAATTTGGGTAGAGACAAATGTTAGATTCCAGATTTTGACACCATTTATAGAAGAAAATTACCAGCTAGTCATGCCAGAGCTGGGAGTGCAGCAAAGAACCTGGAGGTTTGCCAATGTTTTTGAACCAGCAGGTAATAGAGCTGTCTTCCACAGAAAAAGGACAAGGTCTTTTTAAAAAAGTCAGATGGTGTGAGATGAGGCACATAGGGCTCCCAGAGATAGTTGGAGTCTTTTTAAATGAGAACCCACACTGATGTGCTAAGGAAGTGGAGACCCAAGTCTATCTTAAGCAATTTTTAAGCCGGGGAGAAGAACATTGGGCCTGAGAGAGCAAATGCCATTTTAAATGACTTATCACGCCCCAGTGAGGTATTCCTTTTTGATCCCCTAAGTTCTGATTGTCTTTCTGAAACAATGGCGATGGTGGTTAGCAGTGATAAAGCAGATTTAATTCTGGAAATTCAGGAGGAGCAAAACACCACTTCAAACATGGAGACTGACAAAAAAATTTGAGGAGTGGGTGGTGGAGGATGTGGAACCTATACAAAATGACATGAGTTTCGCAGTACAAAAAGAAAAGGAGACATCTATGTGGGCAAGACAAAATCTTATTAAGCCGGCAAAAATATTTGGTGTGGATTTCCAGGGGCATGAGGATGAATCTCTGAAGCTACTTATGCAAATAGACAGTTGTAGACAAGCTAGGAAGTTGGAAACTGATTCTATTAGCAAAGCACAAAGGGATTCAGGAATTAAAAAGGCTGTCTTCATTTGATATTGATTTCAAATGTGAGGGGAACAGAGAGAGGGAGAAAAAGGGCAAAGTTTTATAATGAAAGTAAAACAACTGGAATGCTTACAATTGTATACATTGTATGTATGCTAAAAGGAGTCTAAGTAAGAGGGGGATATCCATGATATAATAGAAGAGATTTGGGCTGGTAGATGGGTTAAATATGCTTGTCTGCAAGCTACTGCATCAGCCGGGGGGGGGGGGGGGGGGGTTTGGT
>JAOTQJ010000007.1:14445209-14456865 GCA_025642045.1 Solanum sejunctum | reverse complement strand
GTTATGGGACTGTAGATCGCGGAAAGAGGAAGTGCTGGAAACAACTTCCTACACTCTCACCTTCAAGTTTGAGGCAGTGCCTCACAATTTCAATTGCCACATAACAGAGTCTATGCTCCTAATTGCGGAGTTGAGAGAGAGAGCTTGTGTGCGAGGAAATAGGTGCTGTTAGATGTCTTTTGGACGGACCTTGAGCAGTGTGTGGAGATTTCAACATCATCAGATATCCATCAAAGAAGAGAAAATGCAGGAGAACTCTAGGTATGATAAGAGTTCTCAGATTTTATTGAAGATATAGACTTGGTTGAGTTACAATTGGTAGGGGGAAACTACACTTTTGTTCAAAGGGGACAATAACAATGTTGATTCTAGAATATATAGGATCTTAATCTCAAAGGCATGGGATGGCTAAAGTCAACAGGTGGTGCTATAGAGATTCTGCTTGGATCACAGTCCCATTGCTTTACTATGTGGAGTTTGGGAGCACAAATCCTATGTCAAGTTGGATAATTGGTGGCTCAACACCGAGAGCTTTGTGGAAAAAATTAGAGAATGGTGGGAGTCTTTATATTCATTGTTAAGGCAGATTATATCCTTGGGTGTAAGCTCAAAGCCTGAAAAGGCATATTGAAGGAGTGGAGTAGAGCTAGCTTGTGCAACCTAGGGTTACAAAAGATTCGAATCCTTAGTCAATTAGCTACGTTGGATGCAGTAATGGAAAGAAGAGTTCTAAGAAGAATCAGCAGTGAAGGCATCTCTTCTTATAGACTATGAAGAACATATTAAAAATGAAGAGGTAGCATAGAGACAAAGATCAAGTGCGTCCTGAAAAGAGGAGCAAAAATATTAAGTATTTCCTTGAAGTGGCCAATGCACACAAAAGAAGCAACAACATCAATCAACTGATGATTAAAGATGAAATGGTGCCAGATCGAGAGAGAATCAAAGGAAAGATTCCTAGGGGTCTAAGGCAGGGGGATCCTCTATCTCCGTTTTTGTTCATCAATGCCATGGAAGGGTTTAAATGACATGGTACAGAATGCTCAAACAAACAATTGGATCAGAGGGTTCAAAGTAAGCTCAAGGGAAGAAAGGAACATGATCATCTCGAATTTACAATATGCAGATGATACTTTGATTTTTTTATGAACCAGATATAAATCAAGTTAGGATGGTAAGGGTGCTAAACATTTTATGAGTCCATTTTTGGGCTGCACATCAACTTGAATAAAAGTTATATTTATCAAGTAATCGAAGTGAGCAATCTTCCTAGTCTATCCAACATTCTTGGAGGTAGAAATGGGGAACTTCCAACAACATATTTTGGATAACCTTTTTGGGAAAAAAGGCAAGTCAATAAATATATGGACTCAGGTGTTCGAGAAATGTGAAAAAAGTTTGCAAATAGGAAAAACCAGTACTTATTCATCGGAGGAAGGCTGACATTGATAAATTCTTTATTGGATGCAAAAGTCTACCTATTATGATGTCTTTGTTTCCAGTCCCTGCCAGTGTTATGGGAAGGTTGGACTCCTTGAGAAGGAACTTCTTTTGCAAGGGGAACAGTGAGAAGAATAAAATGCATCTTGTCAATTCGGTGTCTTGTTTAATTAGCGAGATGAATGGAGGTGCTGGAATTAAGAAATTGAAGATCCAATATCAAAGTCTCATGATGAAGTGGATATGGAATTTCAACTTAGATGACCAGCAACTATAAATCACATTTGAATTTTTTATGAAGAGAGTAATAGAAAACTTCATTCGTAGTTTAAAAATGTGAGAAACCCTTCCATTTATAGACAACAAAGGATAGTATGAGTAGGTGCTTATTGTGCCCCCAATAAAAAAAGTCATAACTTTTCGAAAAGGTCACAACTTATCAAAAAAGTCACAGCGTTTTGAAAAAGTTACAACCCTTCAATGTAAAAAGATACTTGCTTTTAATATAATATAATGTAGTATAAATAAATATAATATAGTATGGAATATATATGATGTACTAATTTGGTGTTTTAGAAAGAAGGAGAATAAAATTAAAAACTAACAAATTCGTAGTTAAAAATGTAAGAGAATCCCTCTATTTATTGCCAACAAAAGGTAGTATGAACATGTGATTATTGTGCTTTATTTGAAATGTCACAACTCTTCCAAAAAGTCACAACCCTTTGGAAAGGTTACAACTCATAAAAAAAGTCACAATCCTTTCATATAAATCACAATCCTTTGAAAAAGTCATAGGTCTTCAATGTAAAAAAAGTGTCTTCTTTTAATGTAATATAAATAAAAATAATATGAAATGTGAAGATGTACTAAATTGAGTGTTAGAATAATAATAATAATGATAGAAAACGTATAAAATTTTTAGTTCAAAAATGTGAGGAATCTCTCTATGAATAGCCAAGAAAGGATAGTATGAATAGATGTGTATTGTGCTTTACCAAAAAAGTAACAAGTGTTTAGAAATGTGACAACCTTTAAAAAGGTCACAACTCATAAAAAACGTTACAACTATTTGGTAAAGTCACAAGTCTTTGAAAAAGTCACAACTATTTGAAAAAGTAACAATCTTCAATGTGAAAGGTTTTATGATAAATATAATATGAAATGTAGAAAGATGTACTAAATTGGGTGTTTTAAGTAGAAGAATAATAGAAAACTTTAGAAAATTTGTAGTTTAAAAATGTGAAGGAACCTCTCTATTATTAGCTAACAATGGATAGTACGAATAGGTGCATATTATGCTGTATTAGAAAAGTCACAACGCTTCAGAAAAGTCACAATCCTTTAGATAGGTCACAACTCATCGAAAAAGTTACAATCACTCGAAAAAGTCACAACCCTTCGGAGAAGTCACAACTTTTTGGAGAAGTCACAACTCTTTGAAAAAGTCACAACCTTCAATGTGAAAAGTTATATGCTTTTATTATAATATAAGATAATATTGGAAAAAAATACTAAGTTGGGTGTTTTAAATTGGGAGTATCATAGTAACTTAATATTTAAGTTAAAAAGTTCATGCTTTTAAGATAGTATAGATGTGCCCTTCGGAGTGGCACAGTGATTTCAGTTTGAGACTTTCATGTTGGAGGTCTCAAGTTCGAAATCCCTTGCCAGCGAAAGCAAGGGGTTTGCCTTCTGGGTTGAGCTCGTTGCACCGGGCTTGCCTAGTGCGGGTTACACCTCCTATGTGGTTTAGAAGCTATTGCATAGGAGCGGGTGTTTACTCTGTGCGCACCCAAAGGGTAGCGGTGGCGGGTTCTCCTTGTCAATTAAAAAACGTTAGTATAGATATTAGATAGATAGATTATCTCCCTACTAGATTTTGGGGAATGAATTTCTCTTCATAGAATGGACATATATTTTTTGATGTGGTTTATCTCATGAAAGAAGAAAAAACGTCAAATTTTTTTTTGAGTCCAAGAGCTGATGTAGCAGAAGGAATAGAAAGTTAATGTTTGTGCTAGTGCTACAGTGGAGATCTAGTCATTAGCTAGATTCTTTTACTTGGAATTTTGGAGTCTTATTATTGCTGTTATTTGATTAGTTGCTTAGCTTATAGGGGTTTATTTCCTAGTTGTTTTGACTTCTCTTGTTTTTTTTTTAATAAGCTATGACTTTAGATTCTTATCATATGGATGCAGTTACGGAACATACCACCTTTGTTAGTGAAGATATTTTTCATTTGGGTTTTCATCTTTTGTTTTGTTAAAAGAAGCATTAGGGTTTGCTTAAAAGGATTTATGGTTTCCCTTTAATAAGCTAGTTGCTTCAAAGTGATTTGGAGTAAAACTCCTTCCTGCAACACTTTTGCTTTAGCTTTTGCTTCATCTATATAGATTTCTGTTTATACATTTATATAGAGTTCCTTTTAGGAATGAAGTTGTGTTTCAACTTTAAAATAAATGGACTATGAACATAAGTCAATCCCAAAAGTTGAAGTGCAAGGGTTGTTCAAGACTATATAATGAGACAATAACTCATTCTCTCAACCAATGCAGGACAGTAAGCACCAACTAATCATAAATGATGAGACATTTAGCTTTGTTCATTTTAATTATATGCTGACATTTGATAAAAGTTAATTGTGAAAGTAATTATACTTAATTTGTCATGCTAGAAATTGCCGCCGGAAATATGTGGACCTTTACAAGATAAAACTCAAATGCCTTCGACAAGATCAGGTTAGTGACTTTAAACCCAGTTGCCCATTAGTTTTTTAAAGTTATATATACCTGTGTTATGCAAATTCTTTAAAAGTTATGTTTCTCCCATAAAGGGGAAATCATAATGAGAGAGATTAAGAAATCTGGAGAATTCTATGAGTGAAAAGAGTTGAAGGACAAGGGATGTCTCATATACACCCACGGGAAACTGCCGAATGAAACATATCTCTGATTTCTTGCAGTTGTTGTATCCCACATTCTTTGTTCTGCATTTGCAACCTTTTGTGAATATGCTGATACTTCTTCATCAAGATGAAAACTGCCATAGTTTCCTTGCAAATATAGACTAATCTCTCTTTCACTTTCGTTTCCAAATGATGTAGACTAACCTTGCTGTAGGAATGTTTTTTGTATTCAGGATTACATGACCTTAGGTTCGAACCATGTCTCCTAATGAAAAGAATAAGACAAAAAACTTTAGAATGGTTGGAAAAAGGATAGTGGAGAATTTTTCAAGATGGAAAAATAAATCTCTTCTCAGATGGCAAGAAGGGAATGGTTAGTTGGGACCGTAGAAAGCTCTCCTGGATCCAGTCCAAGTGAGTTAGACTATGATGAATTTGGAAGGAAGTAGACAGTCAACTAGAAATTTAACCACCAATCAGCCAAAAGGAAGAACTTTGACATGGGCGTTTGAACTACATACATGCTTTCAGGGACCTTCTGAAGATTAGTTTGAGTTGTCAAGCAGTAGGCTATTGCAGGACTTCACTTTGAAACTCCCATTGCTTTGTCCTTTCCATACTAATTGTTCTTCACTGTCCTGTTAACCTGCTATAGATGCTAGTGTAGTGAATAATTCAGCTACTTCGCTGCCCTTACTGCATTCTGGGATGGTTTTTTCTATGCCATGAACCAAAGATAAAAAGAGAGGAAAATTTCTCTGAGCTGTGAATGGCCTACCCATTTTTTTTTTTCGAAAAATCTATTTTTCTCCCATCAATATTGAATTCAGTTTGTCACAGAAACTGTGGCAAGAGTTTAGTATTTCTCCAGACGCTAACCATGGAGTAGAAACCCAGATTTGACCCCATATATTCATCAGCCGTAACTTTTGTAGGATTTCCCTTCTCCAGTAAACCTCAACTTCCACATTTAATCTCCACAACTATTGCATGAGAAGACTCGTGTTTTTATTCTTTCTGAAACTGGTAACTGTATCTATATTTTATAATGAGCAAAATATTATGTGGTTTGTACTGAACCATATTTACAGATGTTCTTAAAAATTCTAGTGTCATATATCTATGTTGAAACTAAAACATCAACAATAGAAACAATATCATTTGAGTATAACAGATTACACCCAAAAAACACAGGATCAGGAGACAATTCAACTTGATCTTCTGCATACTCTCCCTACATTCTCAAAACATCTAAAGTTCCTCTTCTTCTAGATTGTCCAGTAGATGTTGGCTGGGACAATTATCCATGTACGTCTGTTATTAGCCTCCAACCTGCATCATCCCAACTACTAAGAGCGTTTGACACCTTTCTAGGCATAGTCCATGATATGACTTTGAGGTTAGAATATTCTCCAAAGTTGTCCTGTACTCGTGTAGTGTAGGAACATATGGTTAATTGTCTCTGCCTTTTCACCATAAAAGAAACATCTGGAACATAATGGGATCCGTTTCCTTATCCATTTATCCTGTATAAGGTTGCTTCCTTATCCAGAAGTTTGCTCTGTGTGGTATTTTGGTTTTTAAATGTGTTTCCAAGGCCAGTTGTTTT
Organism: Solanum sejunctum; assembly: GCA_025642045.1. Classification (NCBI taxonomy): domain Eukaryota; kingdom Viridiplantae; phylum Streptophyta; class Magnoliopsida; order Solanales; family Solanaceae; genus Solanum; species Solanum sejunctum. The sequence goes on along the minus strand of JAOTQJ010000007.1, from coordinate 14,450,908 downwards.
ACTGTTGATTGGAGTGGTTCATCATTCTGTAAGGTGCATAATCCTTGAAAGAGCCACTGTTATTACCAGTCACCATAATACATCTTGGCCTGTCTGAAGCCCCCTGAACTGATCAATTGTGCTAAATTATTCAGCCACTTTTTGTATTTCCCAGGCATTAAACTGTCTTCCAAAAGTAAAGCCCCAAACTTGAGGTGTCCACAGTTCTGCTATAGTTCTTTGTTGGTGTGGAACTAGATTGTATATATCTGGAAAGAGCATTTCTAGACTGCCAACCTCATGCCATTCATCCTCTCAAAAGTGAGTTTTTCCCCATTAAGCACTTTGATATTGATATTGGTCTTGAATTCACTTAACAGGTCTCTAATGGATCACTATAAGCTTATCCCATAATGTGTAATATGAGTCATTCATTTATCGTCCTCCCCATACTCTGATTTAATGACTTGACCTCCACAGAAACTGATTTTCATTAGTGAACTTCCATAATCATTTCATTCTGAGTGCCTTGCTCTGTATCTTCAGATTCTGAATTCCCAATCCGCGATATCTCTTTGCAACTGCAGTGCTTTCTACTTAACCAAGCGAAATCCTTTCTTTCTTTGTTCACTTGCAAAAAAAAGTTAACCTATTAATGTCCTCTGTTGGAATTGTAAACACGGACATCATTTAGGGCATCAATAACTGAATTAATGAGACCTCGAAGAGACAGATATTGAGTCTTCCATTTGTCTAATTTTAGTTACGCTCTATGCCCTTTAAAACTAGGCAAGGGAGTGCGATCATTTTGACTTGCTTTTAAACCTCTTGAGTAAATCTATTACAACAGTTGTACAGACTGCAGACAGCCAGTTCTTGTTTGAGTACCTAATCTAGTTTCAATTTTGCACAAACTTTTAGGGGAAGGTACTATTCTGAAAGTGCTGAAAATATTTTTGTTCTGGGATGCATAGTTGTGCAGACAGCCAGTTTCTACTTTGAATACCTAATCTAGTTTCATTTTTGGCACAAACCTTTAGGGGAAGGTACTATTCTGGAAGTGCTGAAAATATTTCTATTCTGGTTGCACAGTTCACTTGAGCTTGCATTTTGATCACTGTTAACTTTGAATCTCAGGTGATTGATGTGGATGTTCTTCAGATGCTCGAGGAAATAGAGAAAAAATCTGAAGTGAATGACATCTTAAATTATAGATCTACTGCTGAACGTGAGTTACAGGTATGTGTGTGTTTGAAAGAATTAGTCATTATTGCCAAAATTGTGTTGAATTGCTTTTGCATTTAACAGAATAAAGTAGCTGATATGATAGCAGTAGTTTGTGGCGTAAATGTTATCACTGGATATGTTGAATGTCTGCATGGTGTGAGAGACAAGAGTTTGAGCGAGTACTTAGGTTGATATTCCCACAAGCTATAGGGGTTTAAATGGCTAAGTATACCTGTCCTAAAAAGCAAAGGAAACCCATACAAATCTATAGCTAATTAAAATAGGAGAAAATCAAGCTACCTACTATATTTAGACATATGCTATAGAAAATTCTTAGGATTCAAATCCCCCCCTCAAGCTGGTGCTTTCAATTATATGTACCAAGCTTGTTACATATATAACTTGTACTGGAACTGGCTAGGGACTTGGTGGATATGTCTGTAAGCTGATCACTTGACTGCCGAATCTTGTGACAATGCCACCTGAGAGTACCTTTTCTCTGACAATTGACAATCAATTTCGATGTGTTTGGTTCTCTTGTGAAACACTGAATTCGATGCAATGTGAAATACAACTTCATTATTTGCTCACAAATTCCATTCCTTTAGTATCTCCAAATTTCAACTCCTTCAGTAGTTGCTTTATCTATATGAGTTCACATGTTGCTACTGCCATAGTCCGATATTCTATAACTGCACTAAATCTAGCAATCACATTTTGTTTATTATTTATTGAAGCTACTAAATTTTCTCCAACTAGAACACAATATCTAGAAGTGGATCGTCTGTTAGAGGTTAATCCTGTCTAATCTACATTTGAATATACAACAATCTTCTCTTGTCATCTATCTTCATAAAGTAATCCTTCTCCTGGAGCAGATCTTATGTATCAAAGGATGTGAATAACTGCATTCCATTGACTATCACAAGGAGAATTCAAGAATTGACAGACAACTGTAACCTGGAAGGTAATATCAGGTCGAGTTACTATGAGATAATTCAACTTTACTACCAGCCTTCTATATCTTCCTGGATCACTAAGAGGCTCGCCCTGTCCTTGTAGGAGCTTAACATTTGAATCCATTCGAGGATCAATAGGCCTACAATCTTTCATCCTCCTCTCTTCAAGAATATCAAGTGCATGCTTCTTTCGTGAAATTACAATTCTTTATTTGGATTGAGAAACCTTAATGCCTAAGAAGTACTTCAATCGACCAAGATCCTTGGTCTGAAAGAGCTGGAAAATATGATGTTTCAATTTGGTAATTCCCTCATTATCATTGCCTTTGATAACTATGTCCTTAACATACATTACCAAATACATGGACAAACCTGGAGTAGAGTGACATCAGAACACATAATGATCAACTTCACAAGTTACGTATTTACATAATGAACTCTAAAGGCACTGTCATCTAAACCTTCAATGATAGAGACAATGTCATTGGAGGAAATCTGATTTAACCAAAAACACAATGTGGGAATACAATTCAGTTTTACTTGTTACATATTACTCTCCCTATTCTCAAAAACTCTCAAGATTTCTCTCGTTTTGAAATAGTCCACCCAAGTAGTAGCAGGAGGGATTATTCTCTAGTTGCTTCTGTTCTTTGCTTGTGATCCTGCTTCTTCCCATGTGTATAAATCCTTCGAAATTTTACCATGCATGGCCCATGAGAGTTTTAAGCCTTAGGAGTACACTCCATAATTGGCCGGTGACCTTGCACCAGATGAACAAGTGATTGACTGTTTCTGCAATATCCCCACAAAAACAAAGAACATCTACAATAAAGTGGTCTCCCTCTTTATCAAATTCTCCTGTGTCGACAGAACTTGATTAGCCAGTAACCACACAAAACAGGCCACTTTGTGTGGGATCTTGGCCTTCCAAATCCAGGGCCATTTTGTTGCATGCGTAATTGGGTGGTTCAAATTGCTATGTGCTGCACTTATTTAAAAGTCCCTTTACAGTTTTCCCAACCACTGCATGTCCTTGTCTCCAAGCAATTAAATTGTTTAATTATGATTCTGAAGAATTCTGCAACTCTTGGACTTTTTCAATCATTGAGGTGCCGTCTAAATTACAATATTCCACCCATGAGGCGTTCATAGTTCAGGTATTGTACTCTGCTGCTGAAGAGCCAGACTGTATATCTGTGAAGAGTTTCTCCAGATTTCCTGCCTCGTGCCAGTGCTCCTAGAATCTAGTTTTAGTGCCATCTACCACTTTAATCTTGGTGTTTGGTCTGAATTCATTCCACGATGATGTGATAGATTTTCAGAATCTAACATCATTTGGGAGTGGTAACTTCCTTTGTCATCCAATTGTCACTCTTCTCATATTTTGCTTTTATGACTGCCCCATAAATTCTGATTATCATTGGAGTGCTTCCTTTAGCCAGAGAGATCTTGACCCTTGTCTCCAGTAGCGAAGTTTACATGTCTAGAAAGAAAATCAATACAAATCAATATCTAATCGATACCTAATTAAAATAGGAGTTAATTAGGCTACCTTCTATATTTACGCATACGCTATAGAATATTCCTAGGATTCTAACATATAATATCAACCGGAAAAAATAGAAGTTACATTTCCTTTGATATGACGAAAAAAATCTACCAAGTAGCTTTGATGTTCTACTTTTTTTTGGGGGGGGGGGTTGTCTCCGGGAGGGGTTTCAGGTGAGGGTGGCAACTGAAATTTTTAGAGTCGAGTATACGCTCTTCCCTCCTTTTTCAATAAGCTTTTCACAGCTGCAATCGTACTCAATTACCCTTGCAAGGGAATCCACTTCCGAGATGGAGATAATCTCGAGATTCATATACTCTTTTTTGGTTAATGAAAGATGTAAGTGTAGTGGTGGGGGTGGACAGAGAATATATCATTTTATCATCCTGGTTCATGTTTTTATTTTTTGGGATAATTGTGGTGTTCGGTCTAGCTTGCGCACACATGGATTATTGCTGGTATTACATGCTATCTCCCACCAACATATGTACTGGGTAACTTTGTCTATTTAGACTTGGATATGTGGGAGGAAATCACTTACTTCATCCCTTTTAATTTGTTTGTCTTAGTTTGACTGGTCACGTAGTTTAAAAAATAAATAGGATTTTTGAATCTTGTGGTCTTAAACTAAACATATCTATGATATAATATACCATATTGCCCTGTAATCTTGTGGTTTTAAATATGTTATGTTAGTTGTTGGAGTCAATGCGTTGCTAAGTCAAGATAGAGGCATCATTTAGTGTGCGTTATCACTGTTTTTTTTTTTGGTTTACAATGTTCGGAGAAGCACTATCTATGAGTAGTGCACTTCTGTTGGGGGAGTGGGTCTCAACAGTATATTTTTTCATGCTTGTTGTATTGCTATTTTTCATTTTCGTTGAATAAAACCCTCCTTAAATATGCATGTGGATACATATATATATATATATAAATAATTGTTGTCGCTGGATCTGCAGGATATTTTGTTGAATTCATCTTCGAGTAATGTAAGCAACGTCAATACTGTTAAACCTCTGGAAGATGAGCATATATCCAGCAGACCTCGTGGATGGTTAAATTGGCTATCACGTGGCATGCTTGGTGCTGGAGGAACTGTTGATTCTAGCCAATTTTCTGGTGTTATTTCTGATGATGTGGTCAAGGTGAGCCTTATCACTCCTTTTTGTCTTTACTTCCCTATATCTGCATTGCATATAATAATGAGCAAAGAAAGGGTAAATAAGCAAATATTATACTGTTTGTGGTTCATAGTGGACTGTTTAGTTCTGAAGTCAAGCACAATCAATATAATTGACATACTCTCAGTACGAAAGAAAGTAGGCATAGGAACTTACATACTACTACCACTACTTTTTTGATGTAAACTTGCATGCTTTTTGTGGGGCTTACTGTCACACCCCAAAGTCCCGATAGGGCGGACTGGCACCCGTTCCGTTGCCGATAAGGCTTGGGAGAACCAACCTGTATCTATGCGCTTTCTATATTAGGAGGGGTTTCTATGCTTGACATGCCTTTAAGAAAATAAACAGTGATAACAATCCAAACGGAAATGTATATGACTAGGCCGTTGGGGCCACGGTGTCTAAAGTATGAGACATGACCACACTTTAATTTACATAGTTTACAAAGCCTCTAGATAAGAGAAAGTATCTGACAAGGGTCAGGACAGGCCCCGTCTCAATTAACTGTACAATATAAACATATAAGCTCTAGACACACACAAAGCCCCGGAGCAACCTGGAGCTTGGTATCAACAACTGGATATCCTGTACTCCTACTAGGGAGATCTACTACCACCTGTACTGCAGCATGAAATGCAGGTCCCCCGTAAGGGACGCCAGTATGAGATAATGTACTGAATATGTAAGGTAAGATATACTGTATGTGAAGTAATAACTCAAATGTGACCATGCACTGGTGCAAGATTAGAGACCACCTTTGGTTATACTGTGGAATCATGTACTTTATCTTCTTTATATTAC
>JAOTQJ010000007.1:14414202-14445109 GCA_025642045.1 Solanum sejunctum | reverse complement strand
AGCAAAATAAACTAGATATGACAAAAAGGAAAAGAAAGAAAATATAAAGAGTGACTAATAATGAAAAGCACATGACAATATGCAAATACGATAAAACTAACACATATACGATATATAATAACAACACATGATAAAAACATGATTTCTCCTGCTACCCTACTATACCCCCACAGCTATACACACACCTAATCCTACCAACCAATTAGCCTACTACTCTAATTCGCGACCTCCACTCTTTTCTATCTAAGGTCATGTCCTCAGTGAAATCAAGGTCGTAATTTAAACAAAGATGGGGAAAATTGTAGTGGCCTCGAACTAGAACAAAAATCCCAACTTTTACTCGGTCCGGTGGAGGAAAGTGACGCCGGTGGAGAGGGAAAATGGTTCAGGCGAAGAAGATGACACAACTTTAGTGAAATTGGGCCAATAAGAAACTCGTAGGCCCAAAATACATGTTAATTAATTTTATTTATTTATTTCAAAATAATGTAGATATGTCAATTATATACTAGAAAATTTGAAAACTTTCTACAAAATTTGAAAACTTTCAAAAGGGAAGCTCTAAGAGGCTTTTAAAAAGTTCTTCAAAAACACTTTTTAAAGTGTTGAAACTTATTTTAAAAATAAGCAGTTACGTGTTTGGATAAAGTGTTTAAGCTGAAAAAAGTTGTTAATGTGTTTGGCATCAAAGTGTTATTAAGCACTTTTTTGATCAAAATGTCTTAAATACCCTTAAATTGTTATACATTACTCCCTCTGTCCCAAATTAATTGAATTTGTGAAGTAATGGGCACATATTAAGAAAAACATTCAAAGAAAAAAATTATACCTTACTTTCCACTATTGTCCTTTGTAAAATCATAAATATATAGGGTAATTTATCTCCTGGAAAATGTAAAACTTCAAGAAATAAAAGCGCAAATATGGAAAAAGTTTCGTGCTTAGCAAGGTCGCTATATAATGGTAGGATAGTATCTGCTGTATTCGAGCCTTTGTAACACACTCGTATTATATGAAATGGATAAAATGTGTATGTGACCATTCTTGTTTATCACATACCATTAACCTCTGTGGAATTCATTATGCAATTCATATTCATTGACATAGCATTATGGAAAAAGGTACACGTATTGACTTTAATGACGTTAGACATTTCCATAACAGAGATGTATGAACTTGACATTTAGCATTTCATGGGTCATGGATCACATAGGCTCATGAAAGAGGGGAAACATCGAATGGAAGGTCATGTCATAGTAAGGAAAGAGAGGGTTTAGCCTTAGATACCCCAATTCCAACTTTACACTTGCTATAGTGGACTAATTCTCATTTAAACCTTTTATCTATAAGAACAAGAGTAACAAAAACTAAAATGAGCGACCTAACTTCAAGCATGAGCCATATAATCAATTAATCGAACACCCGAAGTCCCTTGGTCTGTAGAGCCCCTAAAATTGGGTTTCACCACTCTGACCTTCTGCCTTACTTGCACATCACACAAACCTCCTCTGAGGGCAACCAAGATCTCCCAGGCACCACAAAGTTTAAAAACAGCCCCACGCCTAGAGACAAATCTAGGATCTCAAGAGGTGCTCCATTGCTTTTTAAGATAAGATATAAAATATTATAGTGACAACAACTTGCTGAACAAAAAATAGTTAATTACATTATAACAAAAAAATATCATCTGTTTACGTGTTTTGGATGTTGTTATGCATTAGAATTTTTTTTTAATAATACGAAGGGGATAACTTTAGAAGAAAGGTTTGAAAAAAAACTAAAAAACGATAATGGTAGTAAGTGGAATTCGACCCTTGACCTGAAGGAGTTAAGACATATGGGCCATATAATCCATAGTTGGCCCCTAAAGGTGGCTTCGTATGTCATGACCCACATTTTCTCCTCTTTCACATATGGTGGACGTATGAACGACATGCCACAATTGCTCCCCACAAGTGGCCTTTCGTTGCTCATTCCAGTAACGTAGATTTTGTATAGCTTTTGGATTCCATTATAAGGTACAACATCCGGACTGTAAGTCACGTATGCTGTTGATATGTGGGTTCGCATCTGGACACCTAGCTCGTAAGGTTCAACTTGCATCTCGTATCTCAAATATGTAGCCCGTATGTTGAGCCCGCATCTCCACAAATTGAAGCTAAAAATCCTATCTCCACGTTCGGTTAATATGCGGCCTGCATCTCACTTATGTGGCCACATCTTGGCCTAGTTGCACCAATATTACTTTTTGTTTTCTTCTTCAATTTCCTTCAACTTCAACTGTGTGCAACATCATTTCCACTTAGTCCTTGACTTCAATACCTAGACATAGCCATATTAATAAAAAGTTAGGCATTACAATATCTCATTCTCTTTTCCGCCTCTATAAAAATTTTGTAAAGAGCAACGTCTTTGCAGTCAATGAGGTACCACCAATGCAAAAGTGGACTGATACGTTGGGCTGTAAGATAAATAATTTGTCGACAAACTTTCTTGCTTGCCAATTGGGAGCCAGGAAAAAAGTCAAAATGAAATTTTGCATCGCATGCTAGACATAATTGAAAAGAGGTTATCTAATTGGAGTGGAAAAAAATTCACATTTGGACCAATTTTGTGGCATTGTTTTACTGCATAGGAAGTTTAAGAAAGAAATGGTGACTTAAAAATTTTATGGTGTAAAACTAGCTGTGCGAAATATGGGAGAAGAATATTATTAAATTGTGTATCTACATTATTACATTGAGACCCTGTTTATAGATAATATATTATACTCCTTTTCCAACTAGGATACTATAATACAATCTCTTTCCAAGTAGGATTCTATATACTATAGTTATTCCTATTCCTATTCTATGTAGGATTATAAATATTATTCTTATTCCTATTCCTCTTTACAAATGTAATTAATATGGTGACTAATAAAGAGCTTGGTAAGATATATGCAAGTTGATCACTCAACTTCACAAAATTGACAATCAATCTCAATGTGTTTACTTCTCATAAAATACTGAATTTTGATGCATAATGCTTGTCAATCTCACCAAACTCCCCCTGAGTAACAAAATCACGTGGTTGCTCCATGTAGATTTCTTCCTTGAGATCATCACGGAGAAAAGCATTTTTAATATTCAATTGATTAAAAGGTCAATGAAGAAAGACAACATGGTCATCCCAAAATTGCTCCGAGAGAGTCAATTTAAAACTGACCGAAACTTGCTTATGCACCGAATTATTAGATTTGATGGCTGAAAGTGGTCACAAATTAAGAAATAAAATTATATGGGTAGGGTCGAAATGATGACACGATCCTACTGAGAGAGAATTATATGGGTAGGGTTGGATTGATGGCACAACCCTACTAAAATGTAAAATTATATGGGTAGGGTTAGAATGATGGCACGATCCTATGCAAATTAGATTTGAGGAGTCACTGAAAAGATGCATGGAACTACGCAAATCAAAGTCTGAGTGACCAAAAAAAGACATAATGCTATGTAACTTAGATATAAGAAAGTAGTTCAAAAAATTCACGGTACTACACAAATTGAATATGAGAAGTAGTCCGGAGAGATGCACAGTGCTACACAAATCAAATATGAGAAAATTGTCACCAAAAAGATGGCATGTTGCTGCACATATTAAATATGAAAAAGTAGTCACTAGAAAGATGGCATGGTGTTACATAAATTAGATATAGAAAAGTAGTCACCGGAATGATGACACGACGCTACACAAACACCAACAAATGTGGGGTTGACACAAAACAACCCTAGAGAGTCTCTGAAAATTGATGCACAGTGACCTGTTTGCTTGAGTTTCCTTCCCCCAAATATGAGAATCATACATATATCTTTGGCCCTACTTTTGTTAACATAACCATTGGCTAGGCCGGCCACATATATTGGTCATAGCCGCCTGCCAACAGCGAAAGCTCTTTGTTTTTCTAGTAGGACTGTAGAAGCTCTGATATCATGTGAGAAATATGAGAGATGAATATTATTGAATTGTGTATCTATATTATTATATTGAGACCCTATTTATTGATAATATCTTATGTTCCTTTGTCAACTAGGATACAATAATACAATCTGTTTTCAAGTAGGATTCTATGTACTGTATACTATTGTTATTCCTATTCCTAGTCTAAGTAGGATTGTAGATATTGTTCTTGTTCCTATACCTATTCTAACACTAGTCATAAACATTTGTATGGCAGTAAGTCATCTCATTGAGTATAGATTCAGAAATTTAAAGTTAATTTATTTCTTAATGTAGAAAGACGACATTCTTGGGATATGCTTACAAGGAAATTGTGACTCTAAAATTGAGACCTCCTCCGCTGCCTCCTCAAAGAATAATTTCCAGATCCATTATAACTTCTCACATGGCTTTGTTATCGTTGTAGCTCAATGCATCACTATAGAATCCATAGACTTCATGAATGGTTAGGCACTTTTCATGAAAACATGTGTGAGAAATATAGGAGGAAATAATATTGAATTGTTGTCCCTACATTATTACATTGAGACCCTATTTATAGATACTATATTAGACTCCTTTTCCAACTAGGAATTATATTAAACTCTTTTTCCAATTAGGATACTATAGTATAACCCTTTTCCAAGTATGATTCTATATACTATTCCTATTCCTAATCCTATTCTAAGTAGGATTGTAAATAATATTCTTATTCCTATACCTATTCTAAACACCCCCCTCAAGCTGGTGCATACAAGTCATATGTACCTAGCTTGTTGCAAATGTAATTAATACGTGAACCGGTGAGAGAGTTGGTGAGATATTTGCAAGTTGATCACCCGCCTGACAAAATTGTTAGTCAATCTCAATGTGCGTAGTCTTCTCATAAAATACTGAATTGCAGTGCTGAATTTCCCAAACCAAGCTTGAGAAGACTATTATCTACATAAAGGGTTATCAAGACTCCCCCTGAGCAACAAAATGAAGTGGTTGCTCTATATAGTTTCTTCCTCGAGATCATCATAGAGAAAAGCATTCTCAATGTTCTACTGATTAAATGATCAATGGGGAATGACAATATGGATCATCTTGAAATTCTTCCAAGAAAGTCACTTTAAAACTAGTTGAAACTTGCTCATGCACCAAATTATTAGATTTGATTGCTGAAGGTGGTCACAATCAGAGATATAGAATTATATGGGTAGGGTCGAAATGATGGCATGACTCTACAAAGAAAGAATTATATGGGTAGGGCCAGAATGATGACACGACCCTACTAGATAATAAAAATTATTTAGGTAGGATCATATTGATGGCATGACCCTATTGAAAAAGAGAAATTGTATGGATAAGGGTCGGAATGATGGTACGACCATACAACGAAAGAATTATATGGGTAAGGTCGGAGGGTTGCAAATTAGTTTTGAGAAGATAGTTACGTGAAAGATGACACGGTGCTACATGAATTAAATATGAAAAAGTAATCACCAGAACGATGTCACGGTAGCTACATAAATTGAATATGAGAATGTAATCACCGAAAAGATTCACGGTGCTACGCAAACGAGATATGAGAAAATAGTTACCAAAAAGATACATGGCGACCTAATTTTTGCTAATACAATCATCGTCCAGACGAGACAGGCGGCATATATGGGTCATGGCCGCCTGCCGACAGTAGAAGCTCTTTAATTTTCTACCAGGACCGTAGAAGCTCTGATTCTATGTGAGAAATATAGGAGAAAAATTATTGAATTGTTGTCCTTATATTATTACATTATTGAGACTCTATTTATAGGTGCTACATTAGACTCCTTTTCTAACTAGGGTACTATAATATAATCCTTTTCCAAGTAGGATTCTATATACAATTCCTAATCCTATTCTAAGCAGGATTGTAGATAATATTCTTATTCCTATTCCTATTCCTATTCGAACAACATGAAATAGAGAAGATCCTTGACTCCACCTTTGTGGCTCTAATCCCAAAGAAGACAAGAGCTATGGAACATAGGGATTTCAGACCCATAAGCTTCATTAGTGATGTTTAAAAGGTGTTTGGTAAGCTGTTGTCGAGAGATTAAATACAGTGATGAGCAAATTATGAATAATAATCAAATCAAATTGCTCTCATTCAAGGTACGCAAATTATGGATGTACGTTAATAGCTAATAAGTGTGGAGACTCGAACTTTAAGGAGAGATCCCAGGAGTAATGTACAAGCTTGATACAGAAAAGGCCTATGATCATATCAATTGGGAGTTTCTTCTCAATAAAGCAGATGGTGTTTGGAGACAATGGCTAAAATCGTATTGGATCAAAACTGTCAGGTTAATGGAGAACCTATTGTTGTTTTTCCCTTAGGAGAGAGGACTAAGACAAGGAGATCCTGTCTCTTCATTCCTATTTATTTTAGTTTTGGAGGGTCTTAACTATATGATGAGAGTGACCACTCCGAAAAACTGGATAAAGGGTTCCAACATTGTCACCAGACAAGGTTTATGCCACCTTTTATGTGCTGAGGAAACAGTAATATATTGATGCAAAGGAAGAACAAGTTAGTTATATTGGGGTTGTTTTGGTGATTTTTGAGGCTATTTCTGGGCTGGCGGTGAACTGGAGGAAAAGCAACATCTTCTATGTCTGGCTGTGAACTGGAGGAAAAGCAACATCTTCCAAGTCAAGTGGAAAATACAGATTTTGGCAAGCATCCTGCAATGCTAGACCGAGCATTTCCCATCTACTTACCCGGAATGCTTTTGGTGAATAATCACAAGGAGCTTGAAATTTGGAATGGAATCATTGAGAAGACATAGAAGAGGTTGGCTAATTAGAAGGCAGATTACCTATCTTTGGGAGGAAGAGTCACCTTGATCAATTCTGTTTTGGATCTGCTACCTACGTATATTATGTCACTTTTCCTATACAAGCCAAGGCAGAAGAGAGGTTAGCTAAATTGAGAAGAGATGTTTTATGGTTGGGGAATAAAGAAAGAAGAAGAATACGCTTAGTTAAATGGCAAGCAACCTTACTAAGCAAGAAAACAGGAGGTCTTTGTATAAAGAATCTGAGGGTCCAGAACAATAGTCTGCGTTCTAAATGGCTTTAGAGATTGTGGTTGAAGATCGGGCATTATAGAGAAGAGTACTTCTTAGCAAGTATGGGCAAGATGAGTAATGGGTGTCTAATGCAGTAGATAGCAAGATAGCACTTATAGGGTATCAGTTTCAAGATCAACCAGAAACTTATGGGCTAGTCTGAATGAGAATTTGGTGTTTAAAGTGGAAGACGGTAACAAAATGTTTTTTTGGAAGGACAAGTGGATTGGATAGGAGTGTCTAAAGTCAGTCTTCCATGATCTCCTTACACTCTGTGCCAATCCTGATGTTAAAATTGCTGAGATCTTGTCTTCTTAGGGATGGAATCTCACCTTTAGGAGAAATCTTAATGATTGGGAGGTGGATAGAATTGTTGACTGCTACTCAGATTGGGTGAAATCACAGGCCTTACCACAGAAACAAATGTAGTAAAATGGAAACACGACCGTCATGGCAAGTTCTCTGTGGGTAATTCTAGGTCCATGGAAACAAATATTGTAGTGCAATGCGCCAACCAAGGTGAAATGCTTCACCTGGTTGGTCTCTAGATGGACATGTCTCACTCTGTAAAAACATCAGAAAAGATGCTTCCAGATCATCTCCATATGTTTTCTTTTTGTAATGAGGAGGAAAGTAACAGCCACTTATTCCTACACTGTAGGATTACTGTTCAGGTGTGGCACATGGTTCTCAGCATTTCTCAAGAGCCCTGGGTGTTTGGTGGGCTATTTGGAGAGTCAAACCTCAGGTGTCATGAGAATATTACTAACACTAGTCAGAAGGTTAAAGAAAATTGCATTTACATGTATTTTTGGTGTAAAGAATATGGTATAGAAGAAGTAGAACAGCTGGTAGATTTCCTATGATTTATGTAATTATGAAAATAGTTTCTAGCTTTTTGGAGGTAGTAAGCGTACTCCTAATGCTGAAGAGTATAACTTTACCTTTATTGAAAAAAGGAGTTCTTATTGTCCAATTTTGTATGAACCGCACATGCAGCTTAACATCCACATTTCTTAGTGGGTGTTTGGATTGACTTATTTTTATGTGCTTTTGACTATTAAGCTCTTTTTAATTTTTAGAGGTGTTTGGCAAAGACAAAGTGCTTTTAAGCACCTTAGTTTAGCCTTAAAAAGTACAAACGAGAAGCCAAAAGTAGGTAGGTAGCTACTTTTGGCTTTTAAGTTTATCCAATTACCGTCTTAGTTAGATACTAGTGGATCATTCAAATACAATACTTTTGAACTACTGTCCAGCCTTGAACAATCTCATCCAAATTTTGAGGCACATTTCTAAGTAGCGCGAAAATAAATTATGGAAGTAGAACAAATAGAGATAACATCCATTATTGCATTTATGTTAGATTTACTACATTCCTGATTAAAAAAAATGTTTGTTTTACTATAGCTTATAAAGGATTTGTATTTGCATTAACACTTGCTATGAAGTTCATCTTTTGACCAAAAATACTTGTTGACACTTTCTCCTAACAGGATATATATGAAGCTACTAAGTTCCAGCCTGTTCTGTCACTGGATGATGATGCTCCTGCTGACAATCAAATCTATTTCTCTTCATTGAAGTTCAACATCAAACAAGTTTCTGCTAGTATATGGAGCATGTAGGGTGTGATGTCTTACTTGTAAAAGACAAACTCATGTGACACTAATTCTGTATTTTTCTTTTTGTGGTGATTATGGTTCAAAATTTAAGTGGTTGAGTTTTGGAAATCTTTCTTGTGATTTTAAATATACTCCACTGTTTGAATAGCCTTTCTCCTTGTTCTTCATATAGATTTAGCTCCCCTCAAAAGGATAATTTGGTGAGCCACTTTGAATTAGAAACAGACAAGCAATGGAGACAGTTTATCAATCTGCCTTCCACTAGAAATCTTGGGTTCTAGATACCTGCTTGATTTAGACACCTATGACTTCGTTCTCGAACTGTTGCCATCATCTCACAAACACTTCACATGGAGCTAACTGGGATGAAGTTTCTTACTTTATTTGCCACCTCTTTCTATGGGATCATAGCAAACACTTTATACAAAGCTGATGATTCCTTTAAGTCTCCCTGTTACTTTACATATATCACTTATGTCTCTGGTGTTACTGAATACAATTGGAATACTAATCAATTCATATAGAATATGTCTATCTTTTCTTGATCCTTGGCCTGATACCTATTTTATGTTGATTATGTTTTATGGAGTACATGGAATCGACATGAGATGAGTTGAAAATGTAGTATCATGGTCAAAGACAATTCACATAGTCGACCCTTCTTCCAGATTCAGATGTGGTTGGTGTATTGTTTTATGTTATTGTACACGTACAAGTTACTCTTCTGTTTTATTTTCTAGGAAGCTGGGTTATGCTATTGCAAATTTGGTACTTGAAGGAATTTCTGTTGGGTGTGAGACTTGGGAGGAGGCCGCTGTTATCATTGCTGAAATAAACTCGGTCGAGATGCTTAATCCATTCAACAAACAAGTCGTTTTACGGACAAGGGTTAGTCTCTGTTAAAGAAGTTGGTAATTCTAAGTGACATGTCTAGATTCACATCAAGAAGATTACTGTCTTGATAACAATTTGAAATCTTTCCTTCTGATATTTTCACAGTTCTCATTTTGTGGCTCATAAAATTAATGGAAAAGGGTCAAAACAAAATTCCCTTAGTTAATAGTTTTGTCTAAAAATGTCCCCGTCATCAATAGTTTGGTCCGTGTATTTTTGACCCTTTAACAACTAGGTGGCTAGTTAATTGCCTCTTTGCTTGCTTATATTTATGCATACACATCACTTCTTTCAGCCAATTAAGATTGCATTTGTTTGTAAACTGTTATAGCTTAAAATGCTTTGGTTAAATTAGGTAAATTCTGATGGAGGAATGCTCAAAATTCATCAACCTTCTCTAAGTTTCCAACTTGACATGTCACATCTAAAACAAGGTTCTACTTTATCTGTAAAGGTACTGTAATGTTCTTTGCTTTTACAATATAAGTCATTTACAAACTTTGTACTATCACCACAATTATGCAGCTATTATAAGTTATTTAATTATTGTACAGGAGGTTTTCACAGATTGACTTCCTATAACTTTGTATAAACAGGCCTCTGTCCAGCCACTTCGAATTACTTGTGATTTAGAATGTTTCAAGAATATGATGAGTCTTTCTTCCCTTTTGGAACACACTGGTTCTCTGCAGGACAGGGTACGTATTTAAGCTATTGTGGTTGTTATACTTAGAACTCCATCAAGTTTGATACTTCTTTTGATTGCTAGATAGTCGTCGTATTTCCAGTTTGGCCTCCAGGTTAATCTTCTGTTCACCAAAATTATATTGCCTTTGTATCAGTTTGCATGAATGTTTCTTATCATAATGAAGATCATACAATAGATGTTCTAACAGTGTCAAAGAACATCAATTTACTTTGGGATAGGGAACTAATGCAACAAGAATAAGCTTGTAGAAAGGATAAATAAATAAGTTTGTGAGCTGGTGCTCTCTTGTGAAGAGCCGTAAGCTCTTGACGTGGAGAAGTTCGGTCCAGTCTGTTCACCTCAATTTGCGCCCTATTTGAGACTAAAGAAACTATTAATAGAAAGTCAAATACAATGTGTGTATAATATTTGTAGAAGGAGACTACTATAGCTTCTAGACTTAACTTCCTCTTCTAAAACTTAACACCAGGCACATCTTCTATAAGTTAAGGGGTCGAATTAATCAGTTATATTTAAAACAAAAATGTAATGTAGCCAGAACACTTGGAGAAGTTTGATGATTTCTAGCTCAAATTTTGACTGACTTATATAACTATTAGAGTCCCACACCGGTGGGTTAAGGGCTTTTTGGTCTCCTTATATGGTCTTGAGCAATCCTCCCCTAGTTTTTTGGATTGAGTGAGGTCCAAATATTCAATCTTCAGCAATAATCTTATAAGTTACTTACAAACATATCCTCAAATGCAAGTTAAGAAAGAAATTTGCTTGCTTTGAATCAGAGAAATAGTTACCAAAATAGTACCGATGGTGCAGTTGGAGCAACTTATTGGAAGTTCACTAGAATGTTGCTTAAATAATATACCAATTTTTGTGGGAACATCTCCTTTTTAAGGTCATTTTTACAATTTTTGGGGAGATCTTTTTAACAATTATAATTTTTCTTAAATCTCCCAAACAAAAGATGCAAAAATTTTACCAGAATAAGGCGATGTCATTGCAGAAGTTACAGGTAAGGTCCCCAATACTGTTGGAACATTCACCTAATGGAAATGTTGTGTTGCCAAAAGAATCTTTTTGCAATAGACATTGGTGTCGGACAATCATTAGAAAGAGGCATTGTGACACTTAAATTATCAAAGGAAATGAGACATACGCTGCTGGAATAGTCAGTAAGA
Source organism: Solanum sejunctum (assembly GCA_025642045.1). Classification (NCBI taxonomy): domain Eukaryota; kingdom Viridiplantae; phylum Streptophyta; class Magnoliopsida; order Solanales; family Solanaceae; genus Solanum; species Solanum sejunctum. The sequence continues at coordinate 14,433,633 of JAOTQJ010000007.1, read as the reverse complement.
ATGACAATGTTATATGGTTACTTAGAAAAGAAGCAATGCCATAAAAGTCACTGGAAAAGAGAACTGAAATCATAAAAAAGGAGAATTTTAGGCAGCCTGTTGCTGACGGATGCTTTACGTCTACCAAAATTGTAGATGCTCTGATATCATGTTGGAAAAACAAAAAAGAGAGGAGACATTGATGAGCTGATGAATGTAATAACCAAATTATAGATGTCAAACACAATGCCGAAGAGGCGAAGACATTTTCTCAATGTGGGATGATATTCAACTTTATAATTGAGATGATATTCAACTTTAAAATTGAACTGTCTTGTATTATAACTCTATCTTTCTATACTTAAAATAGTCGTTACATTGTTTGGTAATGCAAGGCTTTACATGCTAAATGATGTTGTGACTTGATACTGTTCGGTTTTTTCAGATTCTGTCATCCATCAATGGACTTGAAAATATGAATGCACGGCTTCAGACTAAAATTGAGTAAGTATATGGAGCAAGCTCATCTATTTAGTAGATCTTCTTGCCTCCTAGTCAAAGACATGAGTTTTTACTTTTATATGTGATATGATTATACTAATATAAATCAATTTAATATCCATGATTATTCTGCTGCCCTGTTGCTCTTCCTATATATTTTATGTTTCTCCACAGGCATGTCTTATCAAATCGCAAGATTATTACATGGAATTTCCATATATTGGGTATTGCCATCCTTGTTCCTGGTGGAGATGGTAACTTTGACAAGCCAAAAATGGTAATTCTTCCATGCCATTGTTGGTGAATTATCCCCATTCCCCCATTATTTGTCTACCCAAGGTCCTTCAGCTCTTCACTTGCTCCCGGACTCTCCTCCTACAATGTTATTCTTTCTAGGTCTGAAACAGTTTCTCTGTTCAAGTTGGGTAGATTCGATTTGCAATTCTCAATCATATGTATATTTTTGTTCTATTCGCTAAATGAAGTTGAAGAGAGTGTGTGTGTATCTATCTATCTATATCTATCTATCTATATATATATGTATGTATGTATGTATTTCTTACCTGCTTATCTAATATTTTTGCTTCAGACTTGGCATCTAATAATCTCACATGAACAGTGTAAAGTGTCAATATTTTAACTGGAAAAATAAGTTCTGTCTTGGGTGTACAGAAAAAAAAAAATTATGCAAAATGTCAGCCCATAACCTTTACTAACCATCTTTTTAGCTCAATTTTTTAATTCACCTAAAATGGCCATTCGGCCATATTGTTTTCTCAAAAATGGCCGTGCAGCTTATGCATCTTCTTTGTCCTTCCTTTACTTCTGCGTCTTCTTCTTTGTCTTCCTCCTCCTTATTCTGCTGCTGATTCATTCTTCTTCTTCATCTTTTTCTTCTGCTTCTTCGTCTTCTCCTTTAAAATTTGACGTACTGCAAACGTGAACATTTCAAGAAAATCATGTACCAAAAGATTTGAGAAGTCGAGAGGATTTCATATCTAAAATTTGGGACTATTTAGTGGAGATTTTGAGTTGGTTGGAATTGAATAGTCAGTGTATACTTCATATATAGTTAAACTATATTAAGTTTTTTGTGTGTATCTTAATGTATGGTCAGTATATAGCTCATGTATAGGTAAGTTATATTCAACTTTTTGATTGCATCATATTATATATTTAATGTATTCTTTCTTTGACTTTTGGCCTTTTTTTTAATGTAAATTTGTTATAAACTAATTACTCTATTGTATATGTTTGAAACTGGCCCGATAAAATATTGGGTTGCCCTGCAGTAATTTTACTGTGATCCATTATACTTGCATAGTGTGCTTGACCAATTTATGATTGAGATGTAGATGGCTTCATTATTTTCATGTAATTAGTGCATTTTCAGTGGCCTAAAAGTTCTAGTTTCGGCAGGTACTTGAAGCAGGGGAATTAACCTTTGGGTCTAAAGGTGATAGAGATACTTTATTGGCACTGCCTCTTTGCACTAGTAATGTTGTCTTGGGTTGTCAGCTTCAAGATCTCTATGGTCACTTTGAGATTAACATTAGTGATCTTGAGGTTAGCAATTTGCACTTGTGATATTCAACTTCCTCGTATGGTGTAAGATAAGTGATTCTATGCTGCAGGTAAAACTTTTGACTTCAAATTCCTTTAGAACTATTCCCCTTTTGGAGAAACTTTGTATCAAGATCAACTTGACATTGTGTATTATTGCTGATGAATCAGAGTTGAAAAATTGCGAGGTAAGTGAATCATTTTCATGAGTATTTTTTTCTAATGTGTTGCGATAGCAATTTAATTTTTGGTTTCCCCTAGTTTTTTACTTTTCTCTTGAATTCATAGGGTTTATAATTCTTAAGCCTTTATTTGTTATTGTGCAATTGAAATTGATGGACATTGCTCGTGGTGCGAGGATCCAATTTAGTTGACAAATTATTTCTTGACTGGTAAAAAGGAGAAAGTTTAACAGCTAAAATGGACGATTAATTATTTTACCTTTAAGTTCATTATTTTTCTTGCCTTCAAGATCCCAAAGATGCTTCTTTTTGGACTGCTGCGTTGGGTCACCCAGTTCATTGTGGGACAGAAGAAGAGCTATTGATCCACACTGTTCAGTTTAAAATGGGAAGCATGTCGACTCCAACTTTACCTTTTGCTTTTTCACTAAGATAGTTGATAGAAGATCTATGCTTCATGTTATCTTTTTGCTGAACTTCTTCACTCTTCCAGGCATAGGTCAGTAAAATATAAATATGGAGGAAAGTGTATATTTGCTTTTAATTTGAAGAATACATATTATAGAGATTCCTCATTTCGAGACTTTTATTTAACTATTGTAAAATGGTTTAAAATGTCCTTAAAGTATGTGAAATTGAAGAAAAATGTCCGCCGTGAATAGTTTGGTAAAAAATGCCCTTATTGTTACTTTTGGGTCAAAAATCGATTTCCTAATAAACATATTGCTTCTTTTCTTGATGAACACATTATTTTCTAAATAAGATATTACTTTAAAGAACTATTTGTTGTTTTTTTCTTTTCAATTCTCTTTAACTAATAGAAAGTAATCACTTTTCTTCTTAATCTCGTTTTAACAATAAGCATAGAACTGCCTCATATTCTTTTGAAACTAATAATATAGGTTACGTGTGTGTGTATGTGTTTATAAAATGTAGTAACTTCATAGCTAATTTTCATTTATATAATAATCAAAAAAACCTATTAGAATAGATTTTTTATTTCTGATTCTTTTCTGAATTGGTAGGACAAACAATTGCTTATATATTCCTTGATTTTAAATTTAACAAAAGAAAGGTCAGCAATAACTCCATCGACGGTATTTAAAGATATTTTGCAATTTGAAGCAATAAAGTTATCTTGTGTTTTTTGGCTGTTAGAATAGGAATAAGAGTATATAATCCTATTTAGAATTGGAATATGAGTAGTATGTTGTTTCCAACTTGTACTTGGAATATATTGTAATGTCTATAAATAGGGTCTCTATGTAATAATGTATTTACACAAGCCCATAATATTTTTCATCAATATTTCTCATATGGTATTAGAGCATCAATGAGGAAAAAAAAAAGGTCATGTGCATTGACTGATTTTTGTCACCTTTGTTTCTGTGGTTGTGCGAAAACCAACACAACACTAGGCTCGACAAGCTCGGGCGACCACGACCCTACCAGAACCATATGAAAACGGTCCCTCACATGCCACTTGTAGGTGACTGTTTTTTGGTGATATTTGGGTCGCGCTGATGCGTGTGGCTTCTTCGGTGACTAGTTTTTATTTTTTGAACAGTTTTGACTAGTTTTTGCCTACAAAAGTTTATTTTCGAAAGATGCCCTTTGGGATTGATATGTTTGGCTCCAAAAGTACAGGAATAGGAAGTTCAAATCCTATGATCACTTCAGAACCATTAATGGATAGTTTCAACTATTTAATATGGGCTTCCACGATTGAATTATGATGCAAAGGTCATGGTGTCCACGATTACTTTACAACTAATGCTTTTGTGGTAGATGAAATGAGAAAAGCTACTGAGAAATCTACAACAGCGAAAGCAAAATGGGAGAATGTTGATGCTCAATTGTGTAGTCTCCTATGACAATCTATTGCTTCCAAGTTGATGCCCTTGTTTTACCCATTCCAGACATGTTATTCAATTTGGAAAAAGGCTAATGTTTTATACATTAATGACATATCTCGATTTTATGAGGTGGTATTCCAAATGACCAACTTAAAGAAACAAGAATACGATATGTTTACATACTTGGGACAAGTGCAGACAGTCGTAGAGGTATTTGGAACATTGATGCCAATCACCGCGAGTGTGAAAACACAACAAAAGCATAGATAAACATTGTTTTTGGCCTTTGTACTTGCTGGACTTCATGCTGATCATGACTCTGTACGTGATCAGAGCTTAGCTACCCCTACCAGTGTTAAAATGGATGAATTATTTTCTCTCGTTTAGTTTGTGTTGCTGCACCTCCCAGTCATAAAGTAGTTTCATCACCCACCATTGACTCCTCTATTATTTCATCTCAAACTATTGATAGATGAACATCTGCTATGGCGAACCGACGAGGAGGTCGCCGTGGAAGATCTCTCTATAACTACAGTTACTGTCACAGGTCTGGACACACTCGTGACATATGTTATGCTTTGCATGGTCCATCGCCCAGATATGATCCTATCCTTTTAAAGGAATATAACGAATCCCTTCATAATCATGCAAGTAAGAAAACTCCTTACAGGTAGCACCTCTTGGTCAGCCTAATGTTGTTGTTGCTCCACCTGACCGATCATTCAATAATGCTCATATTGCTCAGGTGAATATTATGAGTTCCTTCAGTATGAAACAAGCAAATGCCTGCACAAGTAGCATCGGTTGATTGGGAACTTGTACCCCTTCTTGCAGAATACTTGGAGTGCAAATTCAGTGTTGAGAGGGATGAAGCAAACTTTGATGTGAGGCTTGCCACTCAACCTATCCCCATGAGGGAAAACTTTAAGTATCTAGGGTCCATCATCCAGAGTAGTGGCGATATCGACGATGATGTCACACATCGTATTGGGGCAGCGTGGACTAAATGGAGGCTTGCCTCTGGAGTATTGTGTTTCGAGAAGATACCACCTAAACTCAAAGGTGAGTTTTACAGAGTGGTGGTTAGACTTTCGTTGTTGTATGGAGTGGAGTATTGGCCGATTAAAAAGGCACATGTTCAGAAGATGCATGTCGCAGAGATGAGGATGCTGAGGTGGATGAGTGGTCACACCAGGAGTGACAAGGTTAGGAATGAGACCTTTCGGGAGAAGCTAGAGGCCCCGGTGGCCGAGAAAATGAGGGAAGCGAGACTGCGATGGTTTGAACATGTGCAGAGAAGGAGTACTGATGCTCCTGTTAGGAGGTGCGAGAGGTTGGTTTTGGGAGATACTCGGAGGGGTAGAGGTAGACCGAAGAAGTGCTGGAGGGAGGTGCTTAAACAAGATATGATGGAACTTGTCCTTACAGAGGACATGACCTTAGATAGAAAGAAGTGGAGGTCGCGAATTAGAGTAGCAGGCTAATGGTAGAGTTAGGTGTTTTTTTTCATGTGCTCGCAATATCTGGCGTCTTATGTGTTAGTTTTACTTTATTTACATAGTGTCATCCCTTGTGTCACATCTATTTTTTTCTGCTTACGGGTTTTGAGATGAGGATTCACAGGAAACAACCTCTACTTCTATGGTAGCGGTAAGTTCTGCGTGCACTCTACCCTCCCCAGACCCCACTTGTGGGATTTTACTGGGTATGTTGTTGTTGTTGTTATTGTTGTAGTAAAAGTTGGTTCAGATGGTCAGGTTGATCAACTTAAGGCTCGCCTTGTTGCCAAATGATATACCGAGATATTTAGGCTAGATTCTAGTGATACGTTTGCTCTCGTGGCTAAAATGGCATCCGTCCTTCTTCTATCTATAATTGCCATTCGTCGTTGGCCTCTTCATCAGTTGAACATTAAGAATGCTTTTCTACATGGTGATCTTGCAGAAGAAGCATATATGGAGCAACCACCTGGTTTTGTTGCTTAGGGTGAGTCTAGTAGACTTGTATGATGATTGCGCACGTCACTCTATGGTCTGAAACAGTCTTCTCGAGCTTGGTTTGGAAAGTTCAGCACAGTAATTTAGGAGTTCGGCATGACTCATTATGGAGCTGATCACTCTATTTTATCGGCATTTTGCATCAAGTTTGTGTATTTATTTGGTTGTTTTTGTCGATGATATTGTTATCATTGGCGGTGATAAAGATGGTGTTACTAGTTTGAAGCAACATCTCTTTAAGCATTGTTAGACTAACGACCTTGGTAGATTAAAGTATTTTCTAGGTATTGAGGATGCCTTAAACATTCTTGAGGAGACAGGAATGATGGGATGTAAACCGGTTGACAGTCCTATGGATCTGAATGTTAAACTACTTCCAGGACAGGGGGAGCCACTCAGTAATCTTGAAAGGTATAGATGGCTGGTGGGGAAGTTGAATTACCTCACTATGACTAGACCTGACATCTCGTTCCTTGTGAGTGTTGGAAACCAGAATGCAGTTTTTTGTTTTCTGCGATATATATAGTTCAATTCCCGAAAATGGAATACTCTTCGATTATCAAGGCCATGAGCATATTATAAGATATACAGATGCCGATTGGGAAGGATCACCCTCTGATAAATGGTTTTCATCTGGATGTTGTGTATTAGTAGGAGGTAATTTGGTGTCATGGAAAAGCAAGAAACGAAATGTAGTTGCTCGGTCGAGTGTAGAGGCAGAATATCGAGCAATGATTGCAGCAACTTGCGAGCTTATTTGGATCAAACAGTTATTGAGGGAGCTAAAATTTGGTGAAATTGATCAGGTGGAACTTGTGTATAATAATCAAGCAACCCTTCATATTGTATCAGATCTAGTGTTTCATGAAAGGACCAAGCACATTGAGATTGATTGTCACTTTGTTAGAGAAAAGATACTTTCAAGAGATATTGTCACAAAGTTTGTGAAGTCAAGTGATTAGCTTGCAGATATCTTCATCAAGTCCCTCATTGTTCTTTGTATTAATTATATTTGTAACAAGCTAGGTGCTTATGATTTGTATGCACTAGCTTGAGGGGGAGTGTTAGAATAGGAATAGGAGTATATAATCCTATTTAGAATTGGAATAGGAATAGTATGTTGTTTTCAGTTTGTACTTGGATTATATTGTAGTGTCTATAAATAGGGTTTCTATGTAGTAATGTAATTATACAAGTCAATAATATTTTTTTGTCAATATTTCTCATAGTAGCATTTTGATTGTTGAATTTTCACGTTAAAAATGAGGATTATACTAGCAAATGTTCATTGTTCTTCAATTAAAAAATAATTAAGAAATAAATGTATTTCCTATTTATTAGATTTTTTAATTGTTGTTAAAATGAAAATTAATAATGGATTACTGTGATCTTATATGTATGATAATTAGTGATGGGTTTCAATATTCTTATTAGCAAAAGAATGTGTTCAAAAAGAAAAAGAATATATGTTTATAAGGATATTGGTGTTTTCGACCCAAAAATAACTACAGGGGCATTTTTGGATCTAAGTGTTGGCAGTTGGACCCTTTTTGGACCAAAGTGTTAATCTGGGGGCATTTTTGGACCTACTATTAATGGAAGACATTTTTGTTCAATTTCGCATAGTTTTAAGGGAATTTTTGATCCATTTCCATTCAACTTTTAAAGGTGTATCATTTAAAATTTGTCAATTTTGGATATTGTATATGGCCAGTTTTGCCGCAATGTTTATGAATATAAATACATTTACCTGATAAAAAAAATTTAGAGGTGTCTGTTTTAATTGGTTTCTTTAATTTGGGATGGTTTATTCTTTTTCATTCAAATCTTAAATACTCTAGCTTATTACGAGATGTGTTCTTTAATTTAGGGTTTGGCTCGTAACTAATATTGTTTATACCAACACTTTTGCATTTGGTTTACTTCGTTATATATATATTAAAGCTAATGAGGTGTGCTTTAATTTTTTGCAAAGTGGATTATTAGATTATATACTAGATACCACAGACAGGTAGTTCGGAATTTTTTCTACCAAAATAGTGACAATTTGACAAATAAAAGATTTCCGATGCTAGATATTTTCTTCATCATTAATGTGTTGCTAGTTTCCCCCCAAAAAAATCTTTAATCATTAACCATATTTCTGTTTAAATTCTTTATTCTCAAACCATCTCATACCTATGTGTCCACTGACTCACATGTCGTTGCTTTTTTTTTTTTTTAAAAACATTTTTTCCCCATTGGGATAGTAACTAATTTTATTTATGTGGTAAATGGACATGAACTGTATTATATATGTTAATTGTCTTATATTTACATACTATTATGTGTATTTCGTTATTAGTTGCTCTTTCATTTTCCTTTTCTCTTCCTTTCCTGTTTTCCATATCTAGTTTATTCTGCTTATGGATTTTTGTGACGAGGATTCACAAGAAACAACCTCTCTACCTCTATGAGGTAGTGGTAAGGTCTGCGTACATTCCACCCTTCCCTGAGCCCACTCGTGGGATTTCCCTGGCTATGTTGTTGTTGGTGGTGAAGAAAAAAATCTAAGCTGCACCTAGACTGGTGGTCCCCCAACTCATATTGCTAGTAAACAAATGTGAAAGATGTTGGATTTGGATCTGTTTGATGGGTGTCCTATTTTCTGGCAGCATGAAGTGTTCAAGGAGATGGTAGATTTCTGTGGAGACTAGATTGAGACTGAAGAGGGAACTTCTTTGCAAAATCATTTTAGGTGGGCCATGATCAAAGTGAAAGGAGATGGTGATAACATATCCAAGGAGGTAGAAGTGAAATATGATGGAGTTTATAGAATCCCAATCTAGTGCAAAATTCCGACACAGGTGCTTGTCGACGAAGTTGGTGAGAAGAGTGTATAGATCCTAGGTGATGTAACAGGTGGTACAGTCTGACTTTTGTACTGTTCATGTGGTCTTTTCAGTTAATGCCACAAATTTCAAGAATGATCCACATGAGCTGGGTTTAGACTCTTCTCCATTGTGTGCCTGCTCAAAGATTTAGACTCTTACACATTATGAGCCTGCCAAATTTTGTAACAAAGCCGAATAAATATTACTTAGAGATTTGAGAGTGCATGGTATTCAAAAGCCATGTTAAAATAAGACAATTGTCAGAATCCCATAGTTAGGGTCATCCACAACAGGTGCTTTTATTTTCTCCAGTTATATACCCAATCAATTTCTCGGATAAGATAAAAGATAAACAAGATCTTGACCATACAGGGACATACTCGCATCACCTAATTTTACAGCATTGATTTTGTTATTGAAGTAGTAGTTTTTATATCCACGATTGAAGAAAAGTAATGGTCCAAAATAATTTTCAAATTTGGAAAATAGAACTTCGTGAGACGAGGGTTCCCAGGGAACAACCTCTCTATCTTTGAGGTAGTGGTAAGTTCTGCGTACATTATACCCTCCCCAGAACCCACTTGTGGAATTCCACTGGGTATGTTGTTGTTGTTGGAAAATAGAACTTCTCAATCTGGACTTCCAACAATAAGGAAAGGTAACAAGTTTTCAGATCTGCACTTCATAAAGGAGGATCGGTAGATCTTGGGGAAAAGGAAGCTGGCATTGGGGATGGCAATGAGGCGGGTTGCGGGTTTAAAAAACCGAATAGGAATTCGAAGAAAATTAAATATTTGTAATTAGTAAAAATAAATATATGAACTTATTATATCAGAAATTGACTTTCATTTTATTTTTTTTCTAAAATTAAAATTAGACATGTCTGGTAAATTATTAGTAGTTAAAATGTTAATTAGAAACTTTTAATTAACGATTAAGAAACAATTGTTGAAATGTCAACTAAAAATATTTAATTAGTGAAAAATTAAAAAAAATTATGAATTTTAATTTTTCATATTAAATTCAATTAAAAAAATAAAAGAACTTAAAAGCTTAAGCAGGACGGGTTTATGCGGGGTTTGTCTACGTGGGGCGGGGCAAGGCGGGTTGAAAATGAAAAAAGTCAACATGCGGGGTGGGGCGGTTTAAAAATGTAACTAATGTATCTCCTTCGTAAAGGGTTTCCCCATAATGGCCATGAACAGTTGCTCCGAGGGTGGCCAAATAAGGCTTAGCTGATCGTATCACTATTGAGTCAAACTTGAACAAGTATAACTTGACCTGATTTGAGGGGTGATCCATTTTTGGCTATACATACATTTTCACAAATAAACTGTCCAAGACTAATTATTTTAGATGTCTCTGCACAATAACTGCGATGGAGAAAAAACCAATTCAAATTGAATGGATTTAAAATAATGTTACAGCATGGATTGGGATTAAATTTTTTTCCATTTTCACGGGTTGAGGTCAACCCGCACCCGCCCCTGCCCCATCCCTAGCTGACACAATAGAGTATCACTTCTAGAATTGGAAAAATGATGAAACTGAGGTGGGTAGGCTCAGATTTAGCTGGGGAAACCAAGGAAGCAAGAATCTCTCCTAGAAATTATTGGAAAGTGGTCTACTCGCTGGTGCGTAAGAATGATGCGTAGCTGAAGTTGGATCTTTCAACGGCGCATGACGAAGTCTTCGATGGAGCTGCTGACTAGGTTTTTATCACCGGAGGTAGAGGAAACTTGTCTTGTTGGTGTTTTATGTAAAGCACTGCTCAAGAGATAACCATGTGATAGCTTGTTTAGTTCACTAAAAAATTGAGAGGCTACTCAATCTTGTGCTACAAATATGGCACGTTAGTGTTTCAGAAGTAGAAACTCATCTCAAATAGGCAACAATGGCTTGGCTACAATGAAGATTACAAGAAAAAGAAAATCTTCTTTGTATTTCGTGATGATACTTTACATCCCATGAGAATGAGCATACATTGAGTCCTAAGACTAAATAGGAAAGACAATCAATTACAATATTCTAGAATTATCATATACTCCTATAATGAAGCTACAAAATCTCTAATCAATCAAATATAGAGACATCTAACAAGAACTCGCAGCAAGCTATAAACAACATGAGTATCCATCATAATAACAAAAGAAGTGATATGATTCCTTTTGTGTTTGTATTGTGCATCCAAATTATGGCTTGTGCGAGGCTTGTTCAGAGTTGAATGTATTAGCTAGAGACAGTAGGGGAGGTTCTACTGGGATGGAAATTCAGAAGCACGAAAAAATAGCATGGCAAGTAGCTCTTTTAGCATTCATATGGACAATATGGAAATTAGAAATAGGCGGGAATGTAAATGGCCTCCTGATTACAAATTCGTAGATTATTTTCTTTTCCATATTTGGTAAAGCTCTTTCTATGTTCCTGTTAGTGTTCGTCATTGTATGCTTTTTTCTTAAAAAAAAAAAAAGAGAGAATCATGTCTCTTGTAAGAGGTTTGGATGTTGAAGTGCCATCATCTCTGAATCTACGTTCATGATCATGTGGTGCGTTGGTGATTGACAAAATATGTACAAGACACAATTTATATGAAGAAAGAACAATGAAAACTGAAGAGTGAGGAGTGAAGTTTCAAGAACCAGATCCTCACGGAGAAAGATCTCTAAGAAGTAAAGAAGTTAGCAAAATGTCAGAGGAACTCATTAGAGAATATGTTCCTCTGGGGTAGCATAGGAGACTATTAAGAATGAAGTTGTGTCACATGTACCCTAGGAATCATCAGAGTTGTCATACTGGAGAATTCATTTCAACAAGGAACTGAAATTCGACATGTGGAAAGTTATCATACATCATGCACATGGAATTATCCTGACAATAGGATGAAGAAGCAGATGCATGAAATGATCCAAACCAGTTCAAACTAGGATTGGATCCATCTTTGAAAGTCTCAACCCAGTTTATGTTTGGATATCAAAACTACAAGGCGGCTATTTATTCCTATATAAACAACTTTTGTGTTTGACCTTACCCAAAGAGTGAGATGTCAAAGTGAAAAGAGTTCTATACAGAGTTCCAAAGAAAACGTTGTTGCTACAAAAAAGAGCCTGTTCCTGTCAAGGTTCATCCATATAGATTTTGAGTTGTAACAGTTAGTTATTGACAGTATAGAGCCATTGAAGCAGAAGAGCAGAGAGGGTAGAAGTTGGGAACAATTCCTTTGGTGTTACAGGAGCAATTGTAAACTTTAAATTTGGCTCGAGTTTAGTGGAAGAGTTTCAGTAAATTCGACAGAGGTGGATCGTGGTTTATGCCTCCCAGAGCAAGAAGTTTTCCACGCTAAATTCTTGTGTTGATTTACTTTTTGCAACTAACTTCTTGTCTAGCATAAATTCTCAAAGAATATAGTTCTTTGAGTACTTGGGTCTCAGCAAAATTAGCACTTAAACCTTTTATAGACTTTGTGCATGCCGATTTTTTCCATCTGATCGGTGCGATTTTACTTTAAAAGAAGGGGAAAGTTGCGTGGCATTTTGATAGGGTATTGAAAATAGTAGGAAAATTATCTCTACATAAATCCAAAGCCTTGAATATTTTATGCAACTTCATGTGTAATATGAATGTACATATAGTGGTGGGTGTGTACAATAGGATCTATGAAATTGAAAGCTTATAGTACCGGAAGATAACAAAGAGAAAAGGCTTACCCCATGCATGAAGTGTTCTCTGGCTGCTGTAGTCATAGGGAGAGCACAGCATATAATTGCATACAGGTTATTAAAAGATTCAATCTATCATTGCATACATCTGCCCTTATTCCTATAAAGGATAAAGTTAGAAATTAAATTTTGTGACATACATTGTTTTTTATGATTGTTTGGTGTATGTTGATGTAATTAGTGCTTCAGATCTGATGAAGCATGGCATGTTTTTTTGCTTTGGTCACCGGATTAAATTATGCATGTGTACATTCATAAAGGTGTAGTAGTTGGTATAAAGTATGAAAACGATATTCAAGTTGGGTCTTTCACACTAACAAACTGAAACCTCTTCCGAATTGAGTTGTCGTAGGGACCAAGTTCTGTTTGACTGTTGCAACGCTACTCCACTTGCTATGTTTTTCTAATTTTCAGAGTGTGGGGATATCTGATCTGTTGTTTATACTGTAGATTACTTTCTTTCTGTCAGGTTGACATAGAGGTTGCATCTGTTCTTGCTCACTTTTCACCATCTCTATACGGTGAAATTATGGAACTGATTGCGGATTTTCATTTACTGGGTTTATCATCAGACTCCTTGTCCCCAGCTACAGTTAATGGTAGTGTGAGATCTTCTGCGTTTTGGTTCTCCATTGCTGCAAATGTGAGATCTATTGGTTTCTTGATCGACTTTGGAAGTGATGAAGAAAATGTGTGCAGTCTCATGCTTTTGCTTCAGATATTAAGTATTCGGTATGTTTTTAGCATCTTGTTTTACTTTTCTATCGGCCAGATAAGAATATACCATTAATAAAAAGAAAATGCACAAAAGATGAGATGATAGACAAATGCAGAAGTGAAATTGTGTTGCAGCTTTATTCTCCCTGGCAAATCATAAATATCCAATATGTCTCGTAATCCTTCTGGCTTTCACCGTAAAAATGCTACAAGAAGTGCAATGATACCTAATCATCATACCAACGTGATTTTGAAAATGATTTCTATTTGGTGACTCATGAATGGTTTCTTGACATGCATATCTGTCTAAGCTATTCTTTCCAGAATAGCTTGAGTTGCGAAAGGTCGCACATAGTGGGGTCATATTTCGCACCGATAACAATTGCACAGTTTTTGTTTTGGTCCCCTCAAGTCATTCTTGTTGCAATGCTGATTTTTCAATAAGTCAGTCATGACATCAACCATTTGTAATAAAAACTTTAGCAAGGATCAGAACAAGTTCTTGAAATTCTATTAATGTTTTTGTTGGGATCCACTGGACTTCTTGAAGAGTTTCCTTTTACCAGAAATGTCTAGGTTAAGCTTGTGCAATCTACCTGGTATATTTGTCCTCCCACTAGTAGAGGTATTTTGTGTGATTCTTCTCACCAAGACTTAATCAGATGAAGAACTGGCCTTACTTTTTTGTCTCATCATGTGTCTTATTTTCATGGAGGCTTTTTTTGACTGCTATACTATGTAGTTTGGTGCTGAATTTGTTGAAGTTTTATTTTATTGATGGTTGGCAGCAAGTGAATATGACTACTTATTTGACGATAAAATGAGGACAATGAGGTTAGACTAGAAAAGCATTTAAAGTTGTGGTTGAAATAGTTATATTTCCACTGGACCTTTAAAATTCAAGTATACATGTTAAAGAAAATGGTAGAGAACTTCAGGTTCTGGTATCTATTCTTGAGTCAGATGTATTTCCTTGTGGTCAGGAGAGTGATTCTTTTGAAATATTATTGTATTTCCTTGTGAGTCAGGAGATTGATTCTTTTAAAATATTATCTATTAAGCATTGTAGCATTCATTTATGAAGTTTGAATGAAGTTGCAGGTTTGATGGGAAAGAGTCCTTGGAGGGAAGGGCTTCAGTGAAGGAAATAAACATTCATGATTCCGGCAGTAGAAGTGAAGGGAAAAGCCTTATCTTTTGCACATCTCAGAACTTGTCTGGATCTATGTATCAGGATTATAATGATGTGAGAAGTGGTCCTCAAAGTGGGAATTCTGATAAGAGAAGTAATACTAACGATCTGTGCCTTCTGTTCCATTATAAAACCTGTGGGAATTCAGGATTCATTGGCCATGAATGTAAATTAAGTTTAAGTGGTCTTGATATTCGCTGCCACCGTTTTATAATTGGAGCTTTGGTAGGATTTATTGATAAATTATCTAAAATCAAATCATCTCTTCGAGTTGCAGACAACCCTGTAATAAATGGAAAGAAATTTGTTCCCACGTCTGCTTCTTCACTTCAAAATTCTGGTTATTCCAACTTCTTTGAAACCTCCTTCTCTGAATGGGCAACTGTTTCATTGGATCAGTTCCCTTTCACCCTAAAAGATACTGCTTCTTTTCATAATCTTGGAAGTTTCTCAAACGATAATACCTCCGAGTGGAGGAAGGTTCTCAATTTTAGAGACTGGAAGAAGAGAAATCCTAAGGACGACATTGAGGATCGATCTAACAGTCAGCTTCCAATTTCGGTTAATTCTTCTGTTCAAGTTGATGATGCTAAAAAGGCATATTTCATTGACTTGGAGCTAAGCAACAGTCGAGTTCATTTTCATGAATCCTCTTACATAATTGGAACTCTTCTATTTCCAAATGTCAAGTCTGCATTGTGTATTTGCGGGGACTATCTGGATATACTTTGCTCTGCTGAGGGGTTGGTTCTTTCTTCTCTACAATGGACTCAAATGATGCAGGATTTCCTTTGGGGTCCCTTGAAATCCACTTTCCCTCCAACTTTAAAGTTACGTGTCTGGAAAGAAAGTGTAAAGTCACCGTTGAAAATGTGTTTCAGTATCCAGCACGTGTCCTGTGTTTTACCGCCTGAGTTCCTTGCAGTTATCATTGGTTATTTTACCTTACCTAATTTGAGCTCTAGTACAGATGGATTGCGTATTACCAAAACCTTCAACTCTAATACTTCAAAAGATGATGTATGCACTTCGTTTATGTTTGAGATACTAGACTCCAACTTATTTGTACCAACAGGGAGCAGAGTATCGCAATTTCTGAAGCTTGATATACAACAGTTATACTGTAGTTTCATGCAAAATGGTGAAGCAAAGTTTGTGTTGAAGGATATTCCTACCGAGTGCTTGGTTACAGAAGATGAAATTGCTCACAGAAATGATTGTTTAAACTTATTTGGATATGACTTATCGCTGTCATTGATGCTCTTGGAAGAAGAAGCAACTAGTTTGTCAGGTCTTTTTTATGGCCCAACTTGGACAAATATTATCTTGATTGCGCCATTTAGTGCTGATGTATGGGTGAGATTATCATCCCAATGTGAATGTTGTAATGTCGTGTCCTGTTATCCAAGTTGCATTATGGCATTAATCAAGGATTGTCAACTCAATGCTGATGGTAAGTATTAGAGTCGTATGTTCTCGAGTATTGAAGCAAACTCTTTGGCATCTCATTATTTGCTCTCTGTCTTTGTCCACAGGTGCATCACTCATGATTGGATGTGAAGCAATGATGGATGTCATAGATCAGTTTTCCTTGGTTGCTAAACAAGCCGAAGCGTTCAATTCGGATACCCTACAATATTTTCTACACCGGGAGGGAAAAGACGGGCAAACCACTTCTCCACCTGAAGGCTCTCTAGAAAATTTCATGACAATCCGAGCATCTGTGAGGTCAATGTCCATTAAATTAAGACAACAGAAAGAAGAATCAGCTGCTTCTGACCTCATTGGGGAAGCTAACATGCAGTTCCATTGTTCTGCCTCTTTAAAAAATGATGAGCTCTTAAGGATGAAGATATCTTTCTTTGATCTACAGATATTTTCGTGTCTTAACTCTGTTTTGCTTGCGGAATGCTGTTCTAACTCTGGCTCTCCAGTTATTATGATATCCTATTCATTATCTGATGAGGGTAAAAATATGCTCTCTGTTTCTCTGTCTTTGCTAGATGTTTGGATACATTTGTCTGACTGGGTTGAAATCATCAATGTACTCCAGTCTTCTTCCACAAAACAACCCAATACATTGATGACAAACTCATTATCAAACAATATGTCATATGTCCCTGTTGACCAACTCAGGGATGGTGAAAGTGATGGTCCGCAAAATTCCCATCCATGTCCTAATGTTTTATCTGCTGAAGTTAATGTGAGGCATGATTCTGGAGTTCACTCTGTTGAGTTGGAAACTATTTGTCTCCGAATTCATGTTTCTTCTTGGTTTAGAAAAGATGCTTTTAACATATCAGCGGTGAAGCAGAGTGACAAGCGCATGAATGATTTACGAGGCATGATTTATGGACATCAACATGGCTTTTTCACTGTTGGCTTTCAAGCTAGGAATAGTAAACTATTTTACTTGGGGACCATTGTGAGACTGAAACTTGATCTAGATAAAACCTGGGGTACAGTGGAGCTACTAAAGGATGATAAAATACGCTCCTGGCCCCTGTTTGAACTATTTCAAGTGAAACTTGATGCTGCAATTTGCACTAGTTGCATTGAGCATATCCATGGGAAGGTGGATCTTCAGTGTCATTGTCTGGATGTATGGCTGTCAGATCACATTCTTTATTTCCTGCAGTTTGTGGATTTTGAAGATCCAGCAGCTGGGCCTTCTCAATTTAGTTTCAGTCAAATGAACTTTGACATCCACCTTAGAAGGTTCTCTCTTCTTTTGGCTGATGGAAAGGTGATCTCCATTCCATTGCGCTGTCCCTATTTACATTATTTCGGCAGTTTGTCTTTGCTATATTGGACTCCAAGATGGATTCTGATAATTTGCTCTTCTCCAATTCTCTTAAATTCTGTTACTATTTCGTAGAAGTTTTAATGATTAATGCTTTTAACGGGTAACACTAGAAAGCCGTAGACCACCATCATATTTCCTTTAAGAGATAAGTATTGAAAACTTCCCTACACTTGGTGCAAATCATTAGTTTAGTTCCGCAACCATTGACATCCTTAAAACACCCCTCTGATTAGATGAATTTAAAAACACCCTTCTTATGACACGTCATCACCCATGCATATATGTGGAGTTTTCTGATGATGTGGCATACTTGTAGGTATATATAGTAAGAAAATAATCTAAAAATTAATTGGTATGAATTTAGCAATCGAAAAGAATAATTTTTTTTCTTCACAAAAATTTTTAATTTTATGTTAAAAGCAATTTTAACTTTTTTAAGGGGGTGGGGGAGTTGCGGTAGGTGGTGATGTGGGATGAGAATTTTTAAAAAAAAAATTAAAAGAATTTATGGAGTGAGGGGTGGGGTGGGTGGTGGGATGTGGGCTTGGGGTACTGGATAGGAGATGCGGTGAGATAAGAAAAAAAATTAATATATTTAAAATCTCTTCTCTTCTTTAAAGTTGCTAATTTTAGTATTTAACTATTTAAATGTTCTTTTTACTATATATATCTATATGCACACCATATCAGTCGAAAATTTCACATGTATGTATGCGTGCCATGGATAACATGTGGCACCAAAGGGGTGTTTTTAAATTCACCTAGTCAAGTAGATGGATGTTTATACGGCTGTCAATAGTTCGGAGACCAAAGGAATTATTCGCACCAAGTTTAGGGGTGTTTTATCTCTTCCTTTATTGCTTCCACTCGTTTCCTCTTTATTTGGGAACAACAGATTGGCAGTTCAGCAAAGGAGTTATTCCTCAGTGGCGACTGATTTCTGTTTCCTGGAATTTATATTTTCTTGGCTGCTACCTGGAACTTTTCTTGCAGGATCTCATATACTCTATATGAATTTGCTCTTTGACATTGAGTGATTGAGTGAAGTTATGGTCATGCATGTTTCTTGAATGCAGTTTCAGCTTTGCTCTGTGGTGTCAGTTTCAAGTTAGGAGGAGCATTTTAAAATATATCTTGTTCCAGAGAAGTCTAGTTCCTGGAAGCTCACAAAGATACAGGAAATCTATTACTAAATAGGATGTAGTCTCTAATTTTCCTCAGTGTTATAATATCTTCTAGATCTTAGTGTTAAAATGTCCCACATTAGTTAAGCAAATGAGATGTGGTCTTCTTATGAGAAGCTTGGGCAATATTCACCTCAAACTTCTGAGATTGAGTTAGTGCCAAATTTTCATTTTCTCCTACCTGGTGATTGAGCGACACACACACCTATTTTGGTTAAACCTACCTTCACCCCAAATCTTATATTGTCCTTGCTTTAAAATGTCCTGCTCCTGCCTGCTGCCAAAGTACTATTTTAAAATATCCACATTGATTGATGGAAGGGTTGTTGTATCCCCGTATGTTTCTGGACATCTTGGCCTCGCTAGCTAGAATTTAAGTTGAGTTTGTCCTAATGTCTATTTTCTTTACAATTATGCTCAAAATTTCATTAAAAAAGTGGCTTATTTCTTTTTTTTTTTTAATCCTCACTGTCAAACTTCTATGCACTGAACTGGGTAGAGTTCCTTTTCTTCTTTTTTGGTTCTTTTTCCTAGTCTTTTTGTGTTGCTTTCTCATTTTGTTTATTTGCGTGCGTGTGGGGTTGGGGGTGTTGTTGTTCGAGAAGGCATATTTTAAACCTTGGTGTACTATCGTTTTCGATCATTACTTTTCTGGTATTCATCTGCTTAACTGTATGGTCTTTGTTTTTCCATTGCTTAAGTTATACGATGCTTGTTGTTTCTTTCCTGTATTGCGTTTGTTTATTTTTTGAGCTCAATGTGGCATTGTTCTTTGATCATTTACTGCTTATTTTTCTGTAGTGGAGTTCAAGTGGACCTTTGCTGGAGTTGCTCATGACAAACTTGCTTCTTAACTCAAATGTAG
>JAOTQJ010000007.1:14392989-14405015 GCA_025642045.1 Solanum sejunctum | reverse complement strand
CTACTGCAGACTTGCTCAATTCTTCAAGTATGGTTTAAACAAGTTACTAATACATTTCTCTTTCTTTTTTTCTTTTTCCCTTTGGTGAAGGTTGTTTCTAGGACAATGGAGATGATTAAACATGTAGGGGATCTGGCACAGCTGGCTGCTCATTCAGAAACCCCATCGTTCTTAAATTCTCAAGGAAGTGAAAATCTGGATACCGGGAGTTCTCCTCCTTATATACTACAAAATTTGACTTCATTGCCTTTAGAATTTCATGTCTATCAACAGCGGCTGAGTGGTTCTGGCTTAGAAGTATCCTCCATGAATAGTAGGAAGTATTTACAACCAGGATCTTCTATTCCAGTTTATGTTAGTGAAAGTCTTGAAGATCAAATTTTATGCTATAGACCGGCCCAATTCTGTGAACAACTTGGTGAGAAAAAATCGATGGAGCCATCACATCATTATATCATTGTTCAACTCGATGGAATGTCACTTCCTTCTGTACCTATTTCAATGGACCTTGTTGGGCTTAGATACTTTGAAGTTGATTTTTCCAAATCTTCGAGGAAGTCTGATGTTGATACAACTAAGAATGTTCCAAACAGTAGTATAAACGATGGAAAGAACAACAAAATAGAAGAAAAAAGTGGCTTTATCATTCCTGTAGTGATTGATGTGTCCATACACAGGTACACAAAGATGGTGCGGTTGTACTCAACG
The DNA here is from genome assembly GCA_025642045.1 of Solanum sejunctum. Classification (NCBI taxonomy): domain Eukaryota; kingdom Viridiplantae; phylum Streptophyta; class Magnoliopsida; order Solanales; family Solanaceae; genus Solanum; species Solanum sejunctum. The sequence goes on along the minus strand of JAOTQJ010000007.1, from coordinate 14,404,307 downwards.
GTAAGTGCTAATGCATGTTATATTTTGTGCAGCTTTGATTTAGTGTACTGCTTGACATGCTTCTTTTTTTATTTCAGGTAATAGTATCAAATGCTACTTCCGTGCCTCTTGAAGTACGGTTTGACATTCCATTTGGTGTTTCTCCAAAGGTATTTTGGTCGAATGATTAACAGAAATCTCCGTATATCTATCAGGAAAAAAGGATATTAGTATCTATTTAGTTTTGACTGGATTTCTGTCCCTACACATTCATGTAACTTCTATCATTTCCCTTCTTTGTCATCAGGTTCTGGACCCCATTTATCCTGGTCAACAGTTTCCTCTTCCATTACATTTGGCTGAAGCAGGCCGAGTGAGATGGCGTCCTCTTGGTAATTCTTATTTGTGGAGTGAAACCCATAGTATTCCAAATATTCTTTCTAATGAAAATAAAATCAGCTGTTTCTGCTCCTTCGTCTGCTATCCATCTCATCCGAGCAGTGACCCTTTCCACTGCTGTATATCTGTGCATGATTGGTGCTTACCGTCTGCTGTGTCACCAGAAAAAGGCTTTTCTTTGTCCAACAATGTTCTAACACAGACCAATAAACCTCATAATAATGTAACTTACATCGTTAAGCCCGAGAAGAGGAATGTGCATCAGTTGACTTTAAGCAGTCCATTGGTATTGAAGAACTATCTTCCGGAGATGGTGTCTGTGACAGTAGAAAATGCTGGTGTTTGTCATACTGCAGCTGTGTCAGAGGTTTGCACTATGCTATAGTAACTATCTTTTTCATGAATTGATTTATTTTACTTTGTGTTCATCAGCACAATTTTCCCTGTCTTCCAGGTTGAAACTTCTTTCTTCCATGTTGATTCTTCACATGACCTCACAATAACTTTCGAGATGCATGGATATAAACCTTCAGCTGTGAGATTTCCACGTGCTGAAACATTTGGTGAAATAGCCAAGTTCAGTGGAACAAGATTCTCTTTGTCGGAGACTATTACTTTTGACCCTCAATCATCAGATGGTAGCGATTGAATTTTGCTTTCCTGTTCTTCTACTGGTGCCAGCGTTATTAGTTCTCTTATTCTTTAATCTCCACTTTATTAGGTCCTCTGTGTGTTGCAATTGAGAAGGTGATGGATGCATTTTGTGGAGCTCGTGAAATATGCATTTCGGTTCCATTTTTGCTCTTCAATTGCACTGGTTTCCCCATTGTTGTCTCTGACTCCGTTAATTGGACAAAAAGCCATTTTAGTGTTATTACTTCTTGCTATGATTTGGACGAGCAGGACTTGATTCTCCACAAGAAAGATGGTCTGGGCATTTTTTCTTCTAATCAATATGTGGATACAACTGCAAATAGCAACAGTCAGCTGGTAGCTCCCTTGAACAATGACCTCGTTACAGAGTCACATGATAGTAAATTCTCTCTGGCGGAATCAATTGATTTTGATAATTCTACAAATTTTCACCGGTTTTCATTGAAGCATGATATATATGCTTCAAAAGTATCTCTTCGCAGGAGTAAGTCTTACACAAGCAGTCAATCCAACTTAAAGTCCTGTAGTTTAACACAAGGTGATGCTTGGAAGGTCAATTGCCGGATGTATTCACCTATTCCAAGTTCATCTTCTAGTGAAATTATGGTCAAACTGTGTAGATATGTACCAAATTCTCTGATGAATGACATTCCTAATGATTCTTGGTCTAGTGCTTTTGCACTTGTGCCACCTACTGGTTCTAGCAGCATAATGGTTCCAAAACCATCCAGGAAATCTGGTTATGTTATTTCTGTTGGTGCTGTTGCAGCACCATTTTTTGGCAGGACAAGAATTATTACTTTTCAGCCGAGGTACTCTACTATGTCAGTATTATTTCATGTACTACTATCTTCAAGGTGTTTATTTAGGACTTTCTGTAAGGAATATATCTATAATAAAGCACCCATACTTGTACAGATACGTAATCAGTAATGCATGCCATAAGGACCTGTATTACAAGCAGAAAGGAACAGATGTTGTTTTCACTTTGGAATCTGGAAGGCATTCTCATATTCAGTGGACAGATATATTGAGGTATATTGTGACAGTGTTGACATTTTCATTACTCATTGATGTCTCAAGTTAATTCTAAAGTGTGTTTTCTGTATGGAGGAAAACATTTTCCAGAATTTGTTTTCAAATTTCCCATGTTTGGTGGGAAAAAGAATTTCTGGAAAACATTTTCTTTAGGAAAATAAGTTGCTTAATCATTGCCAAGGTGTCTGTTGCATGACTCAGTAACAAACTATTTTGTAGCCACTCCATCCATGCCATCCACTTTTAGTTTGCCACTGTTATTGCTAAGGTGCCGGTTGAAACACTTGATTCTCTTTATGAAACTGCTTGAATTTATAAAGGGTAATTGACGAGGGTATGCCGATCTTGGGAACAGTTATTGTTTAGATGTGAGGGAGCATATGTTGTGAGAATAGTCATTGATAAGATGTCGTTTCTGATACCATTCTTATGAAATGAGTGATTAATTATGTCTGGGAGTCGATATGTTTTAATTTTGGAGGAATGAAAAGCAGAATTGTGATTAGCGTAAATTTCGTCCCTTTTTTTCTTCTTTTTCTTGTTATTTATTATGTGTCAATGTTTTCCAGGGAGTTGCTAGTCTCTATTCAATTTGCTGAACCTGGATGGGAATGGTCTGGTTGCTTCTTGCCAGAACATCTAGGTGATACTCAGGTTAAAATGCGAAATTTTCTCTCTGGTGCTGTGAACATGATATGTGTAGAAGTTCAGACTGCTGATGTCTCAATTAGAGATGATAAGATTGTTGGCAGCCCTCATGGTCAGTCAGGAACAAACCTGATTCTTGTGTCAGAAGATGACACTGGCTTTATGCCATACCGTATTGACAATTTCTCCCAGGAGGTATTTTTTTAAACACAATACAATAATTTCCAACTTTGTATATGTTAAGTGCCCTGCATTGGTGGAGGGATGTGTTATCTGTCTCCCTGTATGGTTTTGGATAATCCTCACATCATGACCTAACTTTTCAGATTGAGTTAGGCCCAAGGTCCGTTTCTTATCATGGTACTACAATAGGCAGAGATACTCGGTTTAAGTCACACTACCACTAGATTGTCAAAAAGAAATTTTTTATCTTCTTGAACCAATAGAAAAGAATAAGGTTTATGTGTGAATGTTCATTTTGACAATTTTTGGGTTGCGAGATGTGGAACATAGATATGTGTCTGCACTGATACCGTGATACGAGAGGGATCTTGGGTCTAACACAACTCAAAAAAATTAGCTCATGAGATGAGAATTGCTCATTATCGGTACCATAAGAAAACTTTCTTTAAAGTAATGTTTGATAGTTTCACCACTGGCACCCTAAATATCTATCCAAGATGTGTTATCAGAAGTGCAAAAAATTTAAGGTTTGGGTTTTTTAACACAAATAAAGTGTGGACTTAAATGAATAAGGTGCAAATGTAGATAAAATACAAATATATATGTTTAGTCCAAGGTTATAATTATAAGCATGACTGACAAATCAATTGGAATAAAAAAATAAATTGTAATATTAATTGCTTGGTGTGGCCTCTTTGGGAAGTGCTAATTGGCAAGGAAAAGTATCTCTTAGAGCCTTGATGACGACATCAAAGTGTACATTTAAGTGAGTGAAGCTCTTAACATGTTGAGTCTTGCTTCAGGGCCTAAGCGTGTCTTTACAACACTGGTCTAAGTTTGATTGGAACAAGTTAAAGATGTGATTGCGGAGTGGCATAGGATACTAGTAACAAATCTAAATTGTGAACAGATACATGGTTGGACAAGGACATAACATCACAAGATAAAAATAAATGTCTAAAACTAGGGGCATCTGTATGTTATTGTGACATATTTCTATAGCAAATTCATTATGTAGATTGATACTACTAAAAGGAAAACATTTAACATAGCTTCTTGTTTAAGATCTATTAGAGTGGGTAAAAGTACCGCAGTGATTGGAGGATGGATTGGTGGTTTATATGGCCTTGGGAAATCCTTCCCTCGTGAATTAGTTTTTGGGGTTGAGATAAGGCCAGGTGTCATGACTTAACATTGTATTAGAACTAAGTCCATCCCTGTTTAGGCTTGTCCATGCTCAAGTTGGGCCTGGTAAGCAAAAAATGTGAGCGCTCCTGCACTATACGGATGGCTTTTTGGCGGTAGGGTTGGGGTAGCTTGCTTGAGGCAGATTCAAAAAAAAGCGATTGATTACTCGGATTGGTTCTCACATCCCTGTGCCCAAAAGGATGGGTGATCGGTTTGAGTGTTCATCGGTCGGGTGGATCTATATGCTTCGGGGTGGTGAGACAAGGTGTAGCGCAATCTAGTCAGCGCATCTGTTTTGGGTACAGAGGGCCATAGGTTTGAATCCTGTCACCTTGATGTGGCGATAGAGCAGATTACTGCTCGCAAAAAAGTCTCACGTTGGTTGGGCAATGGACTTGTGGTTTGATTATATGGACTTGGCAATCCACCCCTCAAGAGCTAGATTTTAGGGTTGAGTTAGATCCAGGGGCCATATATTAATAAGCAATGGAATAAAGTTATACAACTAAAAAGAACATAAGGTATCTAAAAGTTTAGTGAGTCTCATTGGGTTTGCTCATTTTAAAAGGTTGCACTAGTAATTTCCATCTCTAATTGCTCACAACTGTCCTTGTTTTCCTTAGGTAGCAACTTTTAACATCTATATAAAATATTGTCTTGATTGGGTTTTTGACATGGTTCCCACATGCAGGAACTAAACTTTGAGGGGTGTACTATAAGACATCATTATCAATTCACTCCGAGTGTATCTAACCAACTAACCTCTTAATAGCTTTGTCTGGATGGTGGTTTTTGGTGGTATGGTATGGTATGTTTAGTAAGAAAACCATGTTTGTTTTGATTGTTTCATTAATTATATGGTATGGTATGGTTTGGTTTCATGGTTCTGTAACCATGAAAACCCTAACTTTTTGAAACCACCAATTTGGTGGTATTCCATGGTTTCCTTATTTTTTTTCCCAATTATATCCTTATTTAGGTTTAAATAATTCTAATTTATCCTTTATTCTTTATTAAACTTTACGCTAATATATCTATTGCTTTTGTATTATTTATTCCCCCGCATCAACTTTTGAAATTTTTCTTCAGCCTTCCATCATTTCTTTCAAGTTTTAGTCTATTTTTGAGGTTCATTTTCTTAAAAGTTCTTCATTTTTTATTATCTTGTGTTGTTTGTACGGAATTGAGATATATTAGCTTGTATGTTTTCCTAGTTGATTCAATGTATTTATTTTTTTCAAAATTATTTAAAAATATTGATAAATTTAATATTTGTAATAATTATGGACATTTTTGTAAATTTATAAATTACAATACAGCACCATACAGTCAAATCAAACAACAAATTATCATTTAACAGTGGCAACCCATAGAGTCTATCCAAACATTGTACACTGTACCGGACAACACCATATCATACCATATAGTGGTACAGTACCATATATTATGAAGCCATGGCAAACCACCATCCAACCAAGGGATAAAACTAAAGCTACCTGAAGGAGATCAAGTATATATTGTCCAAAATATTGTCAGAGATCAAGTAAATTGATATTGTTTAAAGATTTTGTCCCTAACAAAGTCTGTTAAAGTAAAGTATTAAATTACATAGTCATTCCTAATCCACAGGTTAAGATATCTATTGAATTAGGAAATATTAGTCCAATCACTTGGCAAACTCATCAAAATTATGGAATTGATTAGTGAATTATTTTTCTTGATCAAGTAAGTTGGGATAAAGTCAGCCATGGCCAAGGGGTGTCAAGCACACCTCTTCGTCGGAAAATTGCATTGTATATATAGGTCAAAATTTGATTTAATAAATATTTATACAAGTATTGACACCTTGACACAAGATAATTGTTTAGCATAGTGGTTAAGGGGTTGCAAAAATTGTTTCAGGTCATGTTTTCTATCTTTGATAGTGCATTATATATTTTTATTTGACATCCCTTGCTAAAAATCCTTCTGCCATTGCAAGTATGGTTTTCGTAAATAATAACAAAGCCAACTTGTCTATTTACTAGAGATATACCAGGAGAAACTTCCAAAATATGGTTTTCTTCAAAGGACACACAGTCCTCTATACAAACCAGAACTAAATGTTTTCACCAAAGAAAATAAAGGATCAGAGACTAAATGATTTGCTATCATTAAGTTCCTCAACTCCCTTGTTTTAGGTGTCAAATACTCAAATGGATTAGGCCTTCCAGATGCGGTAAAGGTTTACCATCTCTAGGAAGTAAATTTGAACTCAAGTGAGAAGAGTGATGCTAACCTTAAATTATCCTAAAGTTCCACCAATGTTTTAGACATATTGTGCTGTAATAGTTTCTCCTCCTTTCCATTCTAGTCATACCAAATCAGAGAAACTGGGATATAGAGTACTTATGCCTTCTTTTTTTTTTTGTTTTAAATAAAGGTAATAGGTTTGTATGTAAATCTTAAGGCTAGAATTCGAAAAATTTACATTACAAAGCTACGTACAACTGAGTTGGCTCAGCAACAAAAAAAAGAAACCTATCTTAGGTCTTATTTCACCTTACAAGAATTCTAGAATATATACAACAGGATCATCTATATACGATAGCAAAAAGTGATAATGTAGTTTAGTTTTATCTCCTGTTAAGGACTACTAATACATCCGAAACATCTTCTGGCCCTTCCAAATGATACAACATTTGCAATGGATGGTTTCCCTACTGAATTCTTCAAAGAAACTTGACATGTAAAATGAAGGTGATAAAGTTCACTCATTTTATAAAAAGAAGCTCAGCTTCTGAGGCACATTACACTAGTTAAAAGCTTAGTATCACAGACTTAGACTTCTATTAAGACTTTCGTGCGACACTTGACAACATACTCACGACTCTTTTATGATCTTGTAAGCTCAAGTAAGCCTTTTCAACCAGATCAAGGGAACGCTAGATTGAAGAAGACGAGAGATTTTTAGGAGAAGACTTATGTAATACTACTTAGAATGCTCAACTTTGCTTGATGGTTCTACAAATGAATGACCCCTCCTATTTATACTACTCATTTGGGGTGAAAGTGTAAATAATATTTACTTTGCAAGTCCTATATTTACCCATTAGTCCCTGCTCTAAACGACTCTACATATCTAGAGTTCTCTGAGGAGCTTCAAGTGTTGTCTACAACATTTCAGAATCTTCCAAAAACCTCTCCAAGACTCTAGATTCTTCCATCTTTATCCTGATGAAGAGGTGGGTTGTGACATTCTCCCTACCTATGGTGGCGACGACTGTAGCACACTACCACCGTAGGAATTCCTGTACTTTGTCTTTTAAACTGCCATAAGTCTTCATATTGTTCCCATGTGGCCTCTTCCGAAGATTGGCCCCTCTAGTGAACTAGAAACATAGTAGTGGCTGGTTGTCTCGGTTTTTGCTTGGCTTGGTGGTCGGTGATGGCTTCGACGTCGAAGCCGTCTTGGTTGTGGGAGGTAGTGATTGTAATAGGCGCCCAACTTAATTATCCTCGCTCGGATCATCCTTTGACCTCATGGTATGGCTTGAGGATGTTAGCATAGAAGACAGGATGAACCTTGAGATGCAGTGATAGCTCCAACTTTTATGAGATTTTTCCCACCTTGCAATGATCCTAAATAGGCCCTCATACTTCTATATTATGTTTTGATGCACGCCTTGCAAAGTCTTGAACTGCATTGGATTAAACTTAATCAAGACCAAAGTCTCCGATTTTGTAGTCTATAGGACGATGCTTATGGTCGACAAATTTCTTCATCTTCCTTGTTGCCTTGTCCAAGTAGCATTTGGCCATGTCAAGTTGCTCAAAACTTTTGGCCATGTGGTAACCCCCCCTTCCCCCCAACAAACTCTTTCCCGCGAATATGGTCGGTAATGAATGTGGAGTTTATGGCTATTGGTCTGTAGCTAGTTCAAACAGTGTCCGCCTCGTGGGCTCACAACGCTGCAAGATATATGAAAATTACGCAACATCCAGCAACTTTGTTGAATACCTCTAGTAAGAACTCATGAAGTGCCTGAGAAAACACCCTAATAACATTAACTCGTTCATTTGACCGTCGATCTATGGGTGGAAACTAGTGGAGAAGTGTTACACTGTGCCAAGAATCTCGAACAACTCCATACAAAAGTTTCTTGTGAAGTGCGGGTCTCGATCTGTAATGATATGCCTCGGTAGACCCCAATACTTTACCACGTTCTTAAAGAAGAGTTGGGAAGCCTCCTAGGTAGTACAACCTGCTGTGGCGGGCATAAAGGTGGCATATTTTTAAAACTTGTCCACCACAACCATTATCGTCTCGTACCTCTCGAACTTTGGTAAACAAGTTATAGTCCATAGTAACACTCTCCTATGGACGCGTTGTTACTGGCAATGGTTACAAAAGTCCTCTAGGTTGTCGTTGCTCCACCTTGTCTTGTTGGCACACCAAACAGGTCTGCACAGAACACTCAATATCTTCCCGCACGCGTGCCGAATAATTGATAGCCTCAATAAGGGCTCTCATCCGTTGCTGGCTTGGGTGTCCAGACTACAACGTGTAGTGGCTCTCCTTCGTGATCCTCCGCTTGATGGATTGAAACTTGGGCACATAGATCCTTCGCCCAGCGATGAGTTATAGTTCATCTCTACCCAGAAGCGCCTTGTCTTGCCTTGTGTGGCTAGCTCCATTAGTTGCTTTGCTTCTGGATCGTGTTGTAAGCCCTCTCTGATGGCGTCTTGTATGTCATAACGGGTTGTGGTGATAGTAGCAAGCTCGGACTTCCTGCTTAGTGCATCGGCCAGAACACTGCCTTTGCTTGGTTTGTACCCTAGCTCATGTCAAACTCTGCCAAGAAATCTTGCCACCTAGCTTGCTTTGCTTCTTTTGTGACTAGAAATAGCTGGTGGCCACATTATCAATCTTGACCAAGAACTTGGAGCCAAATAAATAGTGCCTCCATGTGCATAGGCAATGCATGATAGCCGTCATCTCCTGATGAACTTGTACCACCATTCTGTATCGTTAGCTTGCGGCTCTCAAACACAATGGGGTTTCTATCCTGCATCAGTATACCCCCAATGGCAAAATCTGAGGCATCTGTGTTCTCCGGAATTTGACGCAAGATGCCTTGAAGTTTCTCACGAAAGCTCTGATACCATGTGAGAAATATTGAAAAAAATATTATTAAATTTTTTAGCTACATTGTTACATAGAGACCCTATTTGTAGACACTAAAATGTAATCCTTTACCAAGTAGGATACTGCATACTATTCCTATTCCAATGCTAAGTAGGATTGTATATTCATATTCCTATTTTAACAAGATGTTTAAAGAATATTACTAATCAAATACAGAAAGCAAAAGAAAACTACATTTATACTCTATATTTTTTGGGTAAAGAAGAGGGTATAGATGAAGTAGGTCAGTTAATAGATTTCCTAGGCTTTTTGTAATTATGATTACTTGGCTCGTAACTTTTTGTTTGTTTGTCAGCATACCCTCATTGCTGATGAATACAACTTCACCATTCTCAAAAAAAAAAAAAAATGAAGAAGAAGATGTTTTCAAAATATCTTGAATTTCTCTCCTTCCAAATGGTCCACCATAGTTTTATAAAGGGTGAAAGATTGATATATATTTCTGTCCTATGTTACAAGCTCTGCTCATTTCAATCATTTTACCTGCATAACAAATGTCAGGCTTTTAGCTTAGTTGTTGATCTTTAACTGATTCTCCCTCTTCTTTATTTATTCAAGCGGCTACGTGTTTATCAACAAAGGTGTGAAACTTTTGAAACAATGGTCCATTCCTACACTTCTTGCCCTTATGCTTGGGATGAACCCTGCTATCCACATCGTCTCACTATTGAGGTATGTTTTGCTATATTTAAAAGTTAAATGGTTTTTAAGAAGGTCTCTGTTATTAAAGTTTTTCTCTGGATTTTTTAGGTTCCGGGGGAACGTGTTATAGGATCATATACTCTAGATGACATAAAAGACTATGCACCCGTTTACCTACCTGCCACTCCTGAGGTAATTCACTTTCTACAATTTAGTTTGTAAAGTAAAGCAGAGTTTGTACTCACCATATTACTTTTTCATACTTGATCCGAATCCTCTTCTTGTTGTTGGCATAGCCTCGTAATTGCAACAGTTAGACCAGCATACACCTATAACCTAATTCTATAAAAGAATATTTTCTTGTAATGAAAGAGCAACAATATTTGCTATCAAATATTATCAGGGATTACTTAAAATTGTTGAAATGGATCTGCAACCATTTATTGATCAGTTAAAAAGGACACAAACAAGACACGGGAGTACTTCAAAAGGGATTATATTTTCTTCTCAATGTCAAAAGTGGAAAAGAGGACTTTCACTTCCTTAGCCAAAGAAAAAGGATGCCCACTTATTTAACCTTTTCCACTAATTATTGTATCCAATTCAAAAGAAATTTTGAAAGTGGAAAAAGTTGAGTTAGGGGGAAACCTTTTTCTTTGGCTAAGGAGATGAAAGCCCTCTGTTTATTATTGGTGCTGTTGGAACCCAGTGCATCTGTTTTGATAATATACTAAATTGCACATGCTCTTCGAACTTAAGCTATTAGTGAATTATTGAAAAGAGAATGAGAAAAAGGGAAAGCTTAATTGGGAAAGTATAGTAATTAACCTATACAATTTTGGTAAATATATATCCTAAATTAGTTCCTAATTATGTCATTCTGATTGATGCAAATCATGTAATATAGCAACTCTCCCCCTCAAGTTGGAGTGCATTGATCAAAAGGTCCGAGCTTGTTGCAAATGTATTCATTGAATATTAATGCTCATAATGTCCCATATAGAAAAGAATTATTATGTATTGTGTAGAATAGAACTATAAATATGGCTCAGTCCAAAAATGGTGAGATACATATTAATAAGTTTTTGTTCCTATCTTTATTTCTCACATGGTATTAGAGCTTTTGTGAGAAATGTCCGAGAAAAGAAAATAGAGCTACAGTCAGGGTCTGTTTGGTATGGAGGAAAACATTTTCTGGAAAATGTTTTCCAATTTTCTCATGTTTGGTGGCTTAAACGTTATGGAAAATGTTTTCCAAATCAGCTCATTTTCCTCCAATTTAAGAAAAATAACTTCCTTCCAAAAATAAAGGGAAACATTTTCCAAAACTCTCATTCAATCTCAAATTAATTTTTTTATCTCATCCCTACCACAACCCCTTCGCGCCCCCCCCCCCCTC
>JAOTQJ010000007.1:14368364-14392889 GCA_025642045.1 Solanum sejunctum | reverse complement strand
TACTCCATCCCGCCCCCACCTCCATCCACCCATAAAAATAGAATTTAAATATTTATTTTTAAAAAATATTTCAATTTATGGAATATTTTCATGCGAGAAACTATTTTCCTAACAAATATTTTTCTACTCTCTAGCTAAATTTAAAAGATATTTTCTAAAGGTATTTTTTCATCACTAACCAAATAATAGAAAATATTTTTCACTCACCAACCAAACATGAGAAAATGAGTGAGAAATCAACTTATTTTCCAGGAAAATATTTTCCATGGAAAACATTTTCCTCCATACGAAACACAACCTCAATGTGCGTCAATTTTCCAGCGGCAGTATAGCTTGTTTCACATCAATTTTCCATACGAAACACAGCGGCAGTATAGCTTGTTTCACATCAATTTTCCATACGAAACACAACCTCAATGTGCATCAACCACCATAGGGTTCCCCACCTTCTCGCTACCAAACCCTAGTCAACCACTCTAGCAGATGACCTCCCATGCTCTCATGGACCACCTAATGTTGCAGTGATGCCAATTTATCAGATCCACGCACCAGCACATGGATCCACCTCCAACCTCCTTCTGAAACAGATCTGATTCCCTGGAAGTCTTGTAGCTATATCCAGTTCTGTTATTTTTCGGTTACCGAACTCTAGTTCCGCGACAGTCACTGCTTCTGTCGATAGTCGTGTCCTCCAGATCATTTTGGAATTTTAGGGATTTGGCATGATTTAAATTGTTTAGACAAAGCTGATCATTCTATGTTCTTTCATAACTTTGCTCCTGGTTTGTGCATGTATTTAGTGGTGTATATTGATGATATAGTCATAACAGGTAATGACGAAGAAGGAATTAACAAATTGAAATATCACCTTTTTTTAGCACTTTCATACCAAGGACCTTGATCAATTAAGTTGCTTCACATAGGAAGTATCCTCTTGATATTTTTGAGGAGACGAGAATGTCAAACTGAAGGCCTATTGATACTCCGATGGATCCAAATATTAAGCTTATACCAGGTTATAGGAAGCCCCTAAGTGATCTTGGAAGATATAGGAGGTTGGTGGACAAGTTAAATTGCCTCAATGTGAAACAACCTGACATTTCTTCCTGATATATGTTTGGAATCAGTTATTGGGTTCCCTTTGTGACAGTCATTGGAATGCACTTGTGCAATCTGTCAATAGTTAATATCTGCTCCAATGAAATGACTGTTTCTAGAAGACAGAGAGTAATTTGCTGGATATATTGATGCAAATTGGGAAGGGTTTCCCTTTGGCAAACAATCTGACCCTGTTTACTATGTTGTAGTTGGCATAAATTTATCGTTTTGGAAAAGTAAGAAACAGATTGTAGTTGCTAGATTGAGTTCAGAAGCAGAATATTAGGCACTAGGTATATGTGAACTCATATGGATGAGGATTTCAAAGATGACAGAATAGGAGAAATTTTTTTTGTGACAATTCCAAAGAGATTCGAGTCTAAAATTCATCTCTGGTTGAGTCTAAAGATCCGTCTACTTTATCTATTGAAGAATTAATAAGTGCACTTCAAGCACAAGAGCGAAGAAGATCCTTTAGACAAGACAATGTTACTGAGGGTGCTCTTTAATGCACAAAATAAAAAGAAAAAAGTAATTATCCTCTTTGCAAATACTGCAAAAGAAAAACACACTTGAAAAGATTTTATTGGTGGAGACTTGATGCAATATGTAGAAATTGCATACAAGCAGGTCATGTTACAAAAGTGTGCAAGCTTAAAAACAATGTTCAAGCACAGGCAGCAGAAGCAGAAATTGAGGAGGAGCAACTTTTTAAAATTGCAGTAACTAAAACAAAGGAGGAGTGTTAATTTGGTTTTAATTACTGCTCAAAAGTTTTTAGCAAAAGAAGTTTAGTTTAAGATAAATTTGAATTTTGAATTTTAGTTAGGTTATTTGAGTTGTTGAGCTATTTTAAATTTTAAATTATGCTGATTTTGTGTTTTATGTTGGCTATTTAAAGCCCCTCAATACTTAATAAAATTATTGAAAGCTATTGAAAGTCATTTCAATCCATTGAGAGACATTTTCCACCTTTTTTGCTACCCTGTCCTTATAAAAAAACAATAGTATCTTTAGCTTAGGCAATGAAGGGGAGTCTTTGCGTAATTGGTAAATTTGTTGTCGTGTGACCCAGATGTCACCACTCCAGCTATAGAAACAACCTTTTGTAGAAATGCATGGTAAGGCTATGTACGATGAACCCTTGTGATCCATCCCTTACCCGTACTCCATGCATATGAGAGCTTAGTCCACCAGGTTGCCTTCGTAGTAAATTTAGTTTAGGCCCAATGCCTGCTAGGAGTCTTTTAGGACTGTCACAGATTTATATGCCAATAGTTTATTTTATCTTACTTGTTGAATTAATACAACAACAACATTACCCCAATGCGTCAAGGCTCCCGCCCATTGCTGGGTAAGGGGAGGTCGGATGTACGCAGTCTGACCCCTATATTTAAAAACATAGCGCGACTGTTTCCGGATGACCCATGATGAGCGTCGAAAGTTGCATTGACTAACTGCTACTTCACAATTGAAAGAAGCACAGACAGTTTAAAAAGCCATTTTGCTTTATTCCATCACACCCCAAAGCCAAAAAATAGTGAATCTTTGGCTCCGTCTGAGATTGATGGAAATACTTGTTGGATTAATATGACCTTAATATATGGACAATGAGAATTCATGTAGCCAATCTCTAACTTATTTGGGATCGAGACATATTTCTTGTTGTTGCAGTATATATGTAAAATTGAAAACAGAAACTGCCAATGTCAGTTTGTCTTGTTTTGTACAATTGGAAGATATCCTTGATATCTGTTCTTAGTAAATGGTTTTACACTTTTTGTATGGCTTCATATATAAGGTAGCTTTATCAACTGGTCGACAATCGTTGCACTATTTTTTAGTACGTGCTGGATAAGCACCTTGTGATTTAAATCACTTTACACATGAAATGTTGTAAGATACTATGCTACAATAGCATATAGATTATTGCCTTGTAAAGTGGAGAATTGGATATAAAAAGTAGAAAGCACTGGCTTGTGTGTAAAAGAGAATTGCAGAATACTACAATCCTATACTGTTCCAACAAAAATAGAAAGTCTATAGTTGATGATCTCCGCATTGTGGTTCTTTTATGTTACTTTCATCTTGTAGTGTTTTCCTTGGGTTTAACAGCCTTTATTTTGTTTTGTAAAGGTTCCCTCAGTATTCTCTATAGATTAATCACAGTTCTCTCTATATATATTATTATATCTGAGACAATAATTAATATTTTTCAGCCATTTTTATGATAATCTAATTACCTTTCTTACATGACTTCTGTTTACATTTTGTCAGAAGCCTGGAAGAACTCTGATTGTTTCTGTGCACTCTGAAGGGGCTGTCAAGGTACATTGATGGTGCTTTAAAATTCAAGACCATCTTCATTTTCATGTCTCCTTTATAATAGTTTTATTTTACAAATACAGATTCTGAGCATCATTGATTCAAGTTACCATGTATTGAGTGGTTTGAAGGGTCTGCACATCTCTGAGTCTAAAGATAAAAAGAACCAGATAGTGAAGCATGAAAATTCTGCTGACTGCAAAGAGAGAATATTGGTGGACATTCCTTACGTTGGCATCTCTCTAATAAGCTCTATGCCAGAGGTACCTTCTATGGTTGTAAGTGAAGATTATTAAATTGTAAGCTTCAATGTAAAATGCTTTTGAGTTGTCATACCATTTCTTTTTCAGGAACTATTTTTTGCTTGTGCAAGAGACATTACAGTTGATTTCACACATAGTGTAGATCAACAAAGATTCTCCTTGCAGATCACATCCTTGCAAATTGATAACCAGCTAACATGTACACCTTACCCTGTCATCTTGTCGTTTGATAGTAGTAAGAGTATTACTAGTGGAATTAGGGCAGAAAGTGTTCTGGAGAGCTCACGGGAACCGGTTATTTCATTGGTGGTGACAAAGTGGAAGAATCGATATCTGTCACTTGTTTCCTTCGAGCAGATAAGTCTAAGGTCCGTAACTGATTCCAAACAAATGTATTGGTCTCAAGCTCTATATTCAACAGTTATTATGTTGTATGACTGCCTGACTAGTCTGCTTTCTTGCAGAGTGGCAGATTGTCATCTTGAACTTGATCAGGATGTAATCTTGAGTTTGTTTGATTTTATTAAAACATTGTCTTCAAGGTTGCAGAGCAGAGTGTTACAGCACGCTAAAGCAACAGACCATCCTCTTTTTGATGGTGTTTCTATTATGAACACGTCTACCTCCATAGATTGGGTACTGAAGAAATCAAATGTGAATGAATACTACTCAGTTAATATTCCTGCGTTTCAACAAAGCAGCAATAGGACCTCTTTGCTACCTTCGATAGTCCCTATTGGAGCCCCCTGGCAGCGGATTCACCTTCTAGCCAAAAAGCAGAAGAAGATTTATGTTGAGTTGTTTGATGTGGCACCAATCAAGTTGACTTTAAGGTAATTGATATCATGTTTTCATGCGACTTTACAGTATGTTTATAACATTGAACTACTTCTTGTAGTTTCTCCAGCAGTCCCTGGTTGCTTCGGAATGGAGTGCTTACATCTGGAGAATCTCTTATACATGTAAGCCATATGAAGGATGGTGGAATATGATGATTTGGAAATTCTTACTCAATGCTTAGTTGTAACAATCAGCTTGAAAGACCATCTTACAACAATACAGTTTATTGCTAAATTTCACTTAGCGAACTTCATTCATATGTGTGCTTCTCAAAACATATCACATTGACTTTCACAGACGGGTCTTATGGCACTTGCTGATATCGAGGGAGCACAAATTCACCTTAAACAAGTGATCCTTTCACATCAGCTAGCTAGCTGGGAATCCGTTCAGGAGATACTTATCGAGCATTACACACGGCAATTTCTTCATGAGATGTACAAGGTAAATTTCTGCACACATAAACTGTCTTCCCTGTAGTTAACCACTTAACCTCTGCTCCTCCTTCAGTAGATGGGTGGATGGAGAACTTCTCTCCAAATTATCACCACTTGTGTATAACTCAATGTCTGAACTCCTGTCAGAAATGTCCACACCACTCTCTTGCAGTTTTACTACCTCTTTCCATTTTTGAGTCCCTTAAAAAGAAAATTTGAATACTTACGACTCATTAGGCTGAGGCAGTAACATGATCTCATCTTTGCTATGGATTTAAATGGACTAGTTTCAGTAGAAAAGTAAGAGAATTTGAACATTCGCATTTTCTAAATCTATGAGAAAACATCATTCTTGATACTTCTACAGACAAAACTAGACTGGGCCTTGAATATCAGGAATAGTCTAGAACGTCCCAGTTCTGACTTCTGAATTAAATGTAAACCAGAATTTCGGATCCTGGTATAAATCTTGAGGTGTGGAGTCTGCACAAAGTTTGCTTGCACTACATATCTGATATTGCAATGTGAGCTTCATTGAAATTAGAACAAGCTTCAAGAAGTCTCATCATATTCAATTTGTCCTTTAATGTGAAGGGTGTGAGGAGAGGTAATTCCAATAATAGCCTAAGTTTCTCAGTGGATATTTTAAACATTGTTGCCCATTCTAAACTGGTTTTCTGGTTTTAGGTGGAAGATTTTTCTCCATTGTTTGCTGGCATGGCAGAGATTCCCTTTTCTGCTTTTAGGACTCCCTTTAGTTGTGTAGATTGTAGAGTAAAGAGAAGGCGAACGGCTTATCTTATCTATCAGATGTAAAACATTTTTAATTGGTTTGACCGAAATATACCCTGAACTTTGTTGTTAGACTAATCGATTGACAGTCCAACTTCAATTTATCTGTCAAGGGGCCACCTCAATTGCTTACTGCGTTTTGATTGTCTTGTTGCACATTTTTGTACGGATACTTCTAGGACGTTATACTCCAGAAGATTGTATTAGGTACCTCATTGTTGGTGCCCCTTTTTTCTTCATTTGCTGTAACACCCAATGATGGCGTCTGGCTTTTAAGCAAATATCTGGCTTTCTTTTAGGCATTCAAGGTCCTTCACATCATAGTATCTCTCATTATCAACTATCTTAAATGCCTTGGCTATAACTCTAAAAGCTCTATGTAATTTCTCTTAAACAAAAAAAATAAAACCATAAGCTTGAAGAAAAGAGAGAACCCTTGGATGATGCAGAGATTAGAGGTGGTAAAACCTAGATATCTTACTATTACTAGACCTGACAATTGATATTACTAAAGCTTCTGAACTTCAATCCATTTCTCCAAATACCTAAAACTGGACGTAGTTCTCCAGCTCAAAATAGTATGGAACTGTACTTGCTTTTAAACTGTGGAAATAACAAATTTCTGTAATGATGTCATACTTAGTGTGATGATTCGTGGAAAACCTCCCCAATTAAGTGGTTTTTTGTCATTCAGAGCTATTCAGATGAACTAAACCTGTTGGTTTCCATGTAAGTATCCATTTGCATATGTTGGTAAATGATTTGAAGAGCCAAGCATTGATTTATTATCTTCAATCTGATAGTTCATTATCTGGACGACTTGTTTCTTGCAATGGTCTTCTTAGTGGTCATGGTCAGTGAAATATGGTCGTGCTGCAGGTATTTGGTTCAGCAGGAGTTATCGGAAATCCTATGGGATTTGCAAGAAGCATGGGTCTTGGCCTTAAAGATTTCTTGTCAGCTCCGATACAAAGTGTTTTCCAGGTGCCCTATGCATTATCTGCTCTTTTATCCTTCCAACTAGATGTAAAGCCCAGCTCTCTCTGCAGACTCGTGCAGGTTTTATTAAAGGCGTGGCAGAAGGGACGTCTAGTCTTTTGAGTAACACCATCTATGCCTTAAGTGATGCTGCCACCCAATTCAGCAAAGCTGCGCACAAGGTACTTTTGCATCAAGTGACATTTTCAAACTCTCTATGTTATCTGACCCTCACATTAAGTCACGTCATCTTGCAGGGTATCGTGGCGTTTACTTTTGATGATCAGGCTGTCAGAAATATGGAGAGACACCAGAAGGGAATATCATCCCATAGCAAAGGGGTGATAAATGAATTTTTAGAGGTATATTATTTTCAGTTCTTAGCTCTCATGGACATAACTGCCTGTTTCACTTTCTCTTTTATATCTTTGACTCTTCATTTGTTTAGAATACTATAGCTTCGTGGAGTCTCACTGTTTCTCATGTGTGGCAAGATGACATCGCTAAAGAAGAATTAGCGTGTATTGAGAGTTAGTCTTGCAATTTAGATTCATTTCTTTTTCATAATTCATACCTATGAAAGGGTTGAAAGAAGACTTGCAGGATGGCAAAAGAGGTATTTCTCAAAAGAGGGAAATGAAGTGTTCATCAAGAGCACCCTGTTGAGCATTCTCTTACTTGTGTCTTTGCTACGAGCACTGGCTTTCATGATTGGAAAAAAGGAGAAGTTACAAAGAAATTTCCTTTTGAACTCGGCTGATAGATCAAGAAATATCACCTAGTGTGTTGGAGAACTGTTATGAGTACAAAGAAATTGGGGCGTCACAGGGTTAAAGATATTTGGGTGTTTAAAAGGCCTTTGCTAGGAAAGTGGCTTGGAATAGAGGAGGACGCACTATGAAGAGAGGTGATAGCGGAAAA
This sequence comes from Solanum sejunctum, assembly GCA_025642045.1. Taxonomy (NCBI): domain Eukaryota; kingdom Viridiplantae; phylum Streptophyta; class Magnoliopsida; order Solanales; family Solanaceae; genus Solanum; species Solanum sejunctum. Next base: position 14,385,235 of record JAOTQJ010000007.1, on the reverse strand, counting down.
ACATTTAGTTATGGACGGGGGTGGAGAGTGAGAAACATTACTACTCCTTTTAGGTGTGGCCTCCAGAGAAATATCTTGAAGGGGTGGGAGGAATTTAGTGGGAAAATATTTTCAAGGTAATGAATGGGAGTAAAGCTACTTTCGGGGGGCAAAGTGGTGCGGGAATAACACCTTGAGAGCCTTATATCCAAAACATTCATAGTATTTCATGTCAAAGGGGGATGAAAGTCAAACAAATTTGAAAGATACAAGAAGGAAATGCTCTCTGGGATCTTTAATTTAGGAGAAATCTTCAAGATTGGGAGACGAAGGAATTGAAAAACTTGCTTGAGACACTACCAATAAACTCCATCCTTGGAAATTCCTAATTCTTGGTGGTCGTTGCTAGTAAGTTATCCTTATGCCAAGATGCTTACAAGAGATGAGACGGTTTTCCTACACGATGCAGTTTGGACTCCCACTGCACCAAGGTACTTGAACAATTGCTAATAAAACTCTCCTTAATGCTAGTTTCTTTAAGTTGTCATTGTCTGCCACCTTCATATCATGTGTTCATTACTAGCTTATCAACAGTCAAAGTTCTCAAAGACTGTGGCAGAAGCATTGTCTCATCCAGGTTGGTGTCAAGCTATGATTGAGGAGATGACTGCTTCTGCATGATAATAGTACTTGGGAGCTTGTTCCTTTACCTAAAAGCAAAATCAAAGTTGGGTGTCCTTGGGTATTCACAGTTAATAGGTTCAGATGGAGCTACGGATCGTCTCAAAGCGAGATTGGTTGCTAAGGGATACACTCGGGTTTATGGCATTGATTATGTAGATACTTTCTCACTAGTTGCCAAGATGTCTTCTCATCTCTATGGCAACAATGAATCATTGGCCCTTGTTTCAGTTCGACATCAAAAATGCATTCCTACATAGAGAACTTGCTGAAGAGTACATATGGAACAACCACCAGGGTTTGTTGCTCAGGGAGTGTCTGGATTAGTTTGTAAACTTCATCGATCACTTTATGATCTCAAGCAGTCTCCCAGAGCATGGTTTGGTCGTTTTTGAGGAGTTGTTCAACAATTTGGAATGATCCAAACAAAAGTTGATCACTCTATATTCTATAGGCATTCATCTCATGGCAAACATATCTTTTTAATTGTTTACATTGATGATATTGTTATCACTAGAGATGATCATGAAGGTAATGTTCAACTCAAACAACACCCCTCATGTCACTTTCAGACAAAGGATTTGGGCAAGCTGAAATACTTTCTAGGCAATCAAGTGGCACAGTTTGGCCATGGTATTGCTACTACACAAAGAAAATATGCCTTAGACATTTTGGAAAATGCTGGTATGTTAGATTGCAAACATGTGAATAGTCCTATGGATCCAAATGCTAAGCTTATTCCAGTACAAGGGGAGCGTTCAAAAGATCCTAGCAGATACTGGAGACTTCTTGGCAAACTCAACTATCTTACGATCATGCGAACAGATATCTCATTGGTTGTTAGTCTAGTTAAGCCAGTTTTTGCAATCACCTTGTGATAGTCACTAGAATGCAGTGATTTGCATCCTGCAGTATATCAAAAGCTCTCTAGGACAAGGTTTATTGTATAAAGATAAGGGACACACCAACATTGTTGGATATTTTGATGCAGATTGGGTAGGATCTCCTTTTGACAAATAGTCTACTTGAAGATGTTGTGTCCTAATTGGAGGCAATGTAATATCTTGGAAAAGTAAAAAACTAATTGTCATAGCTAGATCAAGCTCAAAGGCAGGGTATTAAGCTATGGCACTAGCTATATGTGAGCTTATATGATTGAGACAACTTCTCCTAGAATTCACGATAGGAGGACTTGAACGATGACATTGATTTGTGACAACCAAGCTGCACTACATATCGCTTCTAATGTTGTGTCTCGTGAAAGAACGAAGCACATTAAGATAATTGTCACTTCATTAAGGAGAAGATTGAGTCTAGATACATCGCCACGAGTTTTGTCAACTCAAAATTCCTAATATCTCTTCTTCCTCTTCTTCTAATTTCTCAAATGTATTGACACAACAAATCCAAGGTAAGGTATCATATTGTATTTTTATTTGCAGATGGCATGGTTTTGATTGATGAGATTCACGACGGAGTTAATGCTAAGCTGAAAATCTTAGAGTACAAGTTTAGTGACAAAACATATATGGTTGGCGTGGAAGTGAAATTGATACATTATCCAAGAGAAACTTTCAAGTGTTTTGGGACTATTATTCAAGGTAGTGTGGAGATTGATGATGATGTCACATTGTATTTGTACAGGGTAGATGAATTGGTGGCTTATATCTAGACTCTTGTATAAAAAGGAAGTGCTATCAAAACGTAAAAGACAAGTTCTATAGAGTCATGGTTAGACCAATTATGTTTTATGGGGCAGAGTGTTGCCAGTCAACATCTCTCATGTTCAGAAGATTAAAGTTGCACAAATAAAAATGTTGAGATGCATGTTAAGATGCGAGAAGCGAGATTGAGATGGTTCGGACATGTGAAGAGATGCATGGATGCCCTAGTGTGGAGGTGTGAGAAGTTAGTTATGGGTTGGTTTCAGAAGAAATAGAGGTAGGCCAAAGAAATAGTGGGGAGAGGTCATTAGATAAAATATGATGCAACTTCAGCTTATCGAGGACATGACCTTAGAAAGGAAGTTATGGAAGACATTGATTAGGGTATAGGACAAGTAGATAGTTGAGTGTTGTCTCACTTATCTTTCATACTAGTAGTCATATTAGTTTCTTTAGTCTTCTATTTTTGTTACTATTTGTTGTTTCTTTTACTTCGAACTATAGTATTATTTTATTGTAGTTATTGTTCTTTTGTTAGAATGCTTTTCATGCTATGTTTAATATTTTGTCGTCACTTCTTCACTTCAGTATTTCTTTTTTTGAACTACTTTTCAATGCTTTTCTTTGAACTGAGGTCTTTTGGAAACAACCTATATATCTTTCAAGGTAGGGAAAAGGTATGCGCACACGCTATTCTCCGTAGAGCCCACTTGTGGGATTACACTCGGTGTGTTGTTATTTTTGGTGCACCCATAAGATTCCTATTTATAAGGATGAATGTGTACCCATGGTAGAGAACCATCTACTTCTGTAGGTTCTCTTTTTTTGTTATTACTACTTTTATATGGGAGTTTCCCTCTTATATTAAATGATGAAATTATTCCTTGATAAAAGAATAAAATAAAATTGGTACCTATTCTTGATTTGCAGGGTCTGACTGGTCTATTGCAATCACCTATTAAAGGGGCAGAGAGACATGGCCTTCCAGGAGTTCTCTCAGGTATAAAGTTTATCCATGCTATTCTTCTGGTCACTATTGCAGGATATTGAACCTCCTGAGAAATGGCAGGACTTCAGATTAATATATTTCATCTTTATTCTTGCAGGTATTGCTCTTGGAGTGACTGGACTGGTGGCAAGACCAGCAGCCAGTATCCTTGATATCACCGGCAAAACTGCACAAAGCATCAGAAATCGGAGCAAACTTCATAATCTGGGATCTCATCGGTTTAGGGTCCGATTGCCAAGGCATTTAAATAGAGAACTTCCTCTACGGCCTTACTCATGGGAAGAAGCAATTGGAGTATCTGTACTTAGAGAGGCTGAAGACCATGATAAGCTCAAAGATGAAATACTAGTAGTGTGTAAAGCTCTTAGACATGATGGGAAGTTTGTTATCCTCACTGAGAGACTTATATTAATCGTGTTTTGTCCCAGTATAGGGAAATACAGAATGCCCGAGTTTCAAGGAGTGCCTGCTAATCCAGAGTGGTTGATAGAAACAGAAATCGGGATGGATAGTGTAATTCATGCTGATAACGACGAGGAGGAGGTACATATTGTGGGAAGTAGCTCAGATGCATTGTTAAGGCAGAACCTTATTTCACATAAAAGAAGCTGGGGAACAAGGGGAAAGAGATGGAACAACAATCCCCGCACATCGCTTCCGCTACTCTTGTCTAATTTGGTGTTCACGTCAAAAGATGAATCAGAGGACTTCCTGCAGATACTTCTATCTACAATTGACAAAGCAAAAGAGGTAGGTCAGAGCTCTGTGCACCTCCTTCATCAAAGTAGTCTCAGACAAGTATAGAAAGATGTAAGGGATCCAACATCTGTCCATTGTACATTATGTACATAATCTTTTATAAATTAATAAAACAAAATGTCTATAACTTGCAATTCTTATATTTCTGTATGCTGAGCCAATACCAAAAGCCAGAGTAATTCACTGAGATGGAGATTAAATTTAACCAAAGACAAACTGGTCATTCAAGAAGAAGAGAAAAAGAAGAGGCCAATGTCATATGATAGAATTGTAGGATAAGATGTTGGCAATAAGGTGACTCTCCTATCCCATGTCTAAATGTTGTGAATTTGAGTATATCTTCCCTTATATGTTATGTGTACAATTGAGGAAGAATTGGATTGGGTTAAAACTTGAAGTATAATAAATTTTGATATTTCTTTTAAATTTGCAAACTTAATACAAATTTATTTATTTAGGTGCAAATTATTATTTTATATCTTTTCAATAAATAATTTCATCGAATACTTTTTTTAATCATTAGTTTTTACTAAAATTTTAGCAATTTAACATTGGAAACATCCTTTCACTGAGACAATCATTGTATGAATTGTTAACATAATTCTGTAAGTAATAAGTTGACAAGATAAAAATACGAACAATACAGTTTGATTTTAGGAGTTGATAACTTGGTATATTTAATATTGTAATGCTTGAAAAATTAAGAAATATTTTAAGACAAAAATCACAAAAGGAAATTACAATTCACTTTGTTCAGCACTTCTTGACTATTGATTCATAATTTTGGTAATATTACTCTAATTTATTGTAAGCGACTAAGTTTCGTTCTTGAAAAATAGCAATCAAGAAATGAAAATAGCGACAAACAACGATATTTATATTTCATACGAAGGTTACAATCTTTATAAAATCTTAAAAGATGTGATGCTCTGCTTCTTTCTCTTCACAATCTTTAACTCAAAACTTTACCTTGTTCGTAGATCGATGAAACATTTGTGGCTCAGTATTTGGAGATGAAAAATTCTTTGTATGCAGAAGACGAGCAAATAGCCACTGAAGAGCAAGGATTCTCTATGTATTTTTGTGTGTCCTTTGGTCTTATGAAGGCTCCTTTATATAGGTATGAGATAGGGTTTTAGGGATATTTTGGTCCAAGTATTTTAAGGGATTTGGACCTTGGTCTTGAAGAGTATGAGTTAGGATCATCTTGTTGACTTAATGGACGGTCTTTGTTTAAGTCATATCATTTTAATTTGAATTTTGATCCAACCTCATTAACCAATAATATGACTTGGTCTATGCATCATGAATTTAAGATTTAATTCATATTTAATATGAATTTCATTAACAGAATTTCACTGTCTACAAATGTCCCCTGCTTCGAGGCTTGTTGCAGTGCTTGACTTGTCAAACCTACAAAGACAAGACTTGGAGCACTAGTATGTGAAGCAATTGTTTTTTTTTTCCCATGCAATTGATCTCTATGTAACATTTGGAATGACTATGCTGATACCTTGAAGTTTTTCAAATTCGTACATATCGAAGTCTTTCCGACAACAGTCTTCAAACTTGCAAGAGGCTGTCTTTTTGGTCATTTAGCAACCCATTCGGTTTGAAGGGCTTACGACTTATGGAACATTATAGCATATTATTCATTTTGTCATTTTAATGATTTTATTTGACAAATTGACTACAAGATGACCATCAATTTCATAAGCTTAATTTAGCGATATGAACTCGCGATTTCGGCATGAATTTTAGGTGTACCCTGCTTTGACTTTGAACACCCTTTTGCTAGGTTCTCCTCTACTTTTGCTTGATCACTACAACAAAATGTGAGGTTTCCAAACCTTAGCTCCTTAGGTAAGCGTAGCCTTTATCAGGAGGCCTTTTTGCACCTATATAAGAAACCTCTCAAAATTTTCTACATTTGGCTGCATGGAACGATTTCTACGATCTTATGCAGAAACATATGTATGTTTATGATTTTCTTTTCTTGAAATCAAAATTTGCCATAACAGTCATTTTTTTCATTGCTTGGTGCAGTTGAAAATTTAGGACGAGAAATAAGGTCATGAAAAAGCTTATGACCTAGCCTTGCATTATTCTTTGATTTCTAAACTTTCCATAATGATTTGATGGAAGATCATATACTTTTTGTATTTTAAGACATTATTTTTCCATGTTTGATTCCCATAAAATACATCATAATTTGATCTCATATTCCTACAAATTTATGGAAAACTTACCATAATTGGATTTGTAGTTTTCCATAATTTGTAGGAATCCTGCTTTTCATATTCCATAACTCATAAGAATTTGATTGAAATCTCCATATTCTTGATATTTATATATACCTGCATACCTTGGTGGTTAAGTATTAATTTGCGGCATCATCAAACTGCATTGAGTCCATCTCTTACAAGTAAGTCCCCTCCTTAACCTTAATTTTTGTCACTTTTTTCACTGCTAAGCGCAGCAGTGGTAAAAATTCATATCTCATTGTAGGAAAATCTAAATTGTGTTTTCTTTAATTTTTCAGAAACTATGAAGCTACAAAATATCCAAAAATATCGATCAAAAATCTTGCGGATTTTCTCAGGTAATCTTTTGAATTCAGATCAAAAATTTTGATGAGCTGACTGCGCCAGCTTTGTGCAACTTTACAAAATAAATTATATCTTGACATAGAAACCTCTAAATCATGTTCTGGGGCTACAAAATATTCAAAAATTTTTATAAAAAGGCTTGTGGATTCTCTCTGGTGATTTTTTTGAATTCAACCAAAGATTTTGACAAGCTGACTGCACTAGACCTGTGCAATTTTTAAAAAAAATCATATCTTGATGTAGAAATGATGAAATATCAAAAGGTTTAAGTCGTTGGGAAGAAGATTCATAGTGTTAAATCATATATAAATATCACATTTAGATCGTGGCTACATTGATTCAATTTTCTATTTGTAAACTAGCCTTCGAATCACCGCAAAAAAATTGGCATTGCAGTCATTGTGTTATACGTAGTCTTACTAAATCTGACCCTTTTCTTTTAATTTTCTTTTTGTAGGTTTTGCATACAGTTATGCAAATTTAATCCCGTAACATGATGCAATTTCATTATCATAACACGCCGCATCCTTATCTGAAGATAGTGACTGACCAACAAAATTCAAATGACAAAGTACTAGTTTCGGAGGTTCAACCTTCGACGACTGACATCTTATCTCTTGTCAGTTTAGATTTTTTCTTAGGATTCATTTGTTTATTTACTTGCTTACTGTGATGTAGTGATTTGTCTCTTTTTTTGAAAAAATAATAAACTGGTGACTTATCTTTTAGTATGAATTGTCTCGTCTTGAACTCTCTCCTTTTTTTGGCTTTTTGATTATGTTTCGGATTCACAAAAGTCATACTGAACTTTTCAGCTTTGTATGCCTGTAAGAGAAAATTCATAAATCGAAATTAGAGAGTTCAAATCATGAAATTCTTCTTTTATTGGAAAGCTAACTTCTCAAACTTTGATCTCTTCAAAAATCATAGCCTCAGAATTCAGAGATTAGTACAAATTTGCCTTCGAATTCAGCTTAGAATTTGGTATGCTTGACTTTTCAGCTTCGCGCGCTTGTAGAAGAAAATTCATAACTCGAAATTGGAGGGTCAAAATCATGAAATTATTTTTTTGTTGGAAAGATAACTTCTCAAACTTCAAAAATCGCAGACCTTGTGATTTACGAATCAGTACAGATTTTCCTTTGAAGTCAGTTTAGAATCTGGCATGCTTGATTTTTCAGCTTCGTGCGCTTGCATAAGAAAATTCATAACTCGAAATTGGAGCCTCCAAATCATAAAATTCTTTTTTGTTGGAAAAATAAATTCCCAAACTTCAATAACTTCAAAAATCACAGAATTTTGATTTACAGATTAGTACAGACTTGCGTTAGAAATTAGCTTAGAACCTGGCATGCTTGATTTTTTTAGCTTCGCTCTCTTGCATAAGAAAATTCATAACTCAATATTGGAGCGTCTAAATCACAAAATTCTTTTTTTGTTGGAAAGATAACTTCTCAAAGTTCAATCTCTCCAAAAATCACAACCTTATGATATACAACTTAGTATAGATTTACCTTCAAAGTTAGCTTATAATTTGTCAAGCTTCATTTTTTTAATTTCGTGCACCTACCGAAGAAAAATCATAACTCGGAGTTGGAGAATCGAAATCATGAGATTATTTTTTTGATGTAAAGATCACTTCACGAAATTTAATCTCTTAAAAAATTAAAGCCTTGTGATTTATGGATTAGTACAGATTTTCCTTCGAAGTCAACTTAGAATCTGCCAGGCTTATTCACTAGGGTGATGGGTGCAATCATCACCAACCTAAATGAGGGGTTTATTTCTCATTCACTAGGGTGATAGGTACGATCATCACTAACCTACCAAGGGATTTGTACCTTGGAGAGCTAGCTTGGTCTCATCTTCATATATGATATTCTATACGAGCATGATTTACTTAACATGTTTTACTTATGCATTGATCATACATGGCATATTGCTATACTATGTCTATTGCCTATCGTCTTGCATTTTGGATTGTGATACCTATCTATTGTTACATTGCATCCCACATACTTAGTACATTCAAACGTACTAACGCATACTATTGCCTACATAATATCACAATGTAGGAACCTTTGCTCAAGTTGATCCTCCTCTTCCTCCTCCACATTGTTAGACGATGCTACTCCAAGCTTGTGGTGAGTCCTCCATTTCGAGGACTTTGGTTATGTATTTTTCCTACTATTTATGTATTGAGACACTACCTTATGTTATATTTGACTAAGGGTGAGCCCGGTTACCATGTCTTGGCCCCCGCTCTGTCTATGTTTTAGAGGTGTATGTTGGACAAAGTGTGTACCATGTATGAGCTTGACTTTTGACTTTTGACTTTGATGTTTATGCAAGTTTCCCTTAGTCCCCTTGCCTTTAATTTAAATTGAATATGTCTTTTCTTATGTTTCCGCAACCAAGGATGTGTGAAAATATGTTAAAAGGCTTGTTTGGGGTCCCTTCGGATTCCCCATTCGTCGTGCCATGTCTAGGCCTTAGGATTAGATTGTGAAATAAACACAACATACCTTAGCTTTTGAGAGGTTCTTGAAGAAGACTTTAATGAAGACTTAAAGGTTGAGTGAAATCCTTGAAGAAATCCTTAAGATTGATCTTGAGTTTGGGACTTGAATTTAAGGTGGACTATGAGCCTAAGTATTTGAGAGAATATTGGGAAATATTGAGGATGATATGAGGGTGAAATAAGGCTAAGTATAGGTAAAAACACGTATTGGAACCCTTGGGTCCAAGACTTTCAAGTCTTGGACCGAAATCAAAAAAACAGGGCCAAAATAACACTGGTTCGCGTCGCCTGCTCAAGAAATCTGCATTTTCTGCACGAAAGAGTTTTACAAAAATGGGCATAAATCCTTCATCCGAACTCGAAATAAGGTGAAACGATATGCGTTGGAAATCTAATTCAAAGTGCTATGAGTTGGTAGGTCGTGGACCACCTTGTTCTTTGTGTGCTAAGAGATATTCCCCTTCGAAGTTGACCCTCCTAAATAGCAATTCTTCAATTTTGATACGATTGCTCTAAAATTCGGGTTAGACCCATTTTTCACTCAATTTGACCCCTAAACACAAATATGAAATCAAAATTTTGAAATAACGAATGGATTTTAGATATATGAAAATAACAATCTGGCTACTTTCGAGGAACATTTTTGGTACTTTTTGGGGTCGTTTCAAAAGCCTTTAGCTTTTGCGGCATATCTCTTCAAGTAAAACTTTGTATAACCAAAGTGTGCTTTGTCTTCACTGAAGGGATTATCATATGCAACAATCCTTTTTGTGACTCCATCCTTATAATACTTCAGACATTGGTGGTAGATAGATGGAACCACTTTGTTCACATGTACCTAAGGCCTTCCAAGCAAGATGGTATATGAAGTCTTCGCATTAATTACATGTATCCATATGTTTGATTGTAACTCTCTGATAATGAGGTCCACTTTAACATCCCCTATGGCCCTTCGTCCCCCTTGGTTAAATCCTTGGATCATTAAGCGACTTTCAGTAAGATCTACCATTAAGATCCAAAGTTCCTTCCTTTGTATGAACCAAATGGATGTTGATCCCAGACCCGCCGTCTACCAGGATTCTATTTATTCTTTGCTCACTCACAAAACCAACCATGAATAAAGGGAGATTATGAGGTGTGTCACCAAGTAAAAGATCATCATCAGAGAATGTAATTTTGGCCATGCATATGTCCTCGGCCTCAAGAGTTGACTTTGGAAGGTCTTTGAGTGATGGATATAACAAAGTTGCATTTTTTTCTTCCTTCTCATCAATATTACAACATAGAGATTTTGCAGCATCACATGTGGACTTAGTGTGGAACCTGCTTGGTAGATAATCTCCAAATATAATTGGTCGTTGTAACTTTTGGTATTGATGCACCTTCATTTCATCCTCCTTCGAGCCCACAATCAACTTTTTTATTCGGGGCCTTCTCACCATCTTTCCTCTAGTGTATTTCTTAGTAGACTTCTTATGTGAACTTGCTTTACAACGTCTATGATGAGTCACGATAGTCTATCCACAATCATCAAGATGATTTTCCTGGTATCCATCCTCTTTTGTTGATTCTCCTCCCATGAAAGCCACATCATTTAATGTAAAGAGAGGCAACAACTTATCGGTATGAATCAGATCAAAATCTCCAAACTTAATCATTCTTGTCAAATTCATATTTGGGACATCATACCCTTCTACAAAATTACAGATCATGACTTGATTTAAACTTGATTTCTCATCTTCAAGTTCAATCTTTCCTTCAAGAGCTAAGTCCATGATTTTATCCTTGAAGATGAAGCATTTCTCAATAGGATGCCAACTAATTAATAGTAATTGTAGTAGTTCGGATCATCACTCCTCCCTACTTCATTCGGTCATTTCATCTCTGGTAACTCAAAGAGTTTCATCTCAAGGAGTTCATCAAAGATTGTAGCGATGTCTGAGTCAAGAAATGGATAACTCTTCTATTGCATTTCCTTTAAGGTCAGTTTTTGATATGTGTTGTCTTCCAAAGAGGTAATTTGTATGCTCTACTTATTGCTTACCCTTGTGGTGAACTTCACAGAAAAAGCATTGACGTTCATGGACTTTTTATTTTCAACCTTAGGCAAGTATCTTCCCACTTTCTTAACGCTTTCTTTTCTTTGCCTTTGCAGAGTTCTTAGATGGGTGGCATTTCGGTTCTGACTGATGCCATGCTTAGCTATATATCATGTGTAACACCCCACACCTTACATGTACTTGTCCTATGCACATAAAACATGATAATGCTTTGTCAAATTAGCATCTATTTTAAAAAGTGCTTGAATCTTATATTAGAGGGCAATATGTGTATCCAACGTTAAGAGGGTCGAGTGTGTACAACTTTTAAGTCAAATTGAGGAGATTGCAGCCTTAAACAAAGTAAGAGAATTGAGGTGTTTACAAGACTTAAGAAGCTAGCAGGTGAGCCACCTACTTGCTTAGCTTAAACTTGCTATCTAGATGCAGACGAGGCCCGACACCAAATTTATCCAAGTCTGATAATGAATGAAGTCCGTGTTAAGGGTGTAACTTAAGCCCATATTTTAGCATCATAAATGGACAATATTTACAGCCCAAGAAAAATAGGAAAAAGGTCCAAATACATCACATTTTACATAATGATTTGGGTCCAAACTAAGTAAGGAGTAAGGGGAAACATGGGCAGCCAAATCCCATCAGTTTGCAACCCAATAACGCCAAAGTGAAAAGGGCAAAATAGTACACTACTAACTTGATAAAATATGGCCTAAAATGTAAAAAAAAAAAAAAGTCAGCCAAAGTAATCCTTTAAAAGGGGTTTCAAGCAGCACCTTTAAGTCATTCTTAGACTTGAAAAATTTCAACTTTCACAAAGGTTCTTTATTATTCTTCAAGATTCTTTACTATTCTTTCTTGACTTTGTAAAGCAACCACAAGAAGCTTTTAGGGTTCTTAAGAAGGACCTCAACCTTGTAGGTAAATGTAAGGGATTATAGTTGTGTATTTAGTAAGGTTTCTTCATGAAAAACATGAGACTATGTTGGTTAGGTATATGCTGAAACTTTTGGACAGCATGTGTTCCAAGGGTTGTTGTATACTTCTCTTGTTTATTTGGGAGTGTTTCTTTTCTTGGTTGGCTTGATTATGAAATAATGTCTCTGTTCTTTATTTGTTTTAGTTATGTAATGATGTATAAAGGTCGCTGCACTATTTGGTTATACATAAATAATCGAGGTTTAACGTGTTATCCTAAGTGTGTTGTTTGTAGAAATTGTGGGCTGATTGATTGAGGACTACGGTTTCACGTCCTCCACCTATTTTGAGGACCTTTTCTGAACTATTTTAGGACTATTTTTACATATAAATATTGTGGGAACAGTTTGTTTGAAGTTGGTAAAGGTTTGGAATTGTTGACGTCGTAATGTAGCAAAGGGACATAATGTTATGCTGCCTACTTGTATGTTGTGTATAATTGTTACGTGTTGTGCCTTATGATTTGTTGTAAGACTGTTAAGGGTATAAATTATGTTGTATATTACATGTGTATAAGAATGGTTATTAGAAAATATGACTATAAGCGGAAAGGTTGAAAGAATGCCTTTGGGTCGCTAAATACAAGCTTGCTGCGCGAATGTTATTTTTTTATAAGATTGCATTGCCAAGAAGTGTTACTTAGCTAATAATACCAGTCTTATTGCCTACTCTATTGTATATAAATATTTGGAGGAAAAGAAGGTTATTTTGAGGTAATAACGAGGTGGTACAACGAGGTATGTAAGGCTACTCGATTTTGTATTACTTGGCATGAAATCTAGATTCTTTATTGGCACATAAAGGCATTTACCAACTTTGAAACAACTATTAACTGTGTCTCTACTCTTTCACATATTCATATGCTTCCATACATAGTCACCTTCAAATCTGCATACATATGTGGATACCAAGTTACATGGGCTCTTGTCGCTAAATAAAGTTCACGAGTTATTTCATCTCATACATGTTTCATTATCTGTGTAACATACTCTTTTCATTGTCATATTATCTTGTATGATTATTTACATGTCACATGCTACATCAACAGTCCTAGAGCTCCAACATTGTGACTACCAAAAGAATCATCTCAAAGGTAATTGAAAGGTAAAGTATATTGCTTATTGATAGGTGGTACCACAAGGGGTGGAAGAATCACCTAGCCAGGGTCGATCCTATCACGGGGGGTACCCAAGGAGTGAAAGAAAAAGCCTAGACAGGGCCAATCCAAATATAGATTTACCACTAATCAGCTGATCATTTATATTATATGTTGTGCATAGGTTATACAGTAAAGGTAAAGTAATAAAAAGCACATAAAGTATATGATCTCCTAGTATAACTAAGGGTTGTCTCTTATCCTTACACCAGTGCATAGTTTCATTTGTATTGTTACTTTATATATAGTATTTGCTACCTTACATATTCAGTATATTATCTCGTACTAACGTCTTTTACGGGGGACTTGCATTTTATGCTGCAGGTACAGGTGCTAGTAGCTCTCCCCAGTAGGAGTATAGGATATCCAACTGCTTTTACTAAGCTCCAAGTTGCTTCGGAGCTTTGTGTGTCTAGAGCTTATATTTTTGTATCATATAGTTAGTTGAGGCGGGGCCTATCTCGATCCTTATCAGATACTTTTCCTTATCTAGAGGCTTTGGAGACTATGTAAATTAAAGTGTTGTCATGTCTTGTACTTTAGACAACATGGCCCCAACGGCCTTGTCATATGCATTTCCTTTTGGATTGTTATTACTGTTTACTTTCTTGAAAGCATGTTGAATGAAGAAATCCCTTATAATATGCATAAAAAGTGTATGGATACATGTTGGTTCTCATGAGCCTTATCGATAATGGGTGCTAGTCCGCCTTAACGGGATTTAGGCGTGACATCATGAGCGAGGGTAGTCCATTCTTCAGAAGTCCTAGGCTTTATCCCTTGCAAAATATAGCGAAAACCCTAATGCATTCATTGTATGTACATTTCAATACCCGAAGCTTCGTTGAGTCTATCTTTACAATTTAGGCTTATGTGCCTCCATCGATTTATGAACTCAAAAACTACTTCTTCATTTCATTGACATGTGTTCGTAAGTTCCACCATACTTACGGTACATCTTGTACTATAGAAGCGATTAAGAAATTCTTGTTCCATTTGTTCCCAACTTTCACCGGAACTAGGCTCAAGATTTGTGTACCAATCGAAAGCATTTCCCTTAAGGGAATGAACAAATTTCTTAACAAGGTAATCCCCGTATGTCCCGAAACTATTACATGTTTCAATAAAGTGTGCAACATATTATTTTGGACTTCCTTTACCATCAAACAGCTGAAATTTGGGACTTTATAACCAGTAGGCATCTTCAAGTTATCAATCCTTGCAGAGTATAGTTTTGCATACATGAGAGAAGATTTTGTGGCAACCTCGTACTTGTCCTTAATGGTCCCTATGATGAAATCTTTGATCTGGTCAATCAAAATCGTTCCTTCTGAGGAAATATGGATCTCCTTAACATGCTCTACTTGCTCTGCGGGATAATTCACTATCTTTTGTACTTACAGACACTTTCCAGTTATATGAATGGATTCTTCATCCATCATGACTTCCACCCTATCTGTTAACTTGACAATTCGAGCATCTTGATCTTGAACATATTTGGTCAAGCTTTCAATAGTTCTTGTCAAGCTTACAAGTTGTTCCTCTACAGATGAAGCATTAGTCAGCACCACATTCATCACCATTGTAGATGATGGAGAATAACATCTATTTTCCCAAATATGGGATGCAGATATGTTATGCGAAGTAGATTCAGTCTCCAAAACATCACCATCAGCAAAAGCAAAGGATTTCTTGAAGGTAGATAAGCTCAATTGAGCGAGAGCTCTCTCAACCATTTTGGAAATATCATTGCCTTCTTTTGCGGCTTTTGTGGGAGACACAACGCTTTTTGGAGATAAACTAAAGACAGAAGCAAATTCAGCCTTGGTCGCCTTTGAGGCTTCTTGTCCTAGCAGTTGTCTTAGTTCCTCATGATGTGTCCTATGCTTCCCATAGAAACATCAAGGATATTCTCTACAGCAATAGCGAATTTAGAACTAATGGCTTTTGTGAATTGGGTTGACATTTTTGAAGGCATCTCAAAGTTCTTGGGTTTTTTTTTTCTTTGAAGAGAAGAGATGAGAGGTAAAGATTAGGGCGTGCCAATTTGTAAGCGACTAAGTTTCGTTCCTGAAAAATAACAATCAAGAAAGGAAAATAGAGACAAACAATGATATTTAATTTTAATAATTTATGCAAAGGTTACAATCGTTATGAAATCTATAAAGATGTAATCCTCTGATTCTTCTCTTCACGATCTTCAACTCAAGATTTTACCTTGTTCTTGAATCGATGAAACACTTGTGGCTCAGTACTTGGAGATGAAGACTTCTTTGTATGCAGAAGACTTGCAGATCACCACTGAAAAACAAAGATTCTTTATGTATTTTTGTGTGTCCTTTGGTCTTATGAAGGCTCCTTTATATAGGTGTGAGCTAGGGTTTTAGGGGTACTTTGGTCCAAGTATTTAGGGATTTGGACCTTTGTCTTGAAGAGTATGAGTTGGGCCCATCTTGTCGACTTAATGGACTAACCCAAATGTAATTTGGACTTTGTTTAAGTCATATCATATTAATTGAAATTTTGATCCAACCTCATTAAGCAATAATTTGACTTGGCCAATGCATCATGAATCTAAGATTTAATTCATATTAATATGAATTTTATCAACAAAACTTCACTGTCTACACTTAACATCGATTTGAAGAAAGAAAGTGCAAAGGGAGTTAAAAACATAAGAGTACGTGTTCTTGATTTCTCTTAATGAGGTTAAGGATAATAAAATAATGATAGAAGGGGAATGTTTTCCTTGACCATTAACAAATGCAAAGTCAGAATATATACAAAGCTAAGTTTTCACTTAGGCGTGAGACTAGCCTAATTCTAATGAACTAAATATCTACAAGATATCTACTTTCCAAATATATATTCCAAAAATATAAACAAGATATATACATTCCAAATATACATTATAAAAATATCTACAAGATTTATTTAACACATCCCCACAGTCGAAGCGGGAGGCTTACGGACACTGAGACTGCCCCTAAAATTGTTAAATAAAACTCGTGGAAGGCCCTAGTAAAAATGTCTGCTATTTGATGTCGAGAAGGCACATAAGCACTCGAACTTCACCCCGAGCAACTTTTTCCCGGACAAAATGAATATCCATCTCAACATGTTTTGTCCGTTGATGTTGATCTGGATTTCCTGATAAATAAAAATCACTTACATTGTTGCAATAAATAAGAGTAGCCTTTTTAATCTGATAATGCAACTCTAATAGAAGGTTCCGAAGCTAACAAAATTTGGATACAATATTTACCACCCCATGATACTCTGCCTTTGCACTAGACTTTGACAATGTTGGTTATCGTTTAGATGACCAAGACACCAAATTATCACCTAAAAATACACAATAACCAGAGATAGAACGACGGATGTTAGGGCACCCACCCCAATCTGCATCTGTGTATGACACCAGAGTAGAAAAAGAAGATGGATATAAATGAAGACCA